>JAFEMH010001365.1:0-486175 GCA_022495995.1 Adenophora triphylla var. japonica | reverse complement strand
AGAAGTAGATTAGGTTTTAAAGTTCCAAGTATGAACTCGAAGAGTCAGTTCTTGTCTTTTCTAGTACTCCCTCACCTCCTCTAGTTTGTGTCTTCTAAACTATCGAGTCTGTTCTGTAAATTTCTCTCAATAAATTAAAGTAATATCTTTTCCTAAACACCTTTCCCTAAAGTTGTTCTACCTCACAGAATATCATCTAACTCATGCAAAATAATGGACCTTCCATTCCCTAAATCATCGTAGAAAATAGAAACTTCTAAGTGACTTTAAGAAGCAAAGTTATCATTAGGAGGCTTAAGGGTTAAACATTACCCCTACCGAAAAGCTAGAGACCAACAAGGCGAAGAAAGCCAAAGGTGTCATTGCCAACATTCATCCAAAGAAAAGTGGGGCTACTCAACTCAAGGCTTCTGAGAGTACAAAAAAAAATAAAAAATAAAAATAAAAAGCTTCGCTGTAGTTAAACTCCTCAAATTCGCCCCCAACGAGTATCTAAAAAAAAAAAAAAAACTCTCAAGCTCTTTCATCGCCCCACAACAAGGGATGGAATTTCAACAAAGGCAAGAAGGACTCTCCCACAAAGAAGCAGGAGTCAAGTGATACCACCAAAAGAAAAGAGGATTCCTCAAAATCCTTCTACATCAAGTGAAGAAGACTTTTCACATCAATTAAAAAATGTTTACCCTTAAGTCATACTAATGATTGGCTTTCTTCTCAATCTTATTTAGAAACTTCTAGATGACGCACGGTTCATTAAAAGGTAGAACAACTTTTCTAGATCCTTGAGCCACGTAGCGTTCCTTGTCGAGTCTAGGGCTTCCTCGTTAGCCACTCTCATACACACTCTTGAAATCCAAGCATCAAAACTGGGGCTTCCTATCCTTTCCTCCCCAGTCAATCTCTACTTCAACTTTTCAAAATAATCAAATCTACATTAGGGGGCTTTCCTCTTTGCTTCTCATTCTCATCATCAGAGAATACACCTCTCCAAAGAGTCAATGCTTGGATCACCTTCCAAAGAATAGAGTCCGTCTCTCCTCAACTAAACTTGAGATCTCATTTCTCTCTCCTCAATAAGATTTTTTCTCTCTGAGTTCTCTTCGAGTTAACATACCGCTATTCAAAAAAATGATGAAAAAAAAAAGACGCAAAAGAGATGCCCGCTAGATTGAAAACCCGAAAGGGCTGCCTAGGCAAAAACCAGGGTGCGCACTAAGAAAAAAATCAAAGGACAAAGGGAGAGTATTCTTCACCCTTCTTCATCGAACATCATTCGATCTTCTTCTAAATCAAATCAACAAGGAGAGTCTTCTTCGATCACCTTCAAATCAAGAGAGCAGACTTCACAAGCCTCGTTCACAAAGTCATCTACCACTTGCAAGCAACTTGGGGCTTCGAGACAACAAAGGGCCTCGACATAGAGCCATTACGATAAGTCGACAGATGTGTAGTCGCTTGCCTCCTAGAGACACGACTCAAGGAGAAGTAAGAATGAAGATTCTCAAATGCATCTAGATGTGTTCACACAAGGATACTCATCAAAAGTCTACAACAATTCAGCCTCGCTGACTAGCAACAGATTCTGCAAAACCTGATTCTGGTCCTAACTTGTCAAACACAAGTTCACTCATACGCTCACCCATCTCAAATACAAATCCATACAAATGTCCCTACATTTCCATATACCATATACTCATACATAAACTCACCACCAAAATGACCGACCGGCCATTTATACCCAACGACCGACGCGAGCACCACCACGTAAGTCCGCCTTTTAAACAACTAAAATCTGAAAATCTATTTGGAATATTTATGTGCCGATGTGTACGTAAAGGTAAGAATCATTCGGGTCCATCCGAGACCATCGTGTATATATCTTAGACATAGGCCAAATGTAACCTTTCTGCCTCAACCGACAACTTCAAGTCCGTGACTTTGGCAACACCAACAAAGTCCGCGATGACAAAGAACCTCAAGTCCGTGACCTCGGCGACATCAACAAATTTCGTGATGGCAAAGCAACTTCAAGTCCGTGACCTCGCGACAACTTCAAAGTCCGTGGCGGCAAAGAACTTCAAGTCCGTGACTCCGCAACGAAGCAACAAAGTCTCGTGATGGCAAAGAAACTTCAAGTCCGTGACCTCGGCGACAACTTCAAAGTCCGTGACTCGGCAAACGACAACAAGTCCGTGACCTCGGCAAGACAACAACAACGGGAACGTCAAGGTAATCCCTGATGGCGCACACTTCAACAACTTCATCAACAAATGGGTATCTTCAGAATTGGGTCAAGTCTTTTGATTCCTCGCATGATTTTACCTTTTCAAAAAAATCCCTCTTCGATTTTCAAAAATGCTTTTCAAAATACCTAAAATAACCTTTTTAGTGTTTTGGAGTCGAACTACGTTTGGTCTGATTCTCTCTTAGAGATATGTAGGCAGCTGTGCGGCACGACCATCCCAATGTTCAGAATGATGTCTTTTCTATCGACGACACTTCTTCTTTCATAAGACTCCGTCGCCGAGGGGCTCAGTAGACACCCCATTCTGAACCAATAATTCATGATTACACTACTCTTAGTCTCTCTTTATGTTTTGATGAAAGCATATCGTTTCGTCATGTTTCGTTAAGTTTCTAACTAACCTCGTTAGTTTTGGACCTAACCGACTAACGGAATAAATCGAAGAGGACAAAATAGTCATCGTACTAGATATCTCGCACGAGATATCATATCTCGCGCGAGATATCCCTCGACAGATGTGTAAATCACTCTCCTTCTCCGTTTTCAAACTCTTTTCTTGATAAACCTCATCTAATCCGGTTCTCCAATCGAATTGAGTTCGGAAGCTTCCTAGGAGTGTTTTACCTCTCCACCTCTACCTCTTAAACCCCTATAAATACTTGGTGACTTCCACTGTTTCGTAGGTCCGTAAATTCCACACAACACACACAATTTGTTGGTTTCTTTCCACGAAAGATTCCTTCAAATCACTCACAAAACCTCCCTAAACTCACCTAAAGTTTGTTTATCAACCACGTTGATCAACAAACATCCAAACCCGAATCAAGGATTGAGGCGAAGCTCTGTCCGCATCACGATTTGACTCTCATATTGAGTCGAAACTCGCCCAAATCACTTCTCGATCGAGAAAACATCTTAGAACCACGTTCTAAATCAAATCCTCCCTAAACTAGGTAAACTCCTATACTTTTACTCTTTTCTTCTTAATCTCTCTCTATTGGCTTTTAGAGTGGTGTAATCCCATCAAAAAGGATTAGCTTAGAGTCCCTTCAATCGATGAAGGCGATCTCGAAGCGTACAATCCGACATCCCTAATCAAGAAATTGATTAGGGTTTTCTTGTTCTTTATTTAATTAGTAATTAAAAAGATTGATAATACTCAATTGGCAAGACCGATCTCCGGATTGGGTGGAATGGATGCTCCTCGACCTACCCATTCGATAACTTAACCCCGAACCCTCAAATCTCTTTTTAAGGTTTTTCTTATTGTTTTCCTAAATAAATAATAAGTGGCGACTGTTATTTCAAAATTCACGCATCGCTACGGCTGGCGACTTCTGGGGACAATTAATTAAGAGGGTTAGACTTGCGTTACAAATTGAGTATTATCAATCTTTTTATTTTTTGTAAAAATCCGATTTTTCCGGATTTTTTTGAAATTTTTCGACACCGTTTTCAAAAAAATTATCGTCCGAATACTTATCCTACGCGAGATATACTAATCTCGCGCGAGATTAGTACACGGCATGAAAACAAAAGTTATCATTCCTCCCGTTTGGCGGCGCTGAGTCATGGCATTATAAAAAAAAAAAGGGTGATTTGCTTTCATCATTGTTTGACCTATTAAATAAAAAAAACAAACAAACTCCTCAGTTGACTTTATGCCAACGTTTGACCGCACAAAAACAATAAAACCCTTTGTTGATTTCTTCTAAAAAAAAAAAAAAAAAAAGGGGTTTGATCATTAAAAAAACAAAAACAAAAATCAAAAGAAAAAGCTTTCCAAAATTTTCAAAAAAATTTCAGAAAATTCAAAATAAATTATTATTATTATTTTGCTTGTACTAACTTTGCAGGGTAGAATAATTTTAATTACTCGAACTATATACCTGCGTGTGATTGATTATTTAATTTAAAGTCCGGTCCACGGAGGATTCGGGAGTTGTAATTTAAATTAATTTAATTCCTTCTCTCTCTCTCTTTAAGTGGAACTACGACGGCCTGAGTCTTCCTAATTTGGGAGAAACGTAGGCAACCACTTGGTGCGGCCACTATCTGTTTTTATTTAGTTTTCAAAAAACTTTCTATTTTACTCTATCACCTAGATTGACTATCACACACGCGCACATCATATATAACCGCTACCGCACTACATACCCTCTATAAAACCCGGACCCACACTAAGGACGGATGACGGTAACCACCTAGTCGCCGGTCTCTCCGAAGTTGGATCATCCCACTCCGCGTATTCAATCCACCTAGATTGTCATATCGCGGGGAGCCTAGCCTTCCAGCCCTGCATCGCCACATATCATGTAGATTGACTTTTTAAGACACTCCTTGACCGGTCGGTTTGATCTTGGAGTCCTTGTAATCCCTTGTCAAGATCATTTTGTGCAATAATCCACGGAAAAGAAATCAATAAATTGTCGCTTCGGAATTGTCCCTTCGGAAACGTCCCTACGGTTGTCCCTTCGGATTTGCCCCTAAAAAGAGAAAATTTTCTCACCAAACTTATTGCACAAAACTTGATGTTACTTTGGATTACTCCGACCCCTAGGTCCCTAGGTTTGGTTCTTGAACTTTAGAAACCCCCAAAACGGATTTTCCGTCCGACCAAAATTAGGATTAAAATCAGAAAATTGTGACTTTTCGTGGTGAAGTCTCGCGCGAGACTACTTGTCTCGTACGAGATAAGTGTTCGGTCTTTTCGTGTTTTGGCCAAAACTTTCAAACCTTCAAGCCTTCATTCACCCTATTCACCGACTTGTTTGGGACTCGATCATGGTTTAACACGGTTGCTACACGTCTAGGTTCTTCGCCAAAGCTCGACACGATGTCCGCTTCTCCTTCTACCACCGAGGCCGATTTCAACGATGCTAAGGTCCAACTCATCGAAGCCACGACTAGGTTGGATGAACAAAGTAAGCAAATTGATGAGCAAAATGCCCAAATGGCCGCCCTCATGAAAGAACTCCACGAGTTGAAAGTCAAGAAAGGAAGAAAGCAAAAGGTAAAGTGGAATCCTCCTCCGACGAAGAGGAATCCTACACCAAAGTAAATAGAAAAACCAAGAAGTCAAGCAAGAAAAAGGAAGAATCCGATTCCTCCTCTTCCTCATCCTCCTCCGATGATGAGGAACATACCTCCAAGGGTGCTAAACCAAGAAAGAAGGCAGTGGTGAAACTACTAAACTTGGTGACCATGTTACTAAGAACTACCTCGAGAAGAAACTTGCGACTCTTGACACTTCAAAAGGGTCATTCGTTCCATTTGATCCCGATGCTCTTCAACAATCCATCGCTAAGTTTCCTCGCAAGTACAAGACACCCGACATTGCCAAGTTCAATGGTACTACCTGTCCTCGAGCTCATGTTGAGACCTACACTTGGGCCATGCTTCCAATGGGCGTTGATAACACTATCTTAGCCCAATGCTTTCCTCAAACTTTGGAGGGTGCTGCAAGGGATTGGTACATGTCTCTTCCTACGACTACAAGGCTTGATTGGTCGTCTGCATGTTTAGTCTTCCAAAGGCAGTTTGAAGACAACTCCACTTACCGTCCTACTAGGAGGGATCTTGAACAAACCAAACAACATGCAAATGAGTCCTTTGCCGAATTTGCTAGAAGATGGAGACTCAAACTCACCGAAATTGTCGAAAGGCCTACTCTCAAAGAGCAAATCCACATCTTCCTTCAATGCCTTCGTGATGAATTTCAAGAGAAGCTCGCCGGTAACTACTTTCCTAGTTTCAATGAACTCCATGAGTCCGGAATTGTGGTTGACGACTTCCTAAAAAGCAAAAAGAAGGAAAGTACTTTCCGCTACAACAAGCCCACTACAAGTAAGGATGCTTCTGGGCCAACGCTATTGCACTCAACCGCTCCAACACCGGAAAGTATTCTGCTGTTCCTCCTCCTGAAAAGAAAAAGAGGCACTACGACAAAATTGAAGGAATCACTCAAGAAGAACTCTTCGATGTGCTTGTCCAGAATGAAAAGATCAAACTAAGGGAAGGTGGTCCTCCGAAGGATATGGGTCCGAATCATGCTCATCACTTATTCTGCAAATACCACAACTTCACCGGCCACGACACCAACTCCTGCCACCACTTGAAGGACATCATCCAAGACCTCTTTGACAATGGAGATCTAGAACGTCCCAATGTCATCACCAATCCTCTTCCTCGTACTCCATGAAGAAGATGAAGCTCCAAGAAGAAACCCACACTTACCACTTTGGGGCTACAACTATCCTCTCCCTTTCTCCTTTGATAGAAGTAGATTAGGTTTTAAATTTCCAAGTATGAACTCGAAGAGTCGTTCTGTCTTTCTAGTACTCCTCACCTCCTCTAGTTTGTGTCATCTAAAATTATCGAGTCTGTTCTTAAATTTCTCAATTAATCAAAGTAATTTTCTTTTCCTAAACACTTTCCCTAAAGTTGTTCTATCATTCAACTCATGTAAAATAATGGACCTTCCATTCCCTAAATCATCGCAAAAATAGAAACTTCTAAGTGACTTTAAGAAGCAAGTTATCATTAGGAGGCTTAAGGGTTAAACATTACCCCTACTGAAAGTTAGAGACCAACAAGCGAAGAAAGCCAAAGGTGCTGCTGTCAACATTCATCCAAAGAAAAGTGGGGCTACTCAACTCAAGGCTTTGAGAGTACAAAAAAAAAATAATATATAAAAAGCTCGCTAGGAAGAAACTCCTAAATTCGTCCTGTGCAAAAATGGAGCATCGAAAAAAAAAAAAAAAAAAAAAAAAAAAAAACTCTCAAGCCTTCATCGCCCCACAACAAGGATGGAATTTCAACAAAGGCAAGAAGGACTCTCCCACAAAGAAGAGGAGTCAAGTGATACCAACAAAAGAAAAGAGGATTCCTCAAAATCCTCCTACATCAAGTGAAGAAGACTTTCAGTATCAAGAAAAATATTTACCCTTAAGTCATACTAATGATTGGCTTTCTCCTCAATCTTACTTAGAAACTTCTAGAGGATGCACGGTTCATTAAAAGGTAGAACAACTTTTCTAGATCCTTGAGCCAAGTAACGTTCCTTTGTCGAGTCTAGGGCTTCCTGTTAGCCACTCTCATACACACTCTTGAAATTCAAGCATCAAAACTGGGGCTTCCTCACCTTTCCTCCCCCAGTCAACCTCTATTTCAAACTCTTCAAAATAATCAAATCTGCATTAGGGGCTTTCCTCTTTGCTTCTCATTCTCATCATCAGAGAATACACCTCTCCAAAGAGTCAATGCTTGGATCACCTTCCAAAGAATAGAGTCCGTCTCTCCTCAACTAAACTTGAGATCTCATTTCTCTCTCCTCAATAAGATTTTTTCTCTCTGAGTTCTCTTCGAGTTACATACTATTCAAAAAAATGATGAAAAAAAGACGCAAAAGAGATGCCCGCTAGATTGAAAACCCGAAAGGGCGGTCTAGGCAAAAACCAGGTGCGCACTAAGAAAAAAAAAATCAAAGGTCAAAGCGGAGAGTATTCTTCAGCCTTCTTCATCAAACATCATTCGATCATCTTCAAATCAAATCAACAAGGAGAGTCTTCTTCGATCACCTTCAAATCAAGAGAGTACTCACAAGCCTCGTTCACAAAGTCATCTACCGCATTGCAAGCAACTTGGGGCTTGAGACAACAAAGGGCCTTAGACACAAAGCCATTACGACAATGACAGATGTGTAGTCGTTTGCCTCCTAGAGACACGACTCAAGGAGAAGTAAGAATGAAGATTCTCAATGACCTAGATGTGTTCACACAAGGATACTCATCAAAATTCTACAACAATTCACCTCGCCGACTAGCAAATGCATTCCGCAAAACCTGATTTGGTCCTAACTTGTCAAACACAAGTTCACTCATACATAGCTCACCCATCTCAAATACAAATCCATACAAATGTCCCTACATTTCCATATACCATATACTCATACATAAACTCACCACCAAAATGACCGACCGGCCATTTACACGAATGTACGTGAGCACCACCACGTAAGTCCAGTCAAACAACTAAAACTGAAAATCTATTTGGAATATTTATGTGCCGACAGTGCATGTAAAGGTAAGAATCATTCGGGTCCATCCGAGACCATCGTGGCATATATCCTTGCATTGGCTGTGGGCCGACAACCTTCGTCTCAACCGACAACTTCAAGTCCGTGACTCCTGCAACACCAACAAAGTCTCGTGATGGCAAAGAACCTCAAGTCCGTGACCTCGGCGACATCAACAATGTCCGTGATGGCAAAGAACCTTCAAGTCCGTGACCTCGGCGACAACTTCAAAGTCTCGTGCGGCAAAGAACTTCAAGTCCGTGACTCGGCAACAACAACAAAGTCTCGTGATGGCAAAGAAACTTCAAGTCCGTGACCTCGGCGACAACTTCAAAGTCCGTGACGGCAAAGACAACTTCAAAGTCCGTGACCTCGGCAACAACAACGGGAACGTCGCAACCCTCGGGCGCACACTTCAACAACTTCATCAACAAATGGGTATCTTCGTAATTGGGTCAAGTCTTTTGATTCCTCGCATGATTTTACCTTTTCAAAAAATCCCTCTTCGATTTTCAAAAATGCTTTTCAAAATAACTAAAATAGCCTTTTTAGTGTTTTGGAGTCGAACTACGTTTGGTCCGATTCTCTCTTAGAGATAAGTAGGCACTGCGGCACGACCATCCCAATGTTCGAATGATGTCTTTTCTATCGACGACACTTCTTCTTTCATAAGACCTGTCGCCGAGGGGCTCTGTAGACACCCCATTCTGAACCAATAATTCATGATTACACTACTCTTAGTCTCTCTTTTATGTTTTGATGAAAGCGTATCAGTCTCGTCATGTTTCGTTAAGTTTCTAACTAACCTCGTTAGTTTTGGACCTAACTGACTAACGGAATAAACTGAAGAGGACAAAATAGTCATCAGACTAGATATCTCGCACGAGATATCATATCTCGCGCGAGATATCCCCTCGACAGGATGTGCAGAAATCACTCTCCTTCTCCGTTTCAAACTCTTTTCTTGATAAACCTCATCTAATCCGGTTCTCCAATCAGAATTGAGTTCTGGAAGCTTCCTAGGAGTGTTTTACCTCTCCACCTCTACCTCCTAAACCCCTATAAATACTTGGTGACTTCCACTGTTTCAGAGGTCCAGAATTCCACACAACACACACAATTTGCTGGTTTCTTTTCACGAAAGACTCCTTCAAATCACTCACAAATAACTCATAAATTTGTTTATCAACCACGTTGATTGACAAACATCAAGGCTCGAATCAAGCATCAAGGCGAAGCTCTGTCCGCATCACGACTTGACTCTCATATTGAGTCGAAACTCTGCCCAAATCACTTCTCGATCGAGAAAACATCTTAGAACCACGTTCTAAATCAAATCCTCCCTAAACTAGGTAAACTCCTATACTTTTACTCTTTTCTTCTTAATCTCTCTCTATTGGCTTTTAGAGTGGTGTAATCCCATCAAAAGGATTAGCCTAGAGTCCCTTCAATCGATGAAGGCGATCTCGAAGCGTACAATCCGACATTCCTAATCAAGAAATTGATTAGGGTTTTCTTGTTCTTTATTCAATTAGTAATTAAAAAGATTGATAATACTCAATTGGCAAGACCGATCTCCGGATTGGGTGGAATGGATGCTCCTCGACCTACCCATTCGATAACTTAACCCCCGAACCCTCAAATCTCTTTTTTAAGGTTTTTCTTATTGTTTTCCTAAATAAATAATAAGTGGCGACTCTGTTATTTCAAAATTCACGCATCGCTACAGTGGCGACTCTGCTGGGAACAATTAATTAAGAGGGTTAGACTTGCGTTACAATTGAGTATTATCAATCTTTTTATTTTTCTGTAAAAATTCTGATTCTTTCTGGATTTTTTGGAATTTTTCGACACTGTTTTCAAAAAAAAATTACTGTCCGAATACTTGTCCTACGCGAGATATACTAATCTCGCGCGAGATTAGTACACGGCATGAAAACACAAAAGTTTCATTCCTGTTTGGCGGCGCTGAGTCATGGCATTATAAAAAAAAAGGATTAGGTCAAAGTGCTTTCATCATTGTTTGACCTTATTAAATAAAAAAAAACAAACAAACTCCTCAGTTGACTTTACTCCACGTTGTTGACTGCACAAAAACAATAAAACCCTTTGTTGATTTTTCTAAAAAAAAAAAAGGGGTTTGGCCATTAAAAAAAAAAAAATCAAAAACAGTTTTCGAAAACTTCCAAAATAAATTCCAGAAAATTCAAAATAAATTAGTATTATTATTTTGCTTGTGCTAACTTTGCAGGGTAGAATAATTTTAATTACTCGAACTATATACCTGCGTGTGATTGATTATTTAATTTAAAGTCCGGTCCACGGAGGATTCGGGAGTTGTAATTTAAATTAATTTAATTCCTTCTCTCTCTCTCTTTAAGTGGAACTACGACGGCCTGAGTCTTCCTAATTTGGGAGAAACGTAGGCAACCACTTGGTGCGGCCACTATCTGTTTTTATTTAGTTTTCAAAAAAAAAAACTTTCTATTTTACTCTATCACATAGATTGACTATCACACACGCGCACATCATACTATAACTGTCATTGCACTACATACCCTCTATAAACCCGGGACCCACACTAAGGACGGATGACGGTAACCACCTAGTCGCCGGTCTCTCCGAAGTTGGATCATCCCACTTCGCGTATTCAATCCACCTAGATTGTCATATCGCGGGGAGCCTAGCCTTCCAGCCCTGCATCGCCACATATCATGTAGATTGACTTTTTAAGACACTCCTTGACCGGTCGGTTTGATCTTGGAGTCCTTGTAATCCCTTGTCAAGATCGTTTTGTGCAATAATCCACGGAAAAGAAATCAATAAATTATCGCTTCGGAATTGTCCCTTCGGAAACGTCCCTACGGTTGTCCCTTCGGATTTGCCCCTAAAAAGAGAAAATTTTCTCATCAAAATTATTGCACAAAACTTGATGTTACTTTGGATTACTCCGACCCCTAGGTCCCTAGGTTTGGTTCTTGAACTTTAGAAACCCCCAAAACGGATTTTCCGTCCGACCAAAATTAGGAATAAAATCAGAAAATTGTGACTTTCCGTGGTGAAGTCTCGCGCGAGACTACTTGTCTCGTACGAGATAAGTGTTCGGTCTTTTCGTGTTTTGGCCAAAACCTTCAAACCTTCAAGCCTTCATTCACCCTATTCAGCCGACTTGTTGGGACTCGATCATGGTTTAACACGGTTGCTACACGTCTAGGTTCTTCGCCAAAGCTCGACACGATGTCTGCTTCTCCTTCTACCACCGAGGCCGATTTCAACGATGCTAAGGTCCAACTCATCGAAGCTATGACTAGGTTGGATGAACAAAGTAAGCAAATTGATGAGCAAAATGCCCAAATGGCCGCCCTCATGAAAGAACTCCACGAGTTGAAAGTCAAGAAAGGCAGAAAACAAAAGCAGAAAGTGGAATCCTCCTCCGACGAAGAGGAATCCTACACCAAAGTGAATAGAAAAACCAAGAAGTCAAGCAAGAAAAAGGAAGAATCCGATTCCTCCTCTTCCTCATCCTCCTCCGATGATGAGGAACATACCTCCAAGGGTGCTAAAACCAAGAAAGAAGGCAGTGGTGAAACTACTAAACTTGGTGACCATGTTACTAAGAACTACCTCGAAAAGAAGCTTGCAACTCTTGACACTTCCAAAGGGTCATTCGTTCCATTTGATCCCGATGCTCTTCAACAATCTATTACTAAGTTTCCTCGCAAGTACAAGACACCCGATATCGCCAAGTTCAATGGTACTACCTGTCCTCGAGCTCATGTTGAAACCTACACTTGGGCCATGCTTCCAATGGGCGTTGATAACACAATCTTGGCCCAATGCTTTCCTCAAACTTTAGAAGGTGCTGCAAGGGATTGGTACATGTCTCTTCCTACGACTACAAGGCTTGATTGGTCATCCGCATGTTTGGTCTTCCAAAGGCAGTTTGAAGACAACTCCACCTACCACCCTACTAGGAGGGATCTTGAACAAACCAAACAACATGCAAATGAGTCCTTTGCTGAATTTGCTAGAAGATGGAGATTCAAACTTACTGAAATTGTCGAAAGGCCTACTCTCAAAGAGCAAATCCACATCTTCCTTCAATGCCTTCGTGATGAATTTCAAGAGAAGCTCGCCGGTAACTACTTTCCTAGTTTCAATGAACTCCTCGAGTCCGGAATTAGGGTTGACGACTTCCTAAAAAGCAAAAAGAAGGAAAGTACTTTCCGCTACAACAAGCCCACCACAAGTAAGGATGCTTCAGTCAACGCTATTGCACTCAGCCGCCCCAACACCGGAAAGTATTCTGCTGTTCCTCCTCCTGAAAAGAAAAAGAGGCACTACGACAAAATTGAAGGAATCACTCAAGAAGAACTCTTCGATGTGCTTGTACAGAATGAAAAGATCAAACCAAGGGAAGGTGGTCCTCCGAAGGATATGGGTTCGAATCATGCTCATCACTTATTCTGCAAGTACCACAACTTCACCGGCCACGACACCAACTCTTGCCACCACTTGAAGGACATCATCCAAATCCAAGACCTCTTTGACAATGGAGATCTAGAACGTCCCAACGTCATCACCAATCCTCTTCCTCGTACTCCATGAAGAAGATGAAGCTCCAAGAAGAAACCCACACTTACCACTTTGGGGCTACAACTATCCTCTCCCTTTCTCCTTTGATAGAAGTAGATTAGGTTTTAAAGTTCCAAGTATGAACTCGAAGAGTCGTTCTGTCTTTCTAGTACTCCTCACCTCCTCTAGTTTGTGTCTTCTAAACTATCGAGTCTGTTCTTAAATTTCTCAATAAATTAAAGTAATATCTTTTCCTAAACACTTTCCCTAAAGTTGTTCTACCTCATGAATATCATTCAACTCATGCAAAATAATGGACCTTCCATTCCCTAAATCATCGTAAAAATAGAAACTTCTAAGTGACTTTGAAAAGCAAGTTATCATTAGGAGGCTTAAGGGTCAAACATTACCCCTACTGAAAGTTAGAGACCAACAAGCGAAGAAAGCCAAAGGTGCTGCTGTCAACATTCATCCAAAGAAAAGTGGGGCTACTCAACTCAAGGCTTTGAGAGTACAAAAAAAAAATAAAAAATAAAAAAAAAAAAAGCTCGCTAGGAAGAAACTCCTAAATTCGTCCTAGGCAAAAATGGAGCATCGAAAAAAAAAAAAAAAAAAAAAAAAAAAACTCTCAAGCCTTCATCGCCCCACAACAAGGATGGAATTTCAACAAAGGCAAGAAGGACTCTCCCACAAAGAAGAGGAGTCAAGTGATACCACCAAAAGAAAAAAAAGGATTCCTCAAAATCCTTCTACATCAAGTGAAGAAGATTTTCAGTATCAATTAAAATGTTTACCCTTAAGTCATACTAATGATTGGCTTTCTTCTCAATCTTATTTAGAAACTTCTAGATGATGCACGGTTCATTAAAAGGTAGAACAACTTTTCTAGATCCTTGAGCCACGTAGCGTTCCTTGTTGAGTCTAGGGGCTTTCTGTTAGCCACTCTCATACACACTCTTGAAATCCAAGCATCAAAACTGGGGCTTCCTATCCTTTCCTCCCCCAGTCAACCTCTATTTCAACTTTTCAAAACAATCAAATCTACATTAGGGGCTTTCCTCTTTGCTTCTCACTCTCATCATTAGAGAATACACCTCTCCAAAGAGTCAATACTTGGATTACCTTCCAAAGAATAGAGTCCGTCTCTCCTCAACTAAACTTGAGATCTCATTTCTCTCTCCTCAATAAGATTTTCTCTCTCTGAGTTCTCTTCGAGTTACATACTATTCAAAAAAAAAATGATGAAAAAAAAAGACGCAAAAGAGATGCCCGCTAGATTGAAAACCCGAAAGGGCGGTCTAGGCAAAAACCAGGGTGCGCACTAAGAAAAAAAAATCAAAGGTCAAAGGGAGAGTATTCTTCAACCTTCTTCATCAAACATCATTCGATCTTCTTCAAATCAAATCAACAAGGAGAGTCTTCTTCGATCATCTTCAAATCAAGAGAGCTGCTTCACAAGCCTGTTCACAAAGTCATCTACCACTTGCAAGCAACTTGGGGCTTGAGACAACAAAGGGCCTTAGACACAAAGCCATTACGACAGTCGACAGATGTGTAGTCGTTTGCCTCCTAGAGACACGACCCAAGGAGAAGTAAGAATGAAGATTCTCAACAGACCTAGATGTGTTCACACAAGGATACTCATCAAAATTCTACAACAATTCAGCCTCGCTGACTAGCAACAGATTCAACAAAGTCTGTGATGACAGCAACCTCAAGTCCTTGACCTCGGCGACATCAACAATGTCTGTGATGACAGCAACTTCAAGTCCGTGACCTCGGCGACACCAGCAAAGTCTGTGACGGCAGCAACTTCAAGTCCGTGACCTCGGCAACGACAACAAAGTCTGTGATGGCAGCAAACTTCAAGTCCGTGACCTCGGCGACAACTTCAAAGTCTGTGACGGCAGCAAACTTCAAGTCCGTGACCTCGGCAACAACAACGGGAACGTCAGTAACCTCGGGCGGCACACTTCAACAACTTCATCAACAAATGGGTATCTTCAGAATTGGGTCAAGTCTTTTGATTCCTCAGTATGATTTTACCTTTTCAAAAAAATCCCTCTTCGATTTTCAAAAATGCTTTTCAAAATAACTAAAATAGCCTTTTTAGTGTTTTGGAGTCGAACTACTTTTGGTCTGATTCTCTCTTAGAGATAAGTAGGCAGCCGTGCGGCACGACCATCCCAATGTTCAGAATGATGTCTTTTCTATCGACGACACTTCTTCTTTCATAAGACCTGTCGCCGAGGGGCTCAGACACCCCATTACAGAACCAATAATTCATGATTACACTACTCTTAGTCTCTCTTTTATGTTTTGATGAAAGCGTATCGGTCTCGTCATGTTTCGTTAAGTTTCTAACCAACCTCGTTAGTTTTGGACCCTAACGACTAACGGAATAAACTGAAGAGGACAAAATAGTCATCGACTAGATATCTCGCACGAGATATCATATCTCGCGCGAGATATCCCTCGACAGGATGTGCGAGAATCACTCTCCTTCTCCGTTTCAAACTCTTTTCTTGATAAACCTCATCTAATCCGGTTCTCCAATCGAATTGAGTTCGGAAGCTTCCTAGGAGTGTTTTACCTCTCCACCTCTACCTCCTAAACCCCTATAAATACTTGGTGACTTCCACTGTTTCAGAGGTCCAGAATTCCACACAACACACACAATTTGCTGGTTTCTTTTCACGAAAGACTCCTTCAAATCACTCACAAATAACTCATAAATTCGTCCTTCAACCACGTTGATTGACAAACATCAAGGCTCAAGCCTAGCATCAAGGCGAAGCTCTGTCCGCATCACGACTTGACTCTCATATTGAGTCGAAACTCTGCCCAAATCACTTCTCGATCGAGAAAACATCTTAGAACCACGTTCTAAATCAAATCCTCCCTAAACTAGGTAAACTCCTATACTTTTACTCTTTTCTTCTTAATCTCTCTCTATTGGCTTTTAGAGTGGTGTAATCCCATCAAAAGGATTAGCCTAGAGTCCCTTCAATCGATGAAGGCGATCTCGAAGCGTACAATCCGACATTCCTAATCAAGAAATTGATTAGGGTTTTCTTGTTCTTTATTCAATTAGTAATTAAAAAGATTGATAATACTCAATTGGCAAGACCGATCTCCGGATTGGGTGGAATGGATGCTCCTCGACCTACCCATTCGATAACTTAACCCCCGAACCCTCAAATCTCTTTTTTAAGGTTTTTCTTATTGTTTTCCTAAATAAATAATAAGTGGCGACTCTGTTATTTCAAAATTCACGCATCGCTACACCTGCCATCTCAGCCCCTGAGGTCGCAGCATCAACCTCCTGGATTGGGTCGGAGTTTAGACTTGCTCTAGCCGACCTGGTGGACTCGTCACCCCCATCAGTAGCGTCCACGGGCGGGGTACCGCTGCAAAGGGTCATCTTCTTCAATCCCCTCCATTGGGCACCATCCCAATGTTATCCTTGGACTGAAAAGCCGGTCCTCAAGCGTGGCTTCCTCTCGTTTATGAGCTCGAGCATTAGCAGCTCCATGAGCTTTTCTAGCTTTCTTCTTATCAGAGACGCCCACGATGCGACCCATATTTGCTTCTTGGTCGGGTGTTAGAACTGCAACAAAATCAAAACAACAAAGTGTTAGATCGACATACGAAAGTTCTACATACGAGCACAAGTTCTATGTACGAGCAAACTATGTACGACTCAATTATCTTATATCCGAGCTAACAAATGACGAGCTAAAAGAAGGACACAATATAAATAATCTATTATGTTGTCGGATCGACAAGCGAGCAATAGAAGAGTAAAGGGTTGCGAGAACGAGGAGATCTTACCACCTAGCGTGCTCCCCATTATCCTTGCGGTAGTTTTCTGTCTTCGTGCAAAGTTGACACATATTTCCAAATCTCCTGCAGAATGAGTAACCCGGTCGGGATATACTTGTCCTCTCGACACGGGAATAAGGGGCTCTACCACTCCATCTCCTGCACATCATCCCGGCTGGATGAAATTATACTTGGTGGTGAGCGGACTCTCCTGTGATGGGCCTTCTCTCAACTAATTGACATAAAGCCCTATACAAGTTAAGATGCCAAAGTCGACTCCCAATAGTCCCTCTCATCAATGGTTTCTGCTTTCATCGTTGGGCAATGGGAATTCCCATCCTAATCTGCTCTCTACCACCACTATACGAGAGTTCCATCCACTGTGCTTGGGAAGGTTGGGTAAAAAGTTTGGGAGACTTGGGTTTAGAAGGGGTGCCGATGCTCGTGTCATCCCCGCTATACTTAATACGTAAAAATTCTTTGAACACTCTCATGCAAGGTTCTATACCCTAGAATTCACGCACACCATAGCAAAGCACACAAGGACCCTACAAGTATTGGCTCGAGCCGAAAGGGAAGCGGCATTGGCACATTCTAAAAACTCATTTATAAAGGGATCAAGAGGCAACCCGAGGCCCGGCTACGAATTGGCCGACTATAGAAGAGGCTACCACTAGTGGCATCCTTGGTGAATGATTTACCTAAACAATTTCATAAACTCCTTCGAGTGTAAATGGTCACCCTATAATCTTCCTTACTTACCTCATGGAATTCCCGAATCATGCTATACCTAGAGGGGCGGTGTTTTTCTTTCCACGTAATGGCCCTTGGGAACATAACCCCTCTCATTCTTTCTGGCACGGCCAGATCATCAAACGCATCCACGATTCGGACCAGAGGAAGTAGATGCGTAGCTCCGCCTTGAGTTGCCATATCTCGTACAAGAAGAAGGAGAACAGGGAGTCAGGCCTATGAATAATTTCGGTCGACCTATTTAAGAGCGACCTACACTCCGGAAAACCTATTCTATTCCTAAGGAAAGAGGGTTTCAGTGGACATCCCTAACATAGAACAAAGTAATATGGTCGAGCTCATGGAATAGATGGAAAGTGACGATATTTGAATCATCGACTACCAGGTTTTCAACGTCCCTACAACGGGCAAACCTATCTCACTAAAATTCAACTCCCACTGGTTAAAATGGAAGCACATTCATCCAAGGACGAGCTTCTCTCCACTCACCGTTCACATTCTTGTATACCCTACTTGGTATCAACGGTGCAAAGAACCATACCGTACATGCCTCACAGTTCACATTAAAGGTCCTAGCTACGGCGGAAATAAAAGACAGAGCAGGAATTAAAGCCCTAAAGAAAGAAGGGGGAGAGAAATACCTTTGCAAAGGTCGGAATAGGAAGTCGTCATTTTAGAAGACGGAAGCCTAATTTAACTCAATCGCTTCTTAGCTATTTTCGCCTGAGATTCTCGTGAGCTTGAAAACGGTAAAAGTTCTAAACGGAGAAGGATTTTGCAATTTATATTTTCCAAAATTGGAAGGGAAAAAAAGAAAATTCAAAAATAAATTCCATATTAACGGCGGAAACGGTTCCCAAGACGGATTATCAAACGTCTAATTGTAATCATTACAAAATACGGCTCCTTCATCTCCCGTTCGTTGCCAACGTCAGGATTGTGCCACGTCATCCACTCGGCCGACTATTCCTCAGTAACGAGTATGGACCTACGAGTAAAACAATTCTCATCAAAGATCCTCTTAACTTCCAAGTCGACGAAGTCAACTCGTAAGTTGGGGCCACCGAACATACCAAAGGTGGCGAGTTAGGCCAAGTGGGTAAGGCCCAATCATATACAGCCTGACTCCCACATTCTCAATGATCTGCCCAATCAAAGCAAGGCCCAAGGCCCATCTCAAATATCATCGACTAAGTCCATGGACCGACCTAACAGTCCCGACCTAACTTAGTCCGACCTCAGATTCCGTATTACAATTCGGGTACGAACCATGCTCTACTCCGACAAAATGTCGACCATCCTCGAATGGCAACCTCGACCTAAATAACAAGTGACGACACCGACACTTCCGGCGTATTTGATTGAACAATTCTCATAACCACATCCCTACAAATCAGGGACCGTTATAGGCACGTTCCCATGACCAAGTAACTGCCGCTACAATCTCGGAGCACTTGTCGCCTCCCCAAAAATACATCACTCTTGTCTATAAATACTTCATCACTACCAAACGGTGAAAGGTAACTGCCATTTTGTTATTGGAATTCAGTACTCAATACATTTTGTGCTATATACAACTGTGATCTTACTCTCACGCCCGAGCGTCTTCGCCGGAGACACATCCGGCTAGTCGTGGGTTCTGATTTCAGGTCAAGGAGCCAGGTGATTCGTCCTGCCACGTGGAGGAAGATTGATAAGCACAATTCCTGCAGCATCAATAATAATTTTTTTTTATCAACTTTAGTGTCGCCCCTCCAATTCCCCCTTCCCCCATGTCAATTTTCTTTTGCTCATATTAATTTTTTTATCATCTCTTCTGCCGCCCCTGCAGCCCTCCCACCTCGTCAATTTTTTTTGCTTATATTAATTTTTTTTTTTTATCAATTAAAGATTGCGTGATCATACAATGTTGTGCATTAAGAAGAATATATATGAAAATATTAATACAATATTGATGATTTTGCTTTTAAAAAATCTCAAAAGAGTTTTTTTTAATGACTATAATATGCTCGTGTCATCAATTTTGTATTTGTTCTATTTTAAATTTGGATTAGTCTAATTTCAATTTGGTTCTACGGAGGGCGAAGATATTTCCCAACAATGTTTCTTTCTTGATCTTTAATTTTGAGACGCTCGCTATTTTCATTTTTTTATGTTTTTGTTTTTTGTGTGGATAAACTCTAGCGGTGATATTTTGCTCTTATTAACAATTTATATTTAACATTTAATATAATTGATTCTCCAATTATTTGAGTCAAATTTTTTATTTGTTCATATTAAAATTATTTTTATTTGTCCCTACAACTCTCCCACCACCGTCAATTTTTTTTTTCTCATATTAATTTTTTTTATCAACTCTTTTATCGTCTCTCCAAACCCCCTATCCACCCCGTCAAAAAAATAAATTTAATCATATTAAAATTATTTTTGAGAACTACTTTAACGCATCTCCACCCCAAACCACCCAACCTCCTCCCCCATCAATTTTTTTTAACTCATATTAAAATTATTTTTTAACATTCCTCTCCTACGTCCCCACCCTCCCATCAATTTTTTTTACTCATATTAAAATTATTTTTTAACAACTCTCCAACTATCCCCACTCGCACACGCTATCCTACCCATCCCTCAATCACTCACCAACCCACCCACCTCATTTCCACTGCTCCACCCTATTCTAATCCTAACCCCTATTCACCCTCTCTCCACCACCTACCCTACACCTATCTCCCGCATCCACCTACCCTACCTATCGCATTTTGTGTTTTCATCAGAAAATGTTATTTTTAGATTAACTAAACACATGAAAATGAAAATGTTTTCTGAAAAACATTTTTTTAAATATACCAAACAACCGAATGTCATTTTTCGAAAAATATTTTTATTTTTTAGAAATCATTTTTCGGAAAACATTTCCCCCCGAACAAACAGAGCTTTACTATCAAATACTCACTACGTCCCATTCAACTTACGATTTCCTCTCGACACAGGATTAAGAAATACTAATATAATAAGAGAAGAGAGAATTAGTGAATGAGGAATTGTGAGTATGAAAAATAAATAGGAGAGCGAATGAGTGAGATGAATAGTAAAGAAATTGTTGTTGTGAGTATAACAAATAAATCATATTGAATATAAAAATAATATAAATTTGTCATTTTGGGAAGTGTTAATTCGAGTGTGACGCCCAAAATGATAATTTATCTTGAGTCGAGTGGGACGGAGGGAGTGATCCACAAAATTCTATTTTACTTGCTTGCTGTGTTAAAATTGGAAAGAGAATGATATTGTGAGTATGAAAAGTAAAATAGAAAAGAGAATGAGTGGGAGAAATAATAAGAAAATTGTTGTTGTAAATATAATAATGGGGTCATATTAAATATAAAAATAAGATAAATTTACCATTTTGAGATATGTTAATTCGAATATAACGCCAAAATAACATTTTTTCTTAAATAGAGTGGGATGGACGGAGTGATCCACAAAATTCTACTCCCTCCGTCCCGTCGATCTTAGGAAATTTTTAAATGACACGGGGATTAAGGAAAAAATAAATGTTGTGAGTGTAATAGTAAAATAGGAGAGAGAATGAGTGGAGAGAATAGTAAATTATAATGGTGTTGTGAGTATTAAAATAATGTAGGAGAGAGAATGAGTGAAGAGAATAGTGATAAAAACTTTTCATTTTGGGAATTCTTAAAATTAATGGGACGTTCAAAATAGAAAGTTTTCTTAAGATCGATAGGACGGAGGAAATATTTTACTTGCTTGCTAAAACTAATGATGATGATGTGACACTACCACATCATTGTCACATCATCACCAAGTCAGTGTTCAAATTGAATTTGATTACGTGATATTGAAACGAGATTACGCGGTGCTAATAACGTGACAATGTCACATAATCGTTACCGTTTTTTTTAGGCTATAGGTAAAAAATAATAATTTGTTGCATCTATATACTCTTTCTCTCTCCCTACAAATTGCACATTTTTATTATTAACGTTTCATTACAAATTGCATATTTTATAAAATAGTAAAGAATCTTTACTATTTCACCCACTAATTCTTTCTCCTACTTTATTTTTATAATACTCACAACACCAATCAAATCACTATTTCCTACCCCACTTTCTTTCCCCAACCTCACTTTTCATACTCACAACATTTATACCATTTTTTTTTTAATCCACGCGTAAACAGTAAGTGTACAATTTCTACCAGGACGGAGGGAGTATATATATATAATGGCTCAAGTGCATTGAGCTCGCTCATTTTCCTTCCAAAACTTGTATCCAGACAAAATAGAGACTAAACACATTTTCAAACTTTCATTAAATAGCTTCATTGAATACCTTCATTTAATAAAGTACACTCATTAATACTCCCTCCGTCCCATATTAAATTACTCGTTTACTGTTGAGAACGGAAAATAAGGAGTGAATATATACTCCCTCCGTCCCCGAACAATCTTCACATTTTCCCTTTTGGGCGTCCCAAAACTTACTTCACACATTTAAAACTTACCTAAAATGGAAAGGAATCTTTACTATTCCCTCCACTCATTCTCTCTCCTACATTATTTTAATACTCACAACATCATTATAATTTACTATTCTCTCCACTCATTCTCTCTCCTATTTTATTTTCACACTCACAACACTTTCAATATAATACTCCCTCCTTAAAATCAGTGCAAACAGTGTTTGTGAAGTAAGTTCCGGGACGGAGGGAGTATAATGTTATTAAAGTAGGAGTTGTGAGTGGGTAGGAGAGAGAAAGTGGAGTAGAGAATAGTAAGTGGATAGTTGTTTTGAGTATGACAAGTGAGTCCCATGAATAAAGAAGTATTAAAAACAATTCTTTTTTAAGAAAGTGTGACTTTAAAGTGGGACGCCCAAAATAGCAAAATGAGTAAGGTATTATGGGACGGAGGGAGTATGCATATTTATAACTATTTTTTAAGTTTAATAAAAAATAAATCAAATTAACACAAATTAAAAATGAAGCTTCAATTCCGATCAATTTGTATTTACACCACATTTTAATGTTCATAATTTTATACCAAAGTAATTTTTAAAATACTTTTTTTGAAATAATTTTTTATCCGTATATTTAATGCACAGAAATAGCACTAGTTATTTAAAAACGATATAAAAATACATTGTTCATATCTATTACGAATGAGTTCATTGCATTGTTAGTAAATAAAATGAAATTACGTTCTGGTTGATTGGCCGGTTATTTTATGCTCAAAATCTTCTCACCGCAAAAATCAAACACTAAATTAATCATAATAAGGATAAATTATTCTTTAAATTTACATGAATTTAATCCTACAACCAAACGAGTCAGCAAAATTTTGAATACAGATCCTTTACAAAATTTCAGTATGTACTACCTCACGCTCGAAATATGATTTTGGTCAACTTAACTACACTTTGACCAAGTAATTTAAATAAAATATAATTATTCAAATAAAAATCTAAAAATTGTTATTGAGAGTATTAATATTTGTGATATAATAGAAAATTTTTAAGTTTTTTATTAGAATAATTATTTTCTACTTAAATATTTGATTAAAGTGCAATCAAGTTTAACAAAATCATATTTCGAGCGGGACGGCGGAGGAACAACATTGTTCAATATCATTATATCAAACATTGTCCATCAGAAATGTCCCAGTTTCTTCAATACTATTCTCATTCTGCATCCTTGTTGACTTCCCCTAACTAGTCAACCCATTAAAGGATTCGACCCCTACCTGTGATCATCAAGACAAGAACATCTATGGGGTTTGTATGTGTAGGGCATTTACAAATTTGTGTATAAATATAATACTCCATAAAAAATTATATACTTATATCAAATAGCATAAATCGGGTTTACGTCCGTGTCAGAAATGTCAGAGTGGCGCCACCAAGAGCCCGCGCTTTTAGAATACTTCTCCTTCTTCCTCACCCGCCGAATCCTCTTTGACTTCACCACATAATAAGTCATGCCGCCAAGAACTCCGGCCATTGTGACCGCCCCTATAACTGTAACAAGAATTGCCGCCCACCTATGGTGGCGCCCCACCACTATATACGCCGAAGCAATGAAAGCCACCGTGGTACAAACAGAGGCCAACCACATAAGCTTATTAATCACCTCAACAACTCGTCTCTCTGACTTTATCTCTCCTCTGACAACAGTTATTTGAACAACCACGACTGCTAAAGAAGTAAAAAGTGCAATCGCGTTGAAAATGAAGAATACTTTAAATGAGGGGCTTTCTACTATTACTGCCATTCCAGCATCATTATCGCCCCCAGGGACTGTAAAAATTGCAGCGAATGCCACTGTAGCAAAGAGAACGGCTACCACAGTGACTGAGTTGGTGGCATTGTTGATTCCTTCCCTATGGAGCTTCCTAAGTTCCTTGGCGATTCCGTTCATGTTCTTGTTTGTTTTTCGGGTTTGTTCTAGCTGGGTATGAACGTCTTTTTTAATTTCTGTCACGGTTTTTCTTAACTCGTCACGTGGCTGGTTCAGTTCGTTGGCTCTAACAGCACCATAACGACCCAGGCAATCTTTAATTTCTGAGGTTTCTTCGGAAAGAGGGAGCCCTTCCACCATATCAAGGGCTGTTTTGTGATCTCTAGTTAATGCGTTTACGTTTGTATCACGTAAATGTAAGAGCTCATTTACTATCTGCATTCGATTAAAAACATCTATAATTAGATAAAGTATAGCCTTGAATCATGCCAACCCTTGGCCCAAATCTGCAGAAGAACTTGAGCAGATTTTGACCTTGCATTACTCTCTGTTCCATGCAAAGAATCCACATTGAAACATATACTCCCTCCTTCCCAAAATGTTTGTCTCCTTTGACCACAAATATATGACAATTTAATTATGTTCATGAAATTCTAAAAATTTCTATTGATTCACCATTAATAATATTATCAACAACAACTTTTAGAATTTCATGAACATGATTAATCTCTCATAAATTTGTGGTCAAAGTTCAACAAAAAAGTCAAATGGGACAAACATTTTGGGAAGGAAGGAGTATTTTTTTTAAGGATTAAAGTGATAGTTTTCCAATACCCTTTAAAGATATAAAAGGGTTGTGATGATGAGACTCTTTGGGTTATCCCCCGACTCGTGTTGACACAACTAGATTACAAGTGTTTTGACACTGATACGGCGGAGTCAGCCAAAGAGTGCGAGCATCATAAAACAACAACTAAGCCTTTTCAGTGGGTTAATTTCACTCCCCACGCGAGCGATTTGGACAAGTGTCCCCCCCCCCCCGAGGGTTGTTTCCCCCTTTCGTCAATTTTATATAAGCTAAAGGACTATTCTACCCCTAAATCTTTAATACAATTTGGATATTGCATTGAGTAAAAGAGTCATTTAGGGGGGGGGGTGTTAAAATTTCACTTGCCTAAAATTTACAAAAGGGGGAAAGTGAGACGAAACCAAACCTTTGGAGGGGGGGGGGGGTAGTGAGACCTCGGGGCACGAGGAGGAGGGGGGAAGTGAAATTAAACCCTTTTCCAGTGGAAGAAGAAGAGGAAATGCCCAAAGATAAAATAGATTAAGAGAATTTGAGTAGCTATTTGTAATGAGCAGCAATTAATTCATACATGTAAAGGTAAAATTCAAGTAATCATACCTCCACACGCTTCTTTCGGGTGGCGACATGTAAAGCAGTGTTGCCGAACTTGTCAGGGAGCATAACTATAGCTGGATCTGCCTGAAGAAGTAACTTCACTACTTCACAACTAACCCCTTTTACTGCCATATGAAGCGCTGTCTGTCCTTTCTTATCAGTTCTTCTTGCTAGCTGTGGATCCTTCCCAAGCAATGCTTTGACTATATCTACATGCCCTTGTCGAGCCGCTAAGTGTAATGCATTCTTCCCATTGGATTTTGCAATCTCCAGCAAGTTTGGATCTTGTAATAGCAATTCATTGACTACAGCCACATGCCCTCTTGAGGCAGCAGACACAAGAGGAGTCGCATTTGATTGGCCGACCGTTTTGCTTAGATCAGGGTTGTGATCTAATAATAACTGGACAATGGCTGCATAAAGAGAATGATTTATGTTTAACTGGACTGATTCTAAGATACTGGTTAAGAATACAAGTACAAAGATCCAAACAATTCAAGAAAAGAACCAAAATAAAACAAGTATTGACAATAATAAAGTTAGCAGTTTGAGATGGCTCATCTAGTTCAGAAACTCATAAGCTTGGACTTGACAAAGCACGAGGTCTCACATCCAATCCCTTCCCACATTCATAAGGATTTAAATAAAAAAAAAGGGAATCTACTACAAAATTGGGTTGGATACTTCTGTAAGTTTTGGGTATTGTACCCTCATGCACTCCACAGATGTTACAGCCGACATGCAAAAGGTTCCATGAATCCTGTTTATCCTCAAGCAATCTGGTAGCATAAAAGCACCCAACGGAACAACAGGCAGTCAAGCCCACCTGAACAAAATCACTCAAGCCCACCAGAACAATAGTTGCTCAATCCCACCTGAACAAGTCAGTCAAGCCCACCTGAACAATAGTTGCTCAATCTCCTGACAAGTCACTCCAGCCCACCTGAACGACATAGTCACTGAAGCCCTCCAGTTGGAATCTAATTCTATATCATGTTTGTATAAGCCATATCCTCTTACATGTCGTAGCTCATGCTAATAACTATGCATAATTTACTGCATCCATGAGATATTTAGTTGACTTCAAAACTATGCTAACAAGTACCTACACCAGTTACTCCTTTTTATTACTCCCTCTGTCCCTAAATGAATGTCAATTTTTTTTTTTTTCAAATTTGCTCTTGATCAGAACAAATTTGAAACTTTTTTTGACATTCATTTAGGGACGGAGGGAGTACTATTTGAAGTTCAGTACTAGGCAAAAAAAAAAAAAGAACGGAAAATAGAAAGAAAAAGCTCGATAATCCTCCTCCCAGTAAAGGGCTAAAAGTTGTTAATCTGAATGCTAAAGTTGCGTAAGCGTTATGACTGTACAGGAGAGTGGTCTAGGCCTACTCCCCCTATTTCTGAAATTAATTCTAATTGTCGAATGAGTGCTATAAAATGAAAGGTAATGCAGCAAAGAGTCTCTATTTTTCCTTACAATACTCATTCCATGGGTGTGAGGAACGCAGAAACTGATCAGGGTACTCGTGTGCTCAAAAGAATGGGTTAACTTAGTGAGGTTTTTAATAGAAATGGGATCCATTTTCTTTTTCAAAGTATAAGCCTTTTTTAATTCTAAAGTTAATAACTACACATCTCTTTCTTATCGTTTTAGAAAATCTAAACAAAAGATTAATCTTTGTATCTATGCTCCTGGAGACATCAGCTAACCAAGTCTTCAAGAACGAGGTTTTGAGTCAAAATGATAACTATTGTATTACCATCTACTTTGATCATGCCTTGGTCAAGCAAAGTATAACTCACAACACGATCGACATCCAAAAAACACAAATATTGAAGGAAAATTAACCAAATTTAAAACGGGCAAAACGGGTCAAAAAGATTATTACCATGGTGACCTTTACTAGCAGCAATATGCAAAGGATCAAAACCAGACTTATTCTTCAAAGTGATCCCCTCTTTAGTTGAATGCCGCAACAACTCCTTCACCACATCAACATGCCCTCTCTCTGCCGCCGTAAACAAAGCAGTCTCTCCCAACTCATTTACCTCATTCACCACCGCCTCCCTTATCTCAGCCACCTCAGCATCAAACTCGGCCCCACTTAATGTCCTCAGCATCTGCTCATCAATCTCCCCAAGTATCTGCTTCACCGCCGCCATATCACCACGCCGTGCAGCCAAATGCAGCTCCGTGTCGTTATGCCTCCCGGTCACCTGCTTCACATACTTCTTCTTCCCCTGGTCAAACCGCTTGCCGGAATTTGACCCGGCCAATGATTTCCCGGAGTTAGAAACCACCAACGCCTTCCCGGAATTGGAAACCACTAGTGATTTTCCGGAATTTGATACGCCTAATGTCTTGCCGGAATTCGACACCACCAGTGCCGGTGCCCTGGGTGACGGCGACGGAGAAGGATATTCGACGGCAAAATTTGAAGTTGGGGTTGAATTGAACCCCATTTCCAGATCCTTCTCATCTCCTACAAAATGAAATGAAAAAAAATCCGCACTTAATTAACTCAAACAAATTAACGAGAATGCTGAAAATGGATTGATGAATTAATTACCTTCTTCGATGACGGTATCCATTTCTGATGATTTGTAAAATGTTGCCTATGGATTCATTGTTTGAAAGCATATGTGGAGAGAGTAATCGGGAAATTAGGATTTTGGGTAAAAGGCGGTGGTGACGACGATGCGGTGGTTGAGGGGCGGTGTTTATAAATTCCGGCGTTTTGGCGCCACGGGGCCTTTCTTTTTATTTAACGACCACTGCGTTTCTTTGTTTATCGCGATCAAGTCGGAATTCTATTGGTGACATCGTTTACGGCGCCTTCTCCACAACAATTTTAATTTAAATGACATTATGAAATTCTTAAATATATTCATAATATTAAATGTACTTTTATTTTGAATGATTAGTTTATACTCCCCCAGTCTCAGGAATATACGTGTTTTTTGGGAGGGGTAGGAATTAAGGTAAAATGTGAAAAAGGTAATGTATTGTGAGTGTAAAAGTAAAATATGAGAGAGAATGAGTGGAGAGAATAGTAAATTTGAAAAGTGTTGTGAGTAGAGAGAAGTGAGTCTCATTTCCATTTTGGGAAAGTGCAGATTATTGTGGGACGCCCAAAAAAGATATTTTTACGAATTGTTATGGGACGGAGGGAGTATAAGCTTTGATCAAAATATATAAAAATTTGATAATTCTAATGAAAGTCTAAAAAAAAATTGTTGTTAATAATATTTTAAATGGTGTATCTATAACAGATTTTATTAAGATAATTAGGTTTTCGTCAACTCTTGATTAAAAGTTCAAAACCACTAAAATATAGGTTAAATTTTTCACTTTGTTACTTAACTAGTACTCAAAAGCCCGTGTCATTGGCACGGATCAGTATGAAAAGGGAGACAATATGAAAAGAGAAAGACGTGGGAAAACTGAAATCGCATGCTAACTATATGACGTTTTAAATATAATTTTAAACCGTTTCAAATATATGAAGTGCAAAGATATTTACCTGGGAGTCAAACTTTTTGAGAGAGGGTACCTGAGAAACCATCGGAAGCCCATATTAAAAATAAAATCAGATATTCAGAAGAGCTAAGGACCCTAAGACCCACTTTCCAAACCAATATCCCATTTTAACCCATCTGAGATTAAAATCCCAAGTAAACCCAACCTTTAACGGACATAAGCGCTGTTAATTTTTTTTAACCTCACGTAGCCTCTAATTATTAAAAAAATCAAAATCATCAAAAAAACCCTCTCATTCTCTCTCTAACCGGTGGGAATCACTCTCCCAA
This sequence comes from Adenophora triphylla var. japonica, assembly GCA_022495995.1. Classification (NCBI taxonomy): domain Eukaryota; kingdom Viridiplantae; phylum Streptophyta; class Magnoliopsida; order Asterales; family Campanulaceae; genus Adenophora; species Adenophora triphylla. The sequence goes on along the minus strand of JAFEMH010001365.1, from coordinate 457,225 downwards.
CCAAAATCAAACCCTAATCGACATTATTGAAGCCTCAATCGAAGCTATTGAAGCCCATAACAATGTGGCAAATGGTATGGTACCTGACAACATCATATACACAGATATAAGGCCTTTAATTGGTCCTATAGCAACTGGTATAGGACCTGGCAACATCAAATACACAAATATAAGCCCTTTGAATGGTCCTATAGCAACTGGTATAGGACCTGACAACATCAAATACACAGATATAAGCCCTTTGAATGGTCATATAGCAACTGGTATAGGACCTGGCAACATCAAATACACAGCTAAAAGAAATTTAAATGGTCCTATAACAAGGGCTATAGGACTTGGCAACATCGTATACAAAGCTTTAAGACCTTTTAATGGTCCTATAGCAAGTGATATAGGACCTGCTCTATTATGCATTTCATTGTATGTCCACTTGTTTTGCCTATGATTTTATAAAGGGGATGTACTAGTTTGCACTAAATTATATAAAATCAAGTATATATATGACCTGTAATATGCTGTGTATATCATGTTACAAGGTCCTATACCAACTGCTATAGGACCTTTCAAAGGCTTTATAGCAACATCATATACAAAGCTATTTGCTAAGTGAAATAACATATATATAGGACTTACTGACTATACGACATTCACAATCACATTAACAACAACTATTTTAGGATATAAAAACTCCAGTAACCAAAATTCTAAAAAGAGTATCAATGTATAATATTCAGAGCAATGGTGTAAAATGTCAAACAAAAAGCAATAAGAGCTTTGAATGGTCCTATAGCAACTGATATAGGACCTGGCAACATCATATACAAAGCTATAACCCCTTTAATTGGTCATATAGAAATTGTTATAGGATCTGTCAATATCATATATAAAGCTATAAGACCTTTGAATGGTCCTATAGCAATTGGTATAGGACCTGTCAATATCATATACAAAGCTATAAGCCCTTTAATTGGTCCTATAGCAACTGGTATAGGACCTGACAACATCATATACAAAGCTATAAGCCCTTTAATTGGTCCTATAGCAACTGGTATAGGACTAACAATAAAATGTTAAAACACTAATAAGAGGTCTTATAGTAACAGGTATAAGACCTATTATTAGTCATACACAAATTGTAAGAATAATAACACATGGTCTTATACCGCGCATTTTGTCCTTATTCTTTTTTGCAATCCCACATATTATATGGCAACACCACTACTAAATACACACCCAAATTTGTCACTTTCCAACTAAAGATTATAAACGAGTATGGTATACAACAAAAATCATTCAATTCCTGTAAATAACTGAATGCTGTGGTGTACCACAAAGAGACAGAGCTTAATCACTTACCTAATGGCAACAAAACCCCAAGAAGCTACAAAATACCATTCAAAAAGCCTACTGACAAAGAAACATATCACTCACTTACTACATTGCTTTTCTGAGTAAAACAAATGTACAAGTTACCAGGTTTTAGCCAACTTTCTCTCCATAATTTGAACTCTGTACTAAAAAAGATGAGATTTTTCTAATTCTTAACTTGCTTTCTGCACTGTAGTTTTGAACAAGAGAACATAGTGCTTTTGATCCATGGAGAAATACAAGAATCCTCCCACTGAATGTGTCACAAATGACCCAAAACTAGTCCCCACTATGCAGTGCCATGCTGGTCCATAAACCTCATCAAACTCCTGCATTAATATTCACAACCAAATTCAATCAACTTCCTGCAAAACCCATCAATCAATTTGTTGAAAGGTAAATTTGAATGTCAACATTAATCAACAATTTATGTTTTAAAAACTTCAAATGAACACATAATGCAGCAAGACTCAATTTTTAGACTAATACCCATTGCAATTTTTGTCAGAAAAATAATACTAACCTTTTTCAGGATAAGGGCAAGGGTTTTGGCAGTGAACTTTTCCAAGCTATCATGAGTTTTTATAGCACAATCCACAACATGAATCTGCATGAATGGAGGCATATCCACAGACACAATTTTGACACCATTAGCACAATCCATGTACCATCCCCGAATTTTTCTTTAACAAATACAACCCCCCTACCAGCCCCCTTCAACCTTCTTCACCGGCGGGCCACACCCATCGCCACAATCCCCCGTCATTTCTCCCCCTCCCCCAAACCGCCACCGGCTGAATTGCAACATGGTCAGTCAGAAATTGGAATTGGAACATGGTCGGTTGAATGATAGTTGAATCGACGAAAACCCTAGGCTTTTTTAGAAGAAAGAGATGGAGCCATGGACCCAAACACCGGCAAGTTAACGGCGTCTGTATCTCAATTTGGCCGGTCTTAGCATAATGGGGTTTAAAGGAATTTTAATTTGGAATAATAAAGGTAGTCTTTTTTTATTTGGAATGGGTTTTGATGGGATAAGATATGGGATTTGTGGTTAAAAAGGAATTTTTCCTATTCAGAAGAAGTAAAATGAGAATGTAACAAAAAGGTAAATACTGAGCTTTTTGTGAGATAATGTTGAATATATAAAAAAATCTTTACCTTGGAGTTGGAAGTGAGTACAAAAACACACTTGAATTTGTCAATGTAAACCTTCAAGAGAGGAAATGATATGGGAGCAACCTTAAAAAAAATCATATGAAATCCGACTAAAAGTTTCCGGTGAAGGAAAAGAGAAAGAGAAAGAGAAAGGAGAGAGATGGAGGGAATGGCTGATTGCTTCATCTCAAGTATATCATTACCGATCTTCAAACCCAAATGGTACCCAACAAAAAGTTATAAAGGAAAAAAATGAACCCATGAAAAATGAACTTTAGAATCGATAAATAAATGAAAAGCGTTCTACGCCTCGCTTATTCGAAGACAAACAATAAAAAATTATTTAGAGAAAAGAATATAGGATTAACATTTGTTAACAATAAAAGATTAATCCGTTGGTTCCTCTTCGACTACATTGGCAGCTGCAAAACTTTCTTCAACTCTTCTAGCTACTGCTTCCTGCACTTAGACAAAAATAGATAAGAACCACATTTATATAACTATAAATGATGAATTATATTCGAGTATATATATAAGTGTATATATATATATATATGTAACATATACCGCTTCAGTGAGAAATGTGGGATCATCCCAAATATCATCATACACATTAGCTTCAACAACATCTTCAACTACATTTTCAACCGTATCTTCAACTACATCTTCAAATGTATATTCAACTATATCTTCAATCATATCATCAGCTACATCTCTATTCACCTATGTCAAACACGGATTGTATCAAAAATTAAAATTATATTAGCGATATATAGACAGTAATAGAGTTAAGTAAATATAACAATTATGCGAACATAATAACTATTTACCGTATCACTTAAGCTATATGGTTTAGAGAAGTACTTCAGGATAAACAATATTTGTTGTGGATGTGTCATCTTCCGATGGTGATAGAATGAGAATCGTTATCCTACTGAATGTAGTACATCTTGATAAAGCAACATATAATTGGCCATGAGTGAACATCAGTGTCCGAAGATCAATGCCGACAAATTTAACAGATTGACCTTGTGACTTATTTATACTCATTGCAAAGCACAACCTAATTGGAAATTGATGCCTTGTAATTGGAATAATAAGTTCGGTCGAAGAAGGCGTAAGAGAAATTCTTGGTATAAATACCAAATTGCCTGCTTTATCTCCCGTCAAGATTTCAGCCTCAATAATACGTTGGCCACATCGAACTACTCTTAATCTTTTTCCATTGCAAAGACCATCCCTAGGTGAAAGATTCCTCATCAAAATAACTGGGCAACCAACTTTCAACTGCAAGTCTGAAGGGGGAAGACCAGAAGGATTCAATGAGTTCAAAAACTCTATTGGGTATTGATTTGCCATAATCGGATCACTCGTATCATCATCTGTATATTTGTCTGTCGATATATTAACTGATGATATTGCCTGGAAACATCTCTAATGCTTGAAGATTTATATAATTGACATCATCATTACGCGGGGACAGAATTGTTCGATCAGTTAAGAACCGAGCAGTAGAAGTCCCCGGTATATGCAATGCTGGATAAACTTCTCTTATTAGCTCTTTGACGTCTTTACACTTTCGGATAGTAGAAGGAAGTTCAATTGTCTCATCTGGATTGATTCCCACCTTGGATGGAAATTTATTTAACGTTAATTATGAATGCGTATAAAAGAAATATTTATTTTGAATGCATAACTATTACCTTGTTCAAGTATTCCGCAAACTCAACATTCGCGAGATCATTTCGATCCAGCCGCATGTTTTCCGATAGAGTCAAGACATATATCTTTTCCCAAAGTGATGATTTTTGGAGAGTTGATCCCATGATTTGTTCACGGTGTCCCTTCGGTATAACTGGCAAAGTTTGACGGAAATCACCACAAAAAATAACAGTAATTCCACCGAAAGGGCTATCATTATCACAAATATCTCGAAGGCTGCGATCGACGGCCTCAACGCAATGGCGATGTTGATAGGAACCTCTTCCCATATTATTAATTTTTTCTCTCTAAAGAGTTGGGCATGAATTGACTGTTTCGTAAATGAACACAACGTATCTTCCAACACATTCAACGGTAGACAAAAGGTAGAATGTGCCGTTCTGCCACCAACCAACAATAACGATGCAATTTCAGATGATGCAACACAGATCACGATATTGTCATGCGATCTACAAACCCCTGCAATTGTGTTGTACAAAAATGTTTTGCCCGTTCCTGCACCCCATTCAAAAAGAAGGTTTTCCATTGATTTTCATTCACCGAACATATCACAACATCGAAACAGTGTTGCTTACCAACATTCAAGCAAGATATTTGCTTCCGCAGCAGTAGTGCGATCATCATACTTAAGCTGTCTATGTTCCCATAATAACCTGTTGTTGCCGGTCATTTGGGTCCAATTTTGAAGTGGAAGAGGCATTGGTGGGAAATCTGCCAAGCTTTTTCCAGTTTCTTGCAATATTTCATTCAACAGATGCAGGCTATAATTTGTTATTTGACTATCATTCGGGTATGGAATTTCATATTCTGTGCGCAATTTGTGAGGAAGATCATCACATATATTCATTGCAAACTTAGTCCACAACTCATCGAGATGTATCGGAGAGCATTGCGTTAGAATAAGCGCAAACAATCTCCTCAGTTGGTACCCAGTCTTCATACTGAGGCTTCTTCCAAATATTGCTTCCATTCTTCATCATCTTCTAGAAGACCCCGTGCAACGCAAGCACCTTTAAATGTATCATGCACAATACCATTGTATGTTCGTAAATTTTCCCAAGAGATTGGCCCTTTAACAATAATTAATAAGAGTCAGAGGTAAAATCTCTCACCACTGGAGGGGCTAGCAAAATATATTCTTCCAATTGCCTGGCTTAAATGACGTCTTCGTTTCCAAACATTCGCCTTCCACGTGTAATGCTTCGGCATTTGTTGATAAGTAAACTGTCAGGTCATTACATCAGAAGCACAACATCTAAAAAACCCCATTAATTTTGTTACTTTTCCCTCAACTTGTTCAGCTATCTCTTCTCGCAAACATCTTGAATCATATGAAACATTATGCTCTCGAGGTAGATGGAGATCTAATCGAACAACATTAGGAAATTCTTCATGCAAGTTGTATCCGAATAACCGCCATGCAGCTTCTGGCAGACCAATATACCTCGCATCAAGATATTGTTTGATTTCACCACCTTTCCCTAAAACCATTGTTGTTCGATCATGACCTTTGTATATATACTTGTGAATGTACTTCACACATCTAACTCCATCACACACCTCCACATTAATATGGCAATCAAATAACTCTGTGAGTTAAGGGTTGTGTGACGACCCCAACCCTAGGCACTTATTTTAAATATTAAATTATATGCTTTTAATATTTATGTTATCTTTATATGTTCAATTATATCTTTAAAATTCTTAAGTTAGGATAAATTGGGTGAAAAGTAATTGTAGGACCTTATGAGAATTTATTGGACATTAAATAAATAAACTTGGAAAATAATAAAATTGGAAATATGAGAAATAGTGTGAGGAGAATTAAAATAAGTAGGAAGAATTAATGGGATAAGATTTGTTTTAAATTAATTTGGGTAGGATGAGTGAAAGCCTTGGTTATTAATTAGTGGGGGGAGGGACCAAAATCTCTTACTTCCCTCATGCCTTGCCAAGTGTCTCCTCCTTATACTTCCTCTTACTTCCTTCACTTTTGCCCCACACTTCCCCTCCTTCTCCCTCATCTTCTCATTCTCTACACTTCTTCAACCTAGAGCAAGAGAGAGACTCCATTGAAGCCCTCCTTGCCAAGCTTTGAAGTCAAGGCATTCTTCATCAAAATCCAAGTCTAGGAGCACATTTGAAGATTGATCATCTTGGGGAACTCATCTAACTAGAAAGATTCACATTTCCTTCTAATATCCAAGTAAGTTGTTATGACTTCTCTTCTCATGAATGTTCATGAATATTTCTTGTGGTTCTTGTTCTTATATTGGTGATTTCTTGCTTGGGAAAACTATTGGGAGTTGAATGTGTTGATTTAGAACCTTGTTGGGTTTGTAGAAATATTGTGAGTTATGGAAGTTGAATGGATCTAGGTTTAAGACCTGATTTCATGGAGTTAAAGGAATAGATTAAAGTTACCCAAGTTGGAAATGCCCTTTAGGTTCATAACTTAGAATGCATTTGGTTGTACATTTGGTTTCTTGGGATTTTTGTGTTGATTCTGCTGTTTGTGCAAATTACGGGCCGAGGGACGAGTCGTCCCTTGGTCGAAGGAAATCGTGACCTAAGGGGACGCCGGGTTCGGTGGGGGTAAATTGGGGACGAGTCGTGCCACGGGGGCGAGTCGTCCCCTGGCCAGATTTTCTCACCTCAACTTTATAGCTATTCAAACCTAATCAAACTCGAACCATAATGAAATCCTTTTAACCTAGATTTAAGTAGAATACTTTGGCTTCACAATGACGTTCTAAGTGATTAAAATGGAATAGTGGAAGTACCTTAAATGTTGCTTGGAAAACGTTAGATAAACTAGTTTAGTAACTAAACAATTATGATCCCAACTTGATAGATTCCCCTTGGACCTTTCAAGAGGCTATGTATTATTGTATAATGACCTTGTAGGATGGATTTATGCTACTTCCTTGCCTTACATTGAGTTCATATACATTGTTTCTATTGCATAGTGTATTGAATAAATATTGCACTATGATATTGGTTGGACATGAGTATAGTTTACCATGTTGATATGTTGTTATCCCTTTTGTGGATTTTATTCAAGTATCTATTATGTGCTTGATTATGTGTGAGTCAGCTGACGTTGGGGGTATAACAGAATACGATCAATTATGGAAGTGTGACCTAATGTGATCGGATTATGTTATATACGTGACCGATCCCCTCACTGTGGCCGCGAGGTTGGGGTATAAGCGTCTGTATTGAGCCAAAAGCCTTACAGAGTTGCTCTTGTCTTATATGGTTCCACTGAAAACGGGTCTTATAAGACGTGAGTATTGCTTAAGCGGCTCACTGTAATTGGAGTATTATTATACCCAATGTTGTACGACTCTTGTTCGAGACGGAAAAGGTAAACCAAGGTAATGGAATGTGTTTATAGCTTTCCCAAGGTGTTATGTGCGACTTGTTATATGTTGCATTTATTTGGCATATTGCTGCATTCATAATAGCTTGCTTTGAGATTTATTCTCACCCCTCTCCCTTTCTTGTTTTAGATCCCGAGGCAGGAGGACCGCCCAAGTAAGGACGGAGAGGAGTTTGGAGTAATCTTTTGGGGTATTGTCAGGGTATGTTTAGGGTGACGTATAAATTGTATTTTGGTAATTCCATTCTTGGAGTTTGTACTTATAAATCTTAAACTTTACGTCATAACCTTAAATCTTTTGTAACTAAACAGGTTAACTATTTTCAAAGTTAGTTATCTCCTCCTCCGATGTGGAGTAGAGTGGAGTTCTTCGAAATGTTATGTTATTCATGTTCATGTTGGAAAGTCAAAGTAAAGTTTTAAAAGTTTAGTGTTTTTGGGTTAGTTTGGGGACGCTCCAACTCGGGACACGTGTAGGTTCCGGGTCGGGGTCCCCAGCGGTTAAGTATCGAGCTCGGTTAGAATTCTTGGGTAGAGTCTAGGCGAGTGAGAGTGTGTGGTAGCCGACGTCGAGTGTTTAATGCGGGAGTTTGTTGTAATGGCGGGAAATGAAGGTGATCCGAATGCGGGTTTGGGTGGTGTTGGTAATCCGAACGCCGAGATGATGGACATGTTCCGAGGGTTCCTTCGGCATATGGCAACTCGGAATCGAATTTGAATCGGAATCTAGGCGAGCAAGGGCAACATGGTTTGGAGAAGTTCGTGAAGATGTCTCCTCCTAGCTTCAACGGAGATCCGGATCCGGTGAAGGCCGAGAGGTGGCTTGAGGCTATGAACAAGATTTTCGCGGCTATGGAGAGTACGGATGCGGAGAAAGTGAGATGCGCCGTTTTCAAATTGGAAGGACCGGCGGAGCATTGGTGGCAAGTGGTAAAGGATGGTTGGGACCGAGATTTGACACCGCAGACGTGGGAGAACTTCACGCTCAAGTTCCGAGATCACTTTGTGCCGATGGTTACTAGGGACAAGAAAGAAGGCGAGTTTCTGAAGCTGGAGCAAGGGACCATGACGATAGCGCAGTATTCGGCAAAGTTCACGAGTTGGCCCGATATTGTCCCCATTTGGTGCCGGATGAGGAGAGGCGAGTTTACCGGTTTGTGAAAGGTTTAAGAGTTGAGTTTCGGAAGCGGTTGTTGACGCATAACTTCGCCAATTTCAACGGCGGTGAATATGGCGTACCGGATTGAGAACGACATAGAGGAGCATCGTGGTAAGAATGAAGGAGGAAACGAGGAACAGATTTCGGGGTCGAGGATCGGGACAGAATAGAGTGCGGCCGAGGACTTTCACCCGGGAGCGAATCGAGGGGGTCATGTGGCGGCTCCGGCAAATCGTGCGACTTCCGGTCAGCTTGGGACAACATGTGGGTTTTGCAAGAGGATAGGGCATTCGGAGGACAAGTGTTGGAGCAAACAAGGCAAGTGTTTGGAGTGTGGATCGCCGGGCCATTTCGGGAGGAATTGTCCCAAGATTACGAGAATAAGCAAGCGACGGGTGCCGGATTCGGGGTCAAGGAAGTGGTGTGAAGAGAGATGTTGATGGGAAACCTAAGGATAAAGTCCAAGGTCGTGTGTTTGCTTTGGGTCGAGGAGAGGTCGATCCTAATGCTTGTCATTAGAGGTATAGTTCTGTCTCGGGAGTTAAGGCCCGCATTCTTATAGATCCCGGGTCTTCCCATTCATTTAATGGCGTCTCATTTTGCATTCTCATTGCATATCTTGCCCGAATCTATGCCTTATGTGTTAGAGGTCTCTACTCCTATGGGAGAGAGCCTTGAATCTTCTTTTGATATATCGTGGATGTGATGTGACTATATGTGGGCATGTATTGCCGGTGGATTTGGTCGAGTTACCAATCCGTGATTTTGATGTGATCCTTGGTATGGATTGGTTGAGTCGGTGCCATGCTTTGGTAGGCTGTCGTAGGAAGCGAGTCTCATTTGCTATGCACGATGTGCCTACATTTATATTTGATGCCGATAAATCTATGTTCGGGTTACATGTTATTTACGCCTTAAAAGCTAGAAAGATGCTATCTAAGGGGTGTACGGGTTACTTAGCTTATGTGGTAGATTCCAATAAGAAGCCTCCCGAGTTAGCTCATGTCCCGGTTGTGAATGAATTTAGTGATGTGTTCTCTAGTGAGTACTCTATGCCTCCGGACCGTGAGATAGAGTTTTGTATTGACTTAGTACCGGTACCGCTCCTATCTCTAAAGCACCCTATAGAATGGCTCAGGCCGAGTTAAAAGAGTTGAAGGTCCAATTGCAAGAGTTGTTAGACCGAGGTTTTATTCGTCTAGTGTGTCTCAGTGGGGAGCACCGGTCTTGTTTGTTAGGAAGAAGGATGGTACCTTACGATTGTGTATTGACTATCGTTTGTTGAACCAAGCCACCATTAAGAATAAATATCCTCTTCCGCATATAGACGATTTGTTTGACCAACTCCAAGGTTCCGTTATCTACTCAAAGCTTGATTTGAGAAGCGGATACCATCAGTTGAAGATTAGGCCGGATGATGTTGCTAAGACAGCTTTCCGTACTAGGTATGGTCATTATGAGTTTGTGGTGATGCCGTTTGGGTTGACTAATGCTCCGTAGTGTTTATGGATATGATGAACCGTGTCTTCAAGCCTTATCTCGATAGTTTTGTGGTGGTCTTTATTGATGATATTCTTGTGTATTCTAAGTCCCGGGAAGAGCATGAGAATCATTTGAGGATTGTCTTGTCCGTTCTTCGTGAGAAGCAGTTGTATGCCAAGTTCAGTAAGTGCGAGTTTTGGCTTGAGCAGATTTCTTTCTTGGGGCATGTTGTGTCGAGTTCGGGGATTTCCGTGGATCCTTCGAAGATTGAAGCCGTGATTAATTGGAAGCAACCTTCGACCGTGACCGAAGTCCGTAGTTTTCTTGGTTTGGCGGGGTACTATCGGAGGTTCATTGAGGGGTTTTCTCGGATTGCTACTCCGTTGACTAGGTTGACTCGGAAAGATGTACCGTTTGTATGGGATTCCAAGTGTGAAGCAAGCTTTAATGAATTGAAGAAGAGATTGACAACGGCTCCTATTCTTACCCTTCCGAGTGGTTGCGAGAATTTTGTTATTTATAGTGATGCCTCGAAGGCGGGTTTGGGATGTGTGTTGATGCAGAATGGGAAGGTTATTGCGTATGCCTCTAGGAAGTTATCACCGGCGGAACAGAATTATCCTACTCATGATATGGAATTGGCGGCGATTGTATTTGCGTTGCATAAGTGGAAGCATTATCTTTACGGAGCGAAATTCGAGATTTTCACCGATCATAAGAGTTTGAAGTACTTATTCACCCAAAAGGAGTTGAACAACCGACAAAGGAGATGGCTTGAGTTTTTGAAAGATTTCGATTGTGTAATTTCTTATCATCCGGGGAAGGCCAATGTGGTGGCCGATGCGATTAGCCGAAAGGCGTATTTGACAGCTTTGAGTTCTCGGGAATTGAAGAGTGAAGTAATTATTGCGAATGTTCGAGCCGTTCCGACATTGTATGGTGATTTGAAGGAAGCTCAACAAGAAGATCCGGAATTGAAGAAAATTTGTGATCAAGTGCAAGATGGGAAAGCCGGGGATTTTGCTTTGAATCGAGATGGGATTTTAACTTTCCAAGGGAGAATTTGCGTTCCGTCATCGCCGGAAATCAAGAAGCGTGTTTTAGAGGATGGCCATAAGTCCAAGTTTGCGATTCATCCGGGGAGTACCAAAATGTATCAAGACATGAAGCGTGGATATTGGTGGAATGGAATGAAAAGGGAAATAGCGGATTATGTATCTAAGTGTTTGACGTGTCAACAGATTAAGGCAGAACATCAAAGACCGGCGGGACTACTTCAACCATTGGATATTCCGGAATGGAAATGGGAAGGGATCTCGATGGATTTTGTTTCGGGTTTGCCTCTCACCGCGAAGAAGATGGATGCTATATGGGTTATTGTGGATCGGTTGACAAAGTCGGCTCATTTTCTTAGGTATCAACTAAGTTCTCGTTAGAGAAGTTAGCCCAGTTGTATTTGAAGGAGATTGTGAGACTTCACGGGGTTCCGGTTAGTATTGTTTCCGATAGAGATCCGAGGTTTACATCTAGATTTTGGAGAGCATTGCATGAAGCTTTGGGTTCTAAGTTGTGTTTTAGTACCGCGTTTCATCCTCAAACCGATGGTCGATCGAGAGAACTATTCGAGATACTTGAGGATATGTTACGAGCTTGTGTGATGGATTTCCAATTGTCTTGGGAGGATCATTTACCTTTAGTGGAGTTTGCTTACAACAACGCTTATCGAGTCCGAGTATTGAGATGGCTCCGTATGAAGCTTTGTATGGTAGGAAGTGTCGATCTCCGATGTGTTGGGACGAGGTTGGTGAAGCAAGACTTTGGGGCCCGGATTTGGTTCGAGATTCTACGGAAAAGATCAAGGTGATTCGAGATAGATTGAAGACAGCTCAGAGTCGACAGAAAAGCTACGCCGACAATAGAAGACGGGATTTATCATTTCGGGTTGGTGACTTTGTGTTCTTGAAGGTTTCTCCGAGGACGGGGATTAAAAGGTTTGGTAATAAGGGTAAGTTGGCTCCGAGGTTTGTGGGACCGTTTGAGATTCTAGAGAAGATAGGGGAATTGGCTTACCGGTTAGCGTTGCCTCCGTCTTTCTCTTTGCTTCATGATGTGTTCCACGTTTCTATGCTTAGGAAGTACTGTCATGACCCCTCCCATGTTTTGAGCTCTCCTCCCGATGATGTCCAAGCGGACATGTCGTATGTTGAAGAGCCATTAAGAGTATTAGAATTCCAAGTTAAAGAGTTGAGAACCAAGAGTATTCCGATAGTGAAAGTCCTTTGGAAGAATCATACAGTTGAGGAAGCGACGTGGGAGCTAGAGTCGGAGATGAGAGCGAAATACCCGTGGTTGTTTGAAAATTCAAGTAAGTTTCCTTTTAAAATTCGGGTCGAATTTTCTTTAAGGGGGAGTGAGTGTGACGACCCCAACCCTAGGCACTTATTTTAAATATTAAATTATATGCTTTTAATATTTATGTTATCTTTATATGTTCAATTATATCTTTAAAATTCTTAAGTTAGGATAAATTGGGTGAAAAGTAATTGTAGGACCTTATGAGAATTTATTGGACATTAAATAAATAAACTTGGAAAATAATAAAATTGGAAATATGAGAAATAGTGTGAGGAGAATTAAAATAAGTAGGAAGAATTAATGGGATAAGATTTGTTTTAAATTAATTTGGGTAGGATGAGTGAAAGCCTTGGTTATTAATTAGTGGGGGGAGGGACCAAAATCTCTTACTTCCCTCATGCCTTGCCAAGTGTCTCCTCCTTATACTTCCTCTTACTTCCTTCACTTTTGCCCCACACTTCCCCTCCTTCTCCCTCATCTTCTCATTCTCTACACTTCTTCAACCTAGAGCAAGAGAGAGACTCCATTGAAGCCCTCCTTGCCAAGCTTTGAAGTCAAGGCATTCTTCATCAAAATCCAAGTCTAGGAGCACATTTGAAGATTGATCATCTTGGGGAACTCATCTAACTAGAAAGATTCACATTTCCTTCTAATATCCAAGTAAGTTGTTATGACTTCTCTTCTCATGAATGTTCATGAATATTTCTTGTGGTTCTTGTTCTTATATTGGTGATTTCTTGCTTGGGAAAACTATTGGGAGTTGAATGTGTTGATTTAGAACCTTGTTGGGTTTGTAGAAATATTGTGAGTTATGGAAGTTGAATGGATCTAGGTTTAAGACCTGATTTCATGGAGTTAAAGGAATAGATTAAAGTTACCCAAGTTGGAAATGCCCTTTAGGTTCATAACTTAGAATGCATTTGGTTGTACATTTGGTTTCTTGGGATTTTTGTGTTGATTATATTTGTTTGTGCAAATTACGGGGCCGAGGGACGAGTCGTCCCTTGGTCGAAGGGAAGTCGTGACCTAAGGGGGGACGCCAGGTTCAGTGGGGGGTAAATTGGGGACGAGTCGTGCCCTGGGGGACGAGTCGTCCCCTGGCCAGATTTTCTCACCTCAACTTTATAGCTATTCAAACCTAATCAAACTCGAACCATAATGAAATCCTTTTAACCTAGATTTAAGTAGAATACTTTGGCTTCACAATGACGTTCTAAGTGATTAAAATGGAATAGTGGAAGTACCTTAAATGTTGCTTGGAAAACGTTAGATAAACTAGTTTAGTAACTAAACAATTATGATCCCAACTTGATAGATTCCCCTTGGACCTTTCAAGAGGCTATGTATTATTGTATAATGACCTTGTAGGATGGATTTATGCTACTTCCTTGCCTTACATTGAGTTCATATACATTGTTTCTATTGCATAGTGTATTGAATAAATATTGCACTATGATATTGGTTGGACATGAGTATAGTTTACCATGTTGATATGTTGTTATCCCTTTTGTGGATTTTATTCAAGTATCTATTATGTGCTTGATTATGTGTGAGTCAGCTGACGTTGGGGGTATAACAGAATCACGATCAATTATGGAAGTGTGACCTAATGTGATCGGATTATGTTATATTCGTGACCGTCCCTCCCCTGTGGCCGCGAGGTTGGGGTATAGCGTACGTATTGAGCCAAAAGCCTTACAGAGTTGCTACTTGTCTTATATGGTTCCCGAAAACGGGTCTTATAAGACGTGAGTATTGCTTAAGCGGCTCACCGTAATTGGAGTATTATTATACCCAATGTTGTACGACTCTCGTTCGACGGGAAAAGGTAAACCAAGGTAATGGAATGTGTTTATAGCTTTCCCAAGGTGTTATGTGCGACTTGTTATATGTTGCATTTATTTGGCATATTGCTGCATTCATAATAGCTTGCTGAGATTTATTCTCACCCCTCTCCCTTTACTGTTTTAGATCCCGAGGCAGGAGGACCGCCCAAGTAAGGACGGAGAGGAGTTTGGAGTAATCTTTTGGGGTATTGTCAGGGTATGTTTAGGGTGACGTATAAATTGTATTTTGGTAATTCCATTCTTGGAGTTTGTAATTATAAATCTTAAACTTTACGTCATAACCTTAAATCTTTTGTAACTAAACAGTTAACTATTTTCAAAGTTAGTTATCTCCTCCTCCGATGTGGAGTAGAGTGGAGTTCTTCTGAAATGTTATGTTATTCATGTTCATGTTGGAAAGTCAAAGTAAAGTTTTAAAAGTTTAGTGTTTTTGGGTTAGTTTGGGGACGCTCCAACTCGGGACACGTGTAGGTTCCGGGTCGGGGTCCCCACAGGTTGTAAGGTACAACGTCTCTGTTATCTACCTCCTTCCCTCTTACTGTCAATACAACTCCATTATCGCGGCGACGATAGATTGGATAACCATCATTATCAATAGAAGTTGTTTCGGCCCACTGTTTTGGAATTTTTTTTTGCACCTATTGTTCTCCATACATTGCGCACTTGGGTTTCTCGTGCCGCACGGACCATGTATCATACATCTCTTAACCGTGTCGAAAAGTGCAGGCCTTCTATCTCGATTGGGTAATTCGGCACATACCACCCTATCAACTTGCTCAGGAGTTCTGATCTTATCTTCATCCGCGAGAAAAAACAGTGTATGCATATGGGGCAATCCTCTTTTCTGAAATTCAATTGTGAAAACATAAGCTTCTACTTTTCCAAACACCCTTTCATCTCTAACAATTTTCAACAAATGCTTTCTCTTTAATTCGAAAACTCGAGCAACCAAATCTGGCCTATCAGCTGCAGTTTGATTAGGATGTAGAGCATCTCTAATTTCTGGCCATGCTGGGTTGGTTGTCATAGTTAAGAAAATATCTGGATGCTTATACGCGCGTATAATAGCCATGGAATCTTGAAAAATTTCATACATTTGCCTTGGTCCACCAGTGAAAGAAGATGGAAGGATGAATCTTCTACCAATTTGATCCGGACTTGCACTCTCTTCATCAAAAATTTCTTGGAGATCTTTATACAGATCAACACAAACAAATCCCTCTTGGTTTTCCCTTAAGAAAAGAAGACGGTTTTGCTCTGTTGTAGCCCAAACGTCCACCAAATATTCCTGAAATAGTTTTTTGCCTCTTAAAATGGTAGAATACTCCGTTGTTCGTTCGAATAAACGATAACTGTAGTAATTCATCATTGTGAGTCTATTTCTACTTCTATTACTCAGACCATTCCTATTTACATCCCAGAGAGTCATGGACGGTTCCCATCCTAGCTTGCCTAAAGGAAATAATAAGAAGTAATGTAATGGGGCGTATGCTGGATGACTTTCACTTATCTGCATCAAGCCTTGATCTCTGTAGTGAAGGACAATATCTCTTGTTCTCCTTCTCTCAGTACCATCACCGGGTAAGATTAATGCAATCTCATCAACCGTAGGTGCATTATATCGCCGTTGATCTCTTCTTGGATCATAATGCAAATATGCTGACAAATTTTGATTAGACTGATATTGGCTTTGTTGTTTTAATATTGCATATGCTTGACGAAAGATAGTGCAAAAGGATTGTATTGTAACAAACATTCTTGGATGCAGCCCATTAGTTCTCCATCTAACGTATCATTTCGACGTTGACGACATTCTAAGGCGACCATCAGATCGTATATATAAAGTTGAGCGTACACAGGATTTGAATATGGAGGTGGTAGTAATGACCCGGAACGATGTCGCAACTCACCATGTATAGTGAAGCTATAAGGGGCCCTGCCACGTTGTACACGATCATCTAGATCACATCCAAGACTGGTGAAAGCCATTGCAGCATTATACCGTCGATTATCCTGGAAAAATGACGTCGAACGATGGTCACAACCGTCATATAATTCCCTGAACAGGGTGGGTGGATCAAGAAGATTAGGAAGCCTAACTTTCCCATCCAAGCAGCATGTTCCAAATCTGGGCCTACTCAAAGGAGAGTTAACCAATTTTTCTCCCATCCAGTGCAAGGCATGACAGTGCTAGTCTGACATATGACATTCATTCTGCCAAAGAAATGACGAACTTGATTGAAAATTTGTTGATTCTCTATGTCACGTAGATGGAGCTCATCCTCTTCGAAACCACCTATATTTTCAGTTTGTTCGGTAGTGGAGGGGTCTTCTAATTTAGTTGACCTATATTTGGAAAGGCGTGTTATATTTTTTAAGATAAGTTTATTTGAATTAAAGAGGAGTAAAAGAAGCATTATGTTACATAGTAGAATAAGGAGCGGCTTGTTCACGCGAATGACGCCTCCTTTGTGCGATTGCCCGTCTCGAAGGACCCAAAGAAACGTTAGAAGATTTTTGTTGGCTTCTTGCTTGATCGGCTCGATTTCTTTCCCGTCGTCTAGATTGTGTAATTTCATGCATACTACGATAATTTCTATTTCTAGATGTTGAACTTTCTCCTAACTCCATATTTATTGACTGGTAGTGAATAGGCAAATAGACAAATATTACCAACTCTAGGAAATTTTGATTTTTAATAGAAATATATTATCAACATACAATTTGAACTGGCAATGAAGAATACCTGTGGTACAGCAGGTTCTTTTCCTTTCGTTGAAGGTTGTGCCATTGAGTGGAATTTGATAATGATTAAGCTGGCAATAGAATGAAAAAAAGTGTTAAATATACTATTTGGAGGTTGAGGTAGGCTATTTTACTCGAGAGGATGGTAGTACTAATCAAATCATAAGAAGCATTTTCACAATCTATTGGATTGATAAATGGAAATGATAAATTTACGTTATACTTCAGAATTCATAACAAATAAACACCAATAGAACAGATCCAAACAAACATATTTACAGAAAGTAAATAAAGCAAACATGAAATTTGTAGGGAGTACATAAAAAACCAACTAAATTAAATTGAACTAAACTAAACTAAACTAAACCAAACTAAACTAAACCTTCCTCCCTACAACTTGACTACTCATTCTCATTCTTCAAGATCCTCTTCGAAATCATCATTTTGGTCCTCCTCGGGTTCTTCTTCTGGATCCTCTTAGGGATCCTCCTCATTATCATTCCCAACGGCCTCCATAGGCTCGACTCCGCCTAGGTCATTAGCATAGGGCTCCACAGGGAACTCTAGCTCATGGATTCGACTCAAAGCCACACCTAATGCGGTTGGGGACTGATTATATCTTGCTATAGCTTCCTGCAGTCGAGCTTGCAATTCTTCCATTCCAGACCGTAATTCTGTGACTCTAGTCTCGAGGAGGATTCTTTTGTGTTGTTCACGTAAGTAAGCGTACTCATGATCCTTAGCTTCTTTAGATTTCCTTATAAATTCATCACGTGGGATCTTATCAGGTAGCGGTGCTCGTTGGCCGATACTTTTCCTTGCTGTTTGGATTGTCCTTGCCATGATGGGATCAAGTTTAGAATCACACCAAGGATTTCACAACAAACTGTAAACATTAATAAGTTTCGATTATTTACGAAAATGCCACCGTGCCATTTATAAAAAATAAGCAAATATTTACAAAAATATCACCATGCATTTTTTAAAAAGTTATAGTTGATTACAAAAATCTTACATCGCATTTTTAAAAAATATTTTTTCCAAATTAGTTGAAAAAATTGATTTTCCTAAAATTTTGACATATAATTATGTTACTCAGCTAAAATCAAATCGAGCCATGGCAAAATAAAAAAAAATCAAATCTGATATTTTGGAATAAATGAGTAAAAACAATCAATAATGTCAAGAGCCACGGAAAAATAAAAAAATCAACCAATGCATTTCTTTATGCCTCAGAAGAAACCATCTTCAAGTCCATTTAAAACCAAATCGAGCCATAGAGGAGACGGATGCTGAACGCCAGCAATGGAGAGCAGCCGGAGAGAGGGGAAAGGGATAGGTGAGCCAACAATGGTGGAGGGAAGAAGCATGGGAGGAGTTGGGAACTGTAGTGGTTTAAAATCAAATCGAGCCATCTTCAAGTCCATTTAAAACCAAATCGAGCAATGGAGGAGACGGATGCTGAACGCCGGCAATGGAGAGCAGCCGGAGAGAGGGGGAAGGGATGGGTGAGTCAACAATGGTAGAGGAAGAAGCATGGGAGGAGTTGGGTACGCCAGGCGGATTGCGGACGGATCGGGGGTGCTCTGCGGCCGGATCTAGACGGATTGCGGCCGGACTGAACGACGGTCTGAAATTCTTCAAGAACTTGCTCCTCCGCCACTGGCCATCCTCGGAAATCAAGGTATATCGTCGTCACTCCCGCCGTTTTCACTCCCGCCGTTTCAACGAAATTGGGCATTAATGAAATTGTGCACAAATAAAGATGCTCCACGGGATTGAGTTCCCCAGTTTACGAATTCTGAGAGTTATTTTCACCCTGCTTTTGTAGGTTCTTAAATTTAAATTTAAGATGAACCATTTTTGTTATATTCTAAGTGCATAAGTTTTGTAGGTTCTTAAAGAAGAACTGTAAATTGGGCTCATCAATGTGACTTTCTGCTATTGGTGGGGAGGAAACATTAAACAAAGAGTATGAAAACAATTGTCGTGATTGCAGAGAGTATAAAAATTACATGTCTTATGTGACTTGTGGTATGCCTTTGATGAAACAATCAATCTTGATGGGAAACAGCCGGAGATTGAGAAGGGATGTAGGTGGTGGGTGTTCTGGTTTTTAGAGCGGGAGGGATAACGTGTAACTGTTGTGGGAAGAGGGGAAAATAGGCAGCCCAATTGAAATTAAAGGTGGGTTTAATGTGACTGAGGAGGGAGAGAAGAGATCATGGGAGCTGTAGAAGGAACGAATGAGTAGTAACTGTTACGGGATGAGGGGAAAATAGTAGGACGTGGAGAAACGGTTTTTGACAGAGGAGGGAGAGAAGAGATCGTGTGATATGGAAAAGAAATTTCAGTCCTTGGATCAATATTCCAGAATTAAATCCTAGCCACCACTTATAGGGGGGATAAAAGGCAGTTATTTGCTTTGTGTATTGTATTATAGATTGAAAGTTCGATCACATGTTTAACTTAGAGTTTCAATTGATTGACTAACATTTTAGACTGACTTATTTATAATTTTAACTCGTAAGTCGGGTCCCACAACATTAACAAACTCTTCTAGTAAAATTCAAATTTTCGACAATCAAATTTGTCGGTAAAACATGGAATTCATCGCTAAAAGTTGATTACAACGGCCAATTTGGTGTAAAACTGTTGTTGGTTAAAATTGTAATTTATAAATTAAGGGCCTATATATATATATATTGATGCAGCAAAAAATGAGCGGTACCGGGGGTACCTGATCAGTCGGGAACGCGGCGTTGGATTTCTGGACGAACGACGAACGGATCTGCAAAACAAACACTGTTAGGGCGCGGGGAGTTACCCTCGCGCAAACCCTCCGGCGTGAGAATAAGCATCTGTATATGGAGATGATATAAACCGGAAGGGAAGGCATATTATAGTATTGAGAGGGTGTTTCAATGTCCCTTTTGTGTGAGGGTTTTGACCCTTATTTATAGCTTTTAAGTGATGTGTCCTCCAAGAATAGGAGTTCCATAGCTGAATTGTTTTAGGAGAGTGAATCTTCATCTAATTTAGGTTCCTTCGCCCATTAGGAGTCCGTTCCAAATAAGACTTCTTGAGTGAGAATAAATCCCTATTTTATTAGGATTCTGTGTGCTAATTGCTTTCCTCATTTTTAGGGGTATTTTATAGGGGGAGAATTATATTCTGTTTAGTGGCCCCCGACTTCCTAGCCCGGCCATGTCGATGACGAGGAGGAAGTGAGCTCTACCTCGGTATATAAGAATACGAACATGCGTCACGTGACAAGTGTCGCTTCAGTTGTCCACTGGTTCAAGAATGAAATGATGAGGCGGATGCTGGGGTGCCGGCCGAGGAGATTAATGTCGAGGAGAAAGCTCAAACCCAGCAAGTCATCATCCCGGATCCTTGCACGGAGGAAGATGATGAGGCGGATGTCGAGATGCAGGTCGAGGAGACCAATACCGAGGAGAAAGCTCAAACCCAACAGGTTATCATCCCGGATCCTGATGATGAGGCAGATGCCGAGATGCAGGCCGAGGATACCAATGCCGAGGAGAAAGCTCAAACCCAATAGGTCATCATCCCGGATCCTGATGATGAGGCAGATGCCGAGGCGCATGCCGAGGAGACCAATGCCGAGGAGAAAGCTCAAACCCAACAGGTCATCATCCCGGATCCTGATGATGAGGCAGATGCCGAGGCGCAGGTCGACGAGACCAATGTCGAGGAGAAAGCTCAAACCCAACAGGTCATCATCCCGGATCCTGATGATGAGGCGGATATTGGGGTGCCGGCCGAGGAGACTAATGTCGAGGAGAAAGCTCAAACCCAACAAGTCACCATCCCGGATCCTGGCACGGAGGACTTCCTTGTCTTCATTTATTGCTTTAGTATAAACTGCTTTGCTTATTTGATTTGCTTTGCTTGAATGCCCGTGCCAACTTTGGGAAGCCGAGGAAGATCATCTCGTATATTAACCTTTGGTAATTTTTTCCGTTTGGTCATTGGGCCGAGGGATGTTCTTCGACATGATGATTGGATTTGTCTTCTTATCTACCTATGTTGAGGAAGATGACTCGCACATAGGTCTTAGATGTTTTGCCGGTAAGGTCAGTGAGCCGGGGGGTTTCCTCGTCATGACACTTAGGCGTTGTTTTGCTGATAAGGTCGATGAGCCGGGGAGTTTCCTCGTCATGACGCTTAGGCAATGTTTTGCCGATAAGGTCGATGAGCCGGGGGGTTACCTCATAATGACGCTTAGGCGATGTTTTGCCGATAAGGTCGATGAGCCGGGGGTTTCCTCGTCATGACGCTTAGGCGATGTTTTGCCGATAAGGTCGATGAGCCGGGGGTTTCCTCTTCATGACGCTTAGGCGATGTTTTGCCGATAAGGTCGATGAGCCGGGGGGTTTCCTCTTCATGACGCTTAGGCGATGTTTTGCCGATAAGGTCGATGAGCCGGGGGTTTCCTCGTCATGACGCTTAGGCGATGTTTCTTTTATCTACCTATGCTGAGGAAGATGACTCGCACATAGGTCATAGATGTTTTTTGGTGGGAATTTATCCACGCTTTTTGTCTTGCTAGTCGTTTTTTGTCTTGCTAGTTCGTCCACGTCCTGCAGCTCTCCTTGTCTCAAGTCAAGGTCTGGCCGCTGACGAGATGAGGGGCTATATCTGGAACAGACAGAACTGTATCAGTGTTGTCATCCTCCTGAATGTCTGGCATCTCTATCTGAACTAGTTCGTGTACGTCCTGTAGCTCTCTTTGTTTCAAGTCAGGATCGGCCCCCGAGTTCTGGCCGCTGACGAGATGAGGGGCTAAATCTGGGACGGACAAAACTGTATCATGAATGTCTGGTATCTCAATCTGAACTAGTTCGTCCATGTCCTGTAGCTCTCCTTGTCTCAAGTCAGGGTATGGCCGCTGACGAGATGAGGGGCGCTAAATCTGGGACGGACAGAACTGTATCATGAACGTCTAAAGTATCAGAGATCTGACTCAGAACTGGATTTGCCGTGTTGCTCAATTGCTTTGACGAGCTGCTAGATTGCTCACATGCGTGTAATATGTTGATCATTCATTGGACTATGATGTTGTCTTGAACTTAGTTTCACAGCACTTGTGCCTGACAAAGTTGCTTGATCGACCGAGTAGCTGAATTGAGGTTGTGGTAGCTGGAGACTGCTGCCCAAGTTGCTGTGGATGAGTAATACCTGGTGTGCTTTGGCTTCCCCAAGAATGCCAAGTTTGGAACAGGGAAGATATATTTGTTGTGTTTTGGGGTTGACCATAGGATGTAGCAAAAATATATGACGAAGAGAGAGGCACTCCAGAGCCACCCAGACTAGGGTGATTATTTGGAGGGGTAGCATTCTGAAACTGCTGGGAACCAGATGTGAAGCCCAGGCCTTTGAAGGTAACTGCTGCATCTGTTGAGAAAATTGTGGAGGCTGCCCTTGACCAACAGGCATACCTTGCCCAACTGGATGGAATTGCTGAGTAGCTGAAGCTGCTTGCAGGAGTGTTTGTCATTGCATTGTACCTCGACAAAGAGCCAAATAATTAATAAAATGAGCTATTGTAATGGGTTTCAGCTCAAGATTGAAAGCCTAAAGTCAATTTGGGCCTAGCTTCCAAGGAGAACAAAATGCATAATTATTTTTCTTAAGGCAACAGATTGTTCATGGCAATAAAAAATAAACTCATGTGTTTGGGCATGTTACTGGAAATAACAATGAGCATCCAAAGAAATAACAATGAGCATCCAAAGATAGCATATATTGATGACTAAATTGGAAAGAGTACACTTGGATATGGTGGGCATCGAGACTGAGATTTGTTAGACAAAGAATTCACTGATCCTTTTATCTCTAGAATTCCTTCTTTGTAGAAACTGTTTCTGTTAAGTAGGAATCTGTAGATTTTCTACAAAGAGTGGGAGCTGACTCCAGCGTCGCGGTGGATAGAAAATGCGCGTAATGTAGACACGGCGCCGTTTACAACGATGTATTCTGGAAATTTAAGCATTCGAAGACAGACAAGCTCGTCGCGTGCGTGTTGCATTTCCCGGACTTTTCGGCTTTAAGAAGGTAACTCCTTCTGCTTCGTGCGAGATAGAGGACTTGGCGATGTTAATCTGCCAATTGTTCTCTAGACAAATGGGCTCAAAATTTTCCATTTGCACGTATTGAATGGTGCTTACACCAACTAAACTATCGTCGCCATGGGTAAAGACGGTGGCGTAGTGGCTGGTGAGGCGGTAGAACATGTACTGGATACGAACGTAGTTCGTGATACTTCCAATGATGTTCGTAAAACAACTACCTGAAGGTATCCCTTGTGTTTTGAGATACATGTGGCCATTAGGGGCGGCAATCTTTCGGTAGATGAACAATTCAAACATGTAGATGCAGTCGTGCTCAGATAAAATCTCCTCGATCAGGCGTGGTACAGCAAAGAGTGGATCTTCTCCAAGTAGAATGAATCGATGCTCATGAAGTGCTGAATGAAAGGATCTGCAAACAGACCCTCCAAGAGTACGTAATGAAACGCTTCTCCCCAGACGTTCCTGACTTTTCTCTTCACCTTGATTTGACAAAGCTGTGTTCTAGTGAACGCAATGTCTGGTGTAGAGTTTTAAATAGCTATAGGACCATAGGCTCGGTCGTGATTTAGCTTTTCTGCTAAAGTGAAAGCGGTGCGGCTGCATGTAGTTATCGTCATCGCCTTTGCGACCAACGTAACCGTAACCGGCTGCTGAGGATCTAACCCTTTTAACTGAGTCAATGTTGCGGTATGACAGTGCTGTCACGCGCGGCATCCTAGCAAATTGTGTCCTGACATGCTGCATGGTGGTGTTCCAAGCAGGGTGAGTTGGTTGGGGCAACTTAGGGCGAGCATATTGCATGAACGAATCCAAGTGTGTCTGAAGCGTATAAAAGCTTCGGGCCCAGCCATCTAGCTCGTTCCGAAGGTGAATCGGTACTAATGCGTCAATAGCCAACGATGACCAAACGTCAATAAGAACCTGACCTTCTTCACGTAATCTCCGAGTCGGGATTTCTTCAAGCTCTAAAAGACCATGAGGGGGCTCCACGAAAACGGTGATCCATACTTTATATATGCGGCTGTTAATTTCTCGATGAAAGAACAAATAAGATTTCCTTAAAAGTGACAATGAACTTAACCTTTTCGGTAATTCATTATCCATGATTAGCTCAAACAAAAATAAAATAAAATAAAATATATATAAAAACACAGATATAAAGAGAGAGAGAGAGAGAGAGAGAGAGAGAGAGAGAGAGAGATCAACGTAGCTTCCTCTCTTGCTATCATTGGCTTTAGAATTTGTCCGTCCGTCGTTCGCCATGTGTTAGTCTTCTTTCCCGGCAATGAAACCAAACTGATGCAGTAAAAAATGAGCGGTACCGGGGGTACCTGATCAGTCGGGAACGCGGCGTTGAATTCCGGGACGAACGACGAATGGATCTGCAAAACAAACACCGTTAGGGTGCGCGCGGGGAGTTACCCCCGCGCAAACCCTCCGGATCTGTATATGGAGATGATATAAATCGGAAGGAAAGACGTATTATAGTATTGAGAGGGTGTTTCAATGTCTCATTTGTGTGAGGGTTTTGACCCTTAATTATAGCTTTCAAGTGATGTGTCCTCCAAAAATAGGAGTTTCATAGCTGAATTGTATTAGGAGAGTGAATCTTCATCTAATTTAGGTTTAGAATTATATTCCGTTCAAATATATATGAGTTCAATTGTTAGATCGTTACTAAAACATTTCAGTTCGTCCATAAAAGACCTCAGCCCATTGCACATTCATATTTACGATTTTAATTGTTAACTATCAATTTTATTTATACAATTTAAAAAATCAGAAGAGTGTTGCTATTTACGCCCATAAATTTTAAGTACACTCATACTTATGATTACAATAATGGTATAATAATTAATTTATAGCATGAATACAGGTGCAATTTTTTTTTTTTTAAAAAAATTGTCTGGATAACAACTACTCCCTCCGTCCCACGTGAATACAAACTTATTTCCTTTTTGGTCCGTCCCACGTGAATACAAACTGCCCAAAATGGAAATAAATTTATTATTTTATATTCATCCTATCCCACCCACTCATTTTCTCTCTTCATTTCCTACCACACAATTTATTCAACTAACTCCACTCATTCTCTCTCTTCATTTTCTACCACACATTTTCATTATCTTAATAATATTTCTTAATTATCGTGCTTGGAAAAATGGTTTGTAATAAGGTGGGACGGAGGGAGTATTTTTTTTATCTAACATTTCAAAGCACATGTATTATCGATCTCTTTCTCTAAAATGGTTCCATTTTTAAAAATCAAATAACATGTACTTGCATTAATAAATACTCCTTCCGTCCCGCTAGAAGTGTCACTTTTTACCCAAAATGGCGTTCCGTTTGAAGCGTCACCTTTCCTAAAAAGGAAATATTTTATTAATATTCTATTATCCCATCCACTATTCCCTCCACTAATTCTCTCTCCTCTACACTCACAACACTTTTTAAATTCACTATTTCCTCCACTAATTCTCTCTCCTATTTTCAAATTACACTCACAACATTTTTTCTTTTCACCTATTTCCTTAATTTGCGTGCCGGACTAAAAATGGTGACGCTTCTGCCGGGACGGAGGGAGTATTAAAAAAATGACGCTACATAACAATGATAGGCTTCCCTAATACTCCCTCCGTCCCAATAGTAGCTTCCCATTTTGCCATTTTGGGTGTCCCGTTAATAGCTTCCACTTTCCTTTTTTGGCAAAGGAATTTTTACTATTTCCTCCACTCATTCTCTCTCCTCATTATTTTAATACTCGCAACACTATTATAATTTACTATTCCCTCCACTCATTCTCTCTCCTATTTTCAAATTACACTCACAACATCTTTACTTCCCTCCCATTTCCTTAATTTGCGTAATTTTTAAAAAAGGGGAAGCAATTGTTGGGACGGAGGGAGTATAATCATTCCCAAATTTGCGAAACATTTAACAATTTATAATATAAATCACAACATGCCATCTCAGTCATGTGAATAGTATAATGAACAGTTTCAAATGCCAAATTTTCCATTTTGCCCTCATTAAGTTGTCCCTTTCCCATTTTGCCCTGTAAATTTTTTTTTTTTTTAAATAACAAAAAAACAAAAAAAAAAACACGTGTACTCGGACACGAAATTTTACTAGTCATGAATAAAGAGGAGTAGGAAGCAAACAAAAAGTTGTAGGCACCTATGATAGTTTCGAATTCAGCCTACTAAAAGTTGACATTACAGTTTTAGAAACGATATAACTATCAACTTCAATTATCACCCAAACCAAAATTTTACTCTAATTTCAAAGCACATGTATTATCGATCTCTTTCGCTAAAACGCTTCCACTTTTTAAAAGCAAATAACATTTAATTGCATTAATAAATATTAAAAAAATGACGCTACATAACAATGATAGGCTTCCCTAATATAATCATTCGCAAAGAAACATTTAACAATCATGAATAAAGAGGAGTAGGAAACAAACAAAAAGTTGTAGGCATCTATGATAGTTTCGAATTCAACCTACTAAAAGTTGACATCACAGTTTTAGAAGTCTAAGGGTTAATTTGTGGATCATTTAACCTTGAGAAAAACAGTCAAATTAAATATGGAGTAATGTCAATAGTCAAACCGTCTTGGTAACAGATAAGAGTACAGACGGTTCGATTTCCAACTTTCTGTGTTTCCAACCTTTCAGTTCATCCCTCTTTAAGCTGATCTTTCAGAAATCAAAATCTCCATATATATGTGTGTTTTTGTGATCTTCAAATATTAAAGCATCAAACAAGGTTCTTGAATGTTTATCGATCAGATGGGTGATCGGAAATGGGAAAACTTGCCCCTTGACTGTTTGGTGGATATACTTTCAAGAGTTGGAGTGCTGTCGCTGATGGAAGGAGCACAATTTGTATGCAAGTCATGGTACAAAGCCACTCTGAGTCCTCTATGCTGGCAATCTCTCTTCTTTCCAGACGACGTGAGTTGTAGACCCTTTGGGGGTTATTATGCTCCTGAAGATTTGCTGGAACTTTGGTATAATGATTACACCTCATGTGTTAATTTTGCGATCCGTCGTAGCCATGGATGTGCCAATGTTGTTGTGTTTCCTCTATACTTTCCATTGACACAGGAAGCACTAAATTCTATTGGTGAAGGGTATGTTTCTTAACATCTTATTAAGGTATTACATTTTCTAGAAAATATGTCACATAATAAATGTTTATTTTACTGATTTTTCTTGCTAAATGTTTTTTTTTCTTTTCATATTTCATTATGTTTTGCAAAATTAATACGAATAGCAAAAGTATTTAAACATATTTGCCATCGATTTATTTGAAAGTAACATTTTCAAAAATGTTCCTAATTGAAAATTGAGACACTCATGTAGTGGTATGGAGGTGGTAACATTTATTTTTCTTCCTGAATCCCTTCAATTATGTAATCTTGAACTTAACTAATGTATTATTATTTTTTATTTTTTTTTAACATTTTTGGTTTAGATGTCCGTGTTTGAAGAGGCTGGTCTTACCACTAGGTCCAGAATATGATATCATACATAAACACCTAGTGCTTTCGAGTGTAATATGCAAATGGAATAACTTGGAGTCTTTGGTAATTGGTAGATGTTTTATGTTGGAAAAGGTTATTCCTGAAATTAGTGCCCACTGCAAAAAATTTGTATCACTAACTTATTTAGTGGCAGTCGTTGGTGAAAGTGAAGCAAATGCTATTTCCAAATTGCTCCCAAATATTGAATTCCTCTCTTTTAGGAGTTCATATATTAAACGGAGTAATTTGGTGACAATTCTGGAAGGGTGCAAGAAACTTCTGTACTTTGATGCTGGCTTTTGGCTGGGTTTCAATTTAGATGATGAGATCAAGAGTCTTTCTGCTGACATAACCATTTTCAAGTTTGAGGAAATAAACCTTAAATTTCATTACCCGAGTCACCATTTCTAGGAACTGGTGGATCTCTGACCTGTATCTTGTTGTTTTATTATGTCTGCACCTATGTTTTACTGATTATTGATCTGTAATGCAATTTGGACTTCTTAATTATAGTCTATTTCTTCTGTTTTTCCTGTTCTCACTTTGTTCTCCAATAATTTAACAAAATTGGTTACTTCTATAAGAGGTGTTCCATTTACTACAGATTTTGGTCGATTTTAATTTGTTTTTCTTGTACTCTTCTGTTCCAAGCGGTTGACAAGAATAAACCATTGTTTTGGGATGGATTAAATTATATGTATGAAATTTTCTAGCTTACAAATTATTTTAGGTCTTGCATTAAATCATAATTTTTTTTGATAAAATTAGATGCAGTTAGATAGTTTTTAATGCATGAACCTCAAAATATCTAATTCAATTTTAGATCTTACGTAAAAGATAATTATAATTGATGAATTTATTTAATACCTAGATTAACGTGTAAGGGTTATATTATAACCTAGCCATTATATAATAACACTTAAATTAAAACGTAAACTATAAATTAATTTTCACAAAATCTAGGGAGAAACCTCCGTCGCTTATGGAGAAACGGGGCTTGTTATGTCGCGCGACATACCTAGCCACAAAAACTGGATATCACTTCATCAGCTTCTGGATATCCAGAAGCTTTGGAAAGGATATCCAGAAGCTTTGAAAAGGATATCCAGAAGCTTTGTAAAGGATATCCAGAAACCAAATATTTTTTCTGGATATCCTTTACAAAGCTTCTGGATATCCATATTCAATGTTCTGGATATCCTGAAGCTTTGTAAAGGATATCCAGAAAAAATACTTGATTTCTGGATATCCTTTACAAAGCTTCTGGATATCCTTTTCAAAGCTTCTGGATATCCAGAAGCTTTGTAAAGGATATCCAGAAACTGGCTACTTACGTCGCGCGACATAATAAGCCCCGTTTCTCCATACGCGACGGAGAAACGCGTTTCTCCCCAGACGCACTCATTAATTTTTATGTCCAAATTTTCTAACTTACTTATTAGAGTTAGTGACCCATAAGTTCCTTTTTTACAAATTAGTGACCATCAAGTTTCTTTTGTTATGTCCTTTATTATTTTATCCATTATGGAAAAAAATGCCCCTTTGGCAACAATAACAAAATCCCAAAATCTGATTGATCGGAACCCTAGAATTCCGATGGCGTCGTCCAAGCTCATGACTTCATCCACTTCCAGAAATTCGGATCTCATCCGTCGACGTTCTTCTATGGCCTCCAATTCCGACCTCACCAATCGTATGCATCGACGCCCTCTCACCACCACCGCCACTAATTTTGAACCAATGTCCCTCGATGGCCTTTTGAGAAACGCTTACGTTGATAATAACGAGTTGAACGCTGAGATATCTTTATTAGACGCCGCCGGTGCCGTCACTTCCATCAGCGATCAGGAAACAACCACTACAATTCGCCGGCAAGAGATTGGTTAGTATTTTATTAGCATCGTGTTTTGCTCAAGATTCGACATAATGACTTAATTATAAATAATTTGGCGTGTTTTGCTCAAGATTGGTTAGTATTGTTTTCCATCTCTCTTATTTACAAATTTAGTCGCTCCTCTCTTTAAAGTTGTTTTCTCTTGACTTAAAATCCAATATTCTGAAATACAGTATTCTGAAATGCAGGATGTTGTATCATATTTTTGAAATAATTTATGAATGTTGTATTATTTAGAGGATGCCGTATTCTGAAATGCAGGATGTTGTATGATATTTGTACAGATTCAAAATAGTTTATGAATGTAGCATTTTGAGGATGTTGTATCATTTTATTTGCATAATGTTGTATCATATTTTCAAGAATGTTGTATTATTTTTTTAAGGATGTTGTATTTGGTTTTAACGATGTTGTGTTTTAGTTTAAAAATGTTGTATTTTATTTTCATGATGTTGTATCATTTTTTCAAGAATGTTGTATTATTTTTTAATGATGTTGTATATTTTTTAATGATGTTATATTATTTTTTTAATGATGTTGTATTATTTTTTAATGATGTTATATTATTTTTTTACTGATGTTGTATTATTTTTTCTTTATAATACTGCATCAGAAATGTTGTATTATACTACTGTTCTTTAACATTAGAAATGTTGTATTTTACTACTATTCTTTATAATACTGCATCAGAAATATTGTATTATACTACTGTTTTTT
The DNA here is from genome assembly GCA_022495995.1 of Adenophora triphylla var. japonica. Classification (NCBI taxonomy): domain Eukaryota; kingdom Viridiplantae; phylum Streptophyta; class Magnoliopsida; order Asterales; family Campanulaceae; genus Adenophora; species Adenophora triphylla. The sequence goes on along the minus strand of JAFEMH010001365.1, from coordinate 426,765 downwards.
ATAATACTGCATCAAAAATGTTGTATTATACTACTGTTCTTTATAATACTGCATCAGTAATACTGCATTAGAAATATTGTATCATTTTTAAAAATAATACAATATCTTAAAATACTGCATAAAAATGTTGTATTATAATGTTCATTATAATACTGCATCAATAATATTGCATCAGAAATGTTGTATTATACTATTGTTCTTTATAATACTGCATCAGAATGTTGTGAGATCTGTGTATTTGTTTCACATTTGACTGTTCCGATGACCTAGGAATATATTTATTTGTTGATTACTTTGAATTTTTTTCATGATTTTTTGTTATGCATGGATTGAGCTAATTGCGAGTATTTAATTTTGGTTTTGGTGTTTGATTTTGTGAAATCTGCTTCAGGATTTGTTATTTGCTTATGATTTTGCCTTATGAGCTTGTCTTATAGGGCAAAACTGGAAGTTCACTTGTAAAAAGAACATCTTCTTTTCCCCAAATCAATTCAACGATCATTTTCCCCAAAACCAATTCCAATGAAAATCCAAACTACAACATCAAAACTTCTTCAGCGATTTCAGAGATGAGTTCATGTTGATAGATCGCATTTCAAGTGACAATTGAAATACTACATCAACGACAATTAAAATATTTTGTAATAAGCAATATAAATACAATATTCTGAAAATATAATACAACATTCTGAATATAATACAACATTCTGAAAATATAATACAACATTCTGAATATAATACAACATTTTGAAAATATAATACAACATTCTGAATATAATACAACATTTTGAAAATATAATACAACATTTTGATGCAGTTTTATAAAGAACCGTATAATACAACATTTCTGATGCAGTATTATAAAGAACAGTAGTATAATACAACATTTCTCATGCATTATTATTGATTCAGTATTATAAAGAACAATAGTATAAAACAATATTTCTGATACAGTATTAAAAACAACAGTAGTATAATACAACATTTATTCCAGAGTGACTATACAAAAAACGAGCAGCACAAGATACTTTCCCGTACATACCCACCAAGCACAGAACCTATTCATCTACAGACATAATATCCCATAACAGCTCAAATACAGTACCAATTAACTAATAAACACATAAATTAACAAACATATCAAATTAAAAACCACAAAAATCGTACTCCACAATCACAACTATTCAATCAGTTGAAAAAACAACAAACATTTACACAATTGCACCGTTCGAGTTAATCCATCAATACTCGAACAAACGAAACTAACTGTTTTGGTCAAATTTCAACAAGTGTCTTTGATGATAAGAAAAATGACTAAAGTGATATGAATCAGGTTACAATGATTATCAAGTTGAATAGAAATGAACACAAGGATTTTTACGAGGAAAGCCCTAGAACAACTTGTTCGCCGGCATAAAACCTCGGGAGGTTTTGGTACCTTCCTTGACCAAATGTTTACTAAAGATTGAGAGAATTACAGAGCTATGAGCGTACAGAAGGGAGCTTAAGCTAGTGAAAGACGTGTGTGCAATACAAGTGTTTTATCTCTTTTATACCTCTTTACAACGGCTAAATTACAAAGAAGATAATGGGCCTAGAATCTCGGGAGAAAGGTTGATCTGGTTGAGATATCTTCGCCAGTTTGTTGATGGAGAAAACGTCGTTGAATTGGTCTTCAATTACTTTGACACGTTCCCTGAAAAATAGGGTTAACGTAACAAAAGCTCAACCTGCAGATGATCAAGATGTAATAGAACAACTCAAGTTGTTAGTACCAAGTTGTTAGATGCAAGTTGTAAACAAGTTGAAAAACGCAGGGCCCAACAATTGCCCCAAAACTTTTTGAATTTAAAATGACGAATATAAAGAGACAAAAAATTTAAAAAGTTTGCCAAAAACAGATGAAAGGGACGGCAGTTTTAAATGCAAAAGGACACGATGGGACGGTTTAAGTAATTTTCCAAAGCAAAAGTCATAATGGTTTTGACTCCCAACCGCTGCCAACTTCTCTTTTAATAAATAAGACTCCTTCCCAACTCTCCCTTTTATAGAATCAAAAGGGTTGCTTTCAAAGAGATTTTCGAGAGGAAGAACCAAGGAAGGAGATCGGAGAAAGAATCAAGTAGGAACCTCCGGTGAGTTTTTCATTTTCTTTTCAATTTCCTCTCTGATTTCTTGCTTAAGTTGTAAAATGGGGAGGAAGAAGGTGGCGAGTATAATCGAGAGCGATGAGGGTTTGCCTGAGGATTTCTTAACCCAAAATATGTTGAAAAATCCGGACAAGGAAAAATGTCTGATTCCTGCGGCCAACTTAGAAATCATTAAGAGAAACCACGCAATGTCGTATGATACCGAGTTTTTCACCCATCCCGAATTAACCTCTGAATTCTATTCTCCCGATTGGGTGTGCTTTCCTGAATATCCCTTTGTCATTGGCCTAAAATTTCCCTTCCCAACTTTAATTACTAGGTTTTTTGCTTCTTCAAAACTTAACTATGCCCAAATCATGCCACAAGGTTGGAGATGCCTTCAAACCCTAGTTAGGTTAAGTGCGGAAACAGAGTTGGAAGTTGGTTTAGAGGAGTTTGCTTACACAACCGAGTTTAGGGGATTTGGCCTTGGGATTGGTTTTAGGGTTAGGTCTGGTGGAGAGCCTTTTTTGAATGATAACAGTGATCCTGCTGATAGAGGGTGGAAGAATAAATTCTTCTTTGCAAGGAGAAACACTCTGGTGTCAGAGGAGGGTGCCAATTCCAAGTGGAGGTCTCAAGGTAGTATAGATATTTTTTCTTATTCTAATAATGCTTCTTAACAATCTGCTAACTAATTCCCTGAATTTCCTTTGACTTAGTTGCTAAGCTGAGCGTGCTTTTCGCTCATAAAGATAAAACAGAGGAGAATGTGAAAAAGATTTACGAGTTGGATCCACTAGTGAGGTCTTTCAAAGCATTGCCAGTCTTGTTTGTTGCAGATCCGGAAGAAGAAATTAAGCCTGAGGAAGCTCTTCCTGATCAAGAACTTAACCCTGTAGAAGCTCTACCTGATCCCTCCAAGATGTCCACAGGTTTACCTAACATCTTAAAGCTTTGCCTATCTCCAATTTGTTCTAATGTTTTTAAGTTGCTCTTATTTTATATCCCTTTTTTGCAGCTACTCCATCTAAAGACACTGTGAGTGCTGCAGACCTATTGGCTGAAGTTAGGGCAAAGAGAACTGCCAAAAGAGATAATAAGCCTCCAACTCCTATGTCTATGGCATCTACTTCTGATTTGAATGTCTCCAAGAAGAAGGAGGAAGTGAAGAAAAGGAAGTTGATAGAGGCTGAGGCCACGGATGCAAGTGATGATATGGTGAAAACAAGGGAGAAGTTTAAAGCTGCGATAGCAAGATTTGTTAATGAGGTAAAACGAAGAGACCTTGAATCTTACCAAAGAGTTGATAGAGTATTAATACTTCTTTTACACAGGTTTCAGAAATTATGAGTCCTACTATGGACCTGGTCAATATTCTGAAGATCAAGGCGGCAAAGTGTAGTCATGAAGCTGCGGAATCAAGGAAGGAAGCCACCAAAAGTGCTGGGGAAGTAGAGAGGTTGAAGAAAGAAGCAGAAAAGTATGTTGGTGAGGTAGAGAAATTGAAGAAAGATTTTGAGACTTTGGGGAAGGAAGTGGAAGTTGTTCGTGCTGAGAATGAAGCTCATATGAAAGAGCTTGAAGCAGCCAAGGGACATTTCAAGTTCAATGCTACCAAGACATTGCTGGAGGCCAGAATTCAACTTATGGAGGAGTACAAGAACGGACAAGCTCCAACTTGGGATTTGGAGGAGGAGAAAAGAACTTTAGAAGACCATATTGGAGAACCAGCAGATGGAGAGGAGGTGAACTCAATGGCCCTTGAAACTCTAGTTGATGATACTGATAAAGCTTTGAGTACCATAGTGGTAGCTCAAGTTGAGGAAAATGATCATGGGGAGAAACCAAATGCACCACCGGCGGCAGCAGGCCACAATGTTTAAAAACAATTTAAAACTTTTTTAAGTAGTTTGGAAGGAACAAAACAATTTTTTGCTTATTTGCCGCACCATTGGTGGGCACCAAGTGGGGGGTCTGTCCCCAAAAATAAGGTATTTTGGTATGTAATGGCTCATAATAGTCTAAAATAATTTGTTTGGGAGTACTAGGTTGGTCTAGTACTCCAATCTTTCGTAGGTTTTAAGGAACTGGTTGGCTTATCCAACTTGTCCTCTAGTTGCAAAAAATCTTTTGGAAACATTTCTAAGTTTTAAAGAAGTATTTTAGGTTTTTCATAAATAATTGCTTGTTCATTAGATAACACGTTGATGTTATAAGCAGAAGGTAACATGAAAATGTTACAACCAGTGGTCACAACTTAAATAAGTGTGAAATCGTGCGCCCAGGCGAAGGTGTCAAAACCTTAATTCGTTAGAAAAGATGAAAATCTTTTAACCATATGTAAATTGTACCTTTGATCAGAGGTAACCGTTTGAAGAGATAGAACAAGTATCATCTGTCATGGCGTGTCAACAAGTTCTATCCCTCTCCAGCTAGAGTTTCAACATGTATCAGCCGTACTGGCGTGTCAACATGTTGAAATTCTTCTTCCTAGGTCCAAACATGTTGGAGCCTTACTGGCGTGTTAACATGCTTAGACCTACTCCAGTTTTAGGTCCCAACAAGTATCAGCCGTACTGGCGTGTCAACTTGTTGAGCCTACTCCATTTGTTCAAGTTGTATACCTTGCAAAACAAATTCATGTTAGGGTTGGGCGTTAGCATAGCTAACGCCCCTCCGATGCTTAAGTTAGTAAGGGTTTTCAATAAAAATTGATAACTTGAAACATGTGAATGAACTTGACAACAAAAATAGATCATACCTGAGAAATTTAATTGTTAATGACTGGACTTACATAAATTAAAGTTTCAAATGGATGGCATTCCAACTCCTAGGGATCCTGTCTCCACTTGGGGATGACAACCAATATGCACCCTTGCCAGCTTCAGCATCGATGAGATATGGTCCTTCCCACTTGGGAGCTAATTTACCTGCATTCAATTCTCTGGTATTTTGAAATACTTTTCTCAAAACTAAATCACCAACCTGGAACCTTCTTATTCTGACATTCTTGTTATATGATCTAGCAATCCGTTGTTGATAAGCTGCTATCCTTATCTTGGCTAAATCCCTGATCTCATCAATTGTATCTAAATCTTGGGTTAGCAACATGTTATTTTCATCTTGAGTTAATAAGCCATACCTTGCCGTTGGGATTGTCACCTCGACTGGAATTACAGCTGCTGCCCCAAATACCAAAGAATATGGAGTCCTACCTGTGGCCCCTTTTGTAGTGGTCCTATCTGCCCAAAGTACAAGTGGTAACTCTTCAGCCCACTTTCCCGTATTTTGATCTAGGCACTTCTTTAAGTTGTTGATAATCAACTTGTTGCTTGACTCAGCTTGACCATTGGCTTGAGGGTGGACGGGCGTAGACATGATCAACTTGATGCCCCAGCGAGTACAAAAATCTCTGGTCTTCTTACTTATGAATTGTGACCCGTTATCACATATAATCTCTGATGGCACACCAAACCTGCTAATTATATTTTTCTTTTAAAAATGAAATTACTTCCTTGTCCCTTACTTGTACATAAGCTTCAGCCTCGATCCACTTTGAGAAGTAATCGGTCATTGCCAACATGAACACTTTGCCTCCAGGGGCCTTAGGCAACTTGCCCACAATGTCCATGCCCCACTGCATGAAAGGCCAAGATGAGACTATAGAATGTAGAGGCTCAGCAGGTTGATGCAAGATGTTGCTGTGTCTTTGGCAGGCATCACACTTCTGTACATAGCTCATAGCATCTTGTCGCATGGTTGGCCAATAATATCCTGTCTTGAGGGTCTTTGACGCTAATGCCTTCCCACCAGAATGATTTCCACATATTCCTTCATGGATCTCTTTTAGCACCAGTTCAACTTGATCACTATCGACGCACCTTAAATAGTGTCCTGCAAAAGACTTCTTGAATAGGACATTATCTATCAAAACGAAAGTTGAAGTACGGATCTTAAAAGATCTAGCATTCTTAAAATCTGGCGGAATAGTTCCAAGTTGAAGGAACTCAATTATTGGTTGGGTCCAAGATGAACTTGTATCTTGTGCCCCATTAGATTGAGTAACTTCTTGAGTTTCCTCAACTTGGTCTATTGCCGGGAACTTAACATAAATAATGGGAATATTAGTATGCAACATTGATTTGCAAGTTGAACCCAAGTTGGCTAATGCGTTCGCTTCTGCGTTTTCTTCTCTAGGGACCTGTTCCAAAGAGAATGATAGGAATTTTGAAGCTAAGGCCTTAACATGTTGGAGATACAGAGTCATCTTGGAATGCTTCGCCATATAACTGCCATTAAAATGGTTAGCTAGCAATTGAGAGTCAACAAATACATTTATATGCGTAATATTTAAACTTAAAGCTGTAGTTAAACCCATGATTAAAGCTTCATACTCAGCTTCATTATTTGTTGCACTGAATTCACAAGATACAGCTTGAGGTATGATATCGCCTTGAGGGGATTTCAGAACTATTCCCAAGCCAATTCCTTTGGAATTTGAAGCTCCATTTGTAAACATGTAAACAGTGTCCAAAATCTAGGAATTGTTTTACCTTCAAGTTGTTGTACTTCCAGTTCCACCTCGGGCTGCAAACTTGGACTGAAGTCAGCTACGAAGTCGGCTAGGGCTTGAGATTTGATGGCTGTTCTTGGCTCATATGAAATGTCATACGTGCTCAACTAGACCGACCACTTGGCCAACCTGCCTGACATTTCTGGAGTTCTCAACACATTTCTCATAGGATAATTAGTTCTTACAGTTATAGAATGTGTTTCAAAATAATGACGCAGTTTAGTAGCAGCAGTAGTTAAGGCTAAAATTAACTTTTCAAGATGAGAGTACCTTGTTTCAGCATCTAATAAAGACTTGCTTACATAGTAAACAGGATGTTGTTCACCTTGGATTTCTTTCACCAATACTGCACTAACAGCATTCTCAGATACAGCTAAATATAAGTAAAGGTGCTCACCATGTTCTGGTTTGGCAAGTAGGGGTGATGTCACCAAGTATTCTTTAAGTTGCTTAAAAGCTGCTTCATGTTGGTCAGTCCATTGGAAGAGTTTATTCTTTCTTAATACTTCGTAGAATAACCTGCACTTATCAGATGATTTAGATATAAATCTATTTAGTGCAGCTACTCTACCTGTTAACCTTTGGACATCTTTAATGTTCTTGGGAGATTCCAAGTTGAGAATGGCTTTGATCTGCTCGGGACTGGCTTCAATTCCTCTCTTGGTCACCATATAACCCAAGAATTTTCCTGCTTTAACACCAAAACTGCACTTGGCTGGATTAAGCTTCATGTTGAAAGCTTTCAAGATGTTGAACGCCTCAGCAAGATGCTCCACATGATCTTCAATATGCTTGGACTTGACTACCATATCATCTATGTAAACTTCCATTGTCTTACCAAGTTGATCTTTAAACATCTTATTCACGAGCCTTCGATAAGTTGCCCTGCATTTTTAAGACCAAATGGCATAGCAATATAACAATATATACCTTAGGAGTCATGAATGATGTATCCTCTTGATCGAGGGCTCCATTTGAATTTCTTTGAAAACACGAAGACGCATCCATGAATGTTAAGATGTCGTGGCCAGTTTGTCTCGTCAACTAGGGAATCAATATGAGGAAGAGGGAATGGATCCTTCGGGCGGGCCTTGTTCAAGTACGCAAAGTCCACGCATGCTCGCCACTTGCCGTTCCTCTTCTCTACCACAACAACATTGGCTAACCACGTTGGATATTGAACTTCTACGATCATATTGGACTTCAAAAGCCTCTCAACTTCATCCTTTATGATCTGGTTCCTCTCTGGGCAAACTTCCTTCTTTTACGATGAACGGGACGGATGGTTGGATCAATGTTCAACTTGTGAGTGATGATGTCCTTGCTTATTCTGTCATGTCCTCGTGCTTCCATGCAAAACAACATTTCGACTTCTTAAGAACTCAATCGGCTCCTCCTCAATTTCGGATGGAAGGTCTATACCAACTTGTACTTGGGCCTCGGGATTCGACTCATCAACGAAACATTTTCGTCTCATGCTCCACTGCTTCAAGAACATCCTGGGCCTTTTTCTTTAATTGCTATGCTTGACGAGGAATCGAACTTGCTTTCATATTAACCTTGTAACATTCTTTAGAAACTTGCTGATTCCCCTTCAACTTGGCTACACCCCAAGGTGTTGGAAATTTGACACACTGGTGATAAGTTGACGGCACGACCTTCATGTTGTGGATCCAGGGTCTTCCCAAAATGACATTGTACGAGGAAGAGCATTCGATCACACAGAACCTTTCCATAGCATTTATACCCTCCAAATAGATAGGCAACTTGATTTCTCCGACTGTTTGCTTTATTTCACCACTGAATCCTACCAGCACGGATGAATTCTTCACAACTTCAGATAAAGGAATGCCCATATCTTCAAGAGCATGAGTGGAGATTATGTTGACTGAGCTACCGCCATCGATCAGAATTCTCTTGACCACACAATTAGCAATCTGCACCTAAACAACTAGACCATCATGATGAGGGTCCAACGTGTTGTCCTTATTCTCATCCTCAAAGGAGATAACTTGACCATCTGTGAAGTCACGACGCCTTGAGGGCAATTCTGACTGATCCTCCTTAGAACTCTTGGCATGACGCTTAGCTGCAGAGTAAGTTGTTCCAAAATATGGGATCCACTTTGAAATAACATTTACTACCTTGGTGGGTGGAGGTGGTGCAACTTTCTCGGGTGCAGGTGCTCCACGAATCGGGTTCTTTAGACTCACTTCGACCCTCTTCTTACCCAACAAATCCTTAAGAAGACCCTTGGATAATAAATGAGCAATCTCCTTCCTCAAGGCAAAACAATTCTCGGTGGTATGCCCAAAATCCTCATGAAATGCGCACCACTTGGACTTGTCCTTCCAAGTTGTTGGTGATCATTCTTCTTGGGCCATCTTGCTTTATCTCCAAGATTTCCCATGGCGCAAAGGATTCTGCAATGTCCACAGAAAGCGGTATTCAGAAATTTTAGGATAATCATTATCATCCCCATCTTGATCATCATCTACAAAATGAACTTTAGAAGATTCAGATTTAGCGGGGTTTGCCTGTTGGACTTATAGTGATGGGAATCCGATTTTACGTCGAGGGCTCAAATAGAGGAGTAGGGGTTCTCCCGGTTGACTTCCCCATTGCCATTTGTCATCCTCCAATCGATGAAAGGCAAGGCTCTGGTTACGATTTCTTAAGTTGTTTTGAAGGAGTCATCACCAACTCATTATAAAATAGAGAGCTCTTCTTCAAGCCAATACGGAATGTACGTAGTGTGGACACGTCCAAGTTGGGTATAGTCACTTTGCCTCCTTGTTAAACTGTGCAAATATTCTTTAAGACTTTCGTTAGGGTACATTTGCACAATTCTATAAAGGTCACTAGTCAACTTGTCAAATGCCCTATTGCATGAAAATTGATTGATAAACATATTGACAAGTTGAGCATAAGAAGAAATAGAGTTTAGAGGAAGTCCTGTTAGCCATTTTAAAAATTGGTCTGACAAAGTTGAGCCAAAACCCCTGCAAAAACATGCTTCTCTAAAAATAGGGGGATACTTATAATATCCATTGACTCGATACGGCAACACATGCTCTGCTTGGATCGGTGCTTCCATCATATTTCTTCATATGAGGGATGAAAACTTCTTTGGGATTTCCACACTAGCTATTCTTTGGCACAAAACGAGATTCATTATAGCAAGTTGGAGAAACTTGGTGGTATGGCACATTGACTCCAGGTATGCTCCGAAGCAAATCCTTTATAGTCTGCATTTCCTTAACAAGTTGACTCTCTGCGAAAAGAGGATTGTTATTAAGCGAGATGCGAAGTATCAAAAGCATTAAAGAAACTCCCTGTTTGCCCCATTGAGGGTGTAGCATAGGTGTAGCAAGATGACAACACAGGTTGACTAGCTGGAAGGCTGAATCTTGGTTGCTCGATTGGAATGGATGTCACGATTGTACTTTCTGCTGGCAAGGTATTGGACATAGGGATATCTCCGAAATGGCTTGGTCCTGTACCTGCACTAAACAAAGATCTGGAAAGTAAAGGTGAAAATGGAGTAGATGCTTGAGTATCAACTTGCTTCCCTTTACGCAGGCTATCAACGGCATTGAATATCATGGCGTTCGTATGCTCCTGACCATCCAACCGATCATTCACTTTCCTCAACATATCAGCCATGTTGGACAATATCTCCAAATTGACAGCTTCCGCATTCAAAGATGGATTGCTTTGGATGCCGGAAGCAGGAAGCGACCGACTCCTCTCACCTTGGCTGCCGGACGGCGGATTAGCCATTTCTACGCAAATAATCAAAGTTTCCCACAGACGGCGCCAAATTGTTTTGGTCAAATTTCAACAAGTGTCTTTGATGATAAGAAAAATGACTAAAGTGATATGAATCAGGGTACAATGATTATCAAGTTGAATAGAAATGAACACAAGGATTTTTACGAGGAAAGCCCTAGAACAACTTGTTCTCCGGCATAAAACCTCGGGAGGTTTTGGTACCTTCCTTGACCAAATGTTTACTAAAGATAGAGAGAATTACAGAGCTATGAGCGTACAGAAGGGAGCTTAAGCTAGTGAAAGACGTGTGTGCAATACAAGTGTTTTATCCCTTTTATACCTCTTTACAACGGCTAAATTACAAAGAAGATAATGGGCCTAGAATCTCGGGAGAAAGGTTGATCTGGTTAAGATATCTTCGCCAGTTTGTTGATGGAGAAAACGTTGTTGAATTGGTCTTCATTTACTTTGACACGTTCCCTGAAAAATAGGGTTAACGTAACAAAAGCTCAACCTGCAGATGATCAAGATGTAATAGAACAACTCAAGTTGTTATTACCAAGTTGTTAGATGCAAGTTGTAAACAAGTTGAAAAACGCAGGGCCCAACACTAACCGCAAGTAATTCTAATCAATTACATAAAACCTAGTTTCAATAATTGATACAATACACGAAGAAATTAGGTCAAAATCGTTACCTGAACAAAGTCGACCAGAGTTGCGATGTCTACAGATAGAAGAGAGAGGAGAGAGAGGAGAGAGGAGAGAGAGGGAAAAGTCCGGCAAGAGAGACCTTTGGTGGCGCAACAACAGTCGGCCGGGATTTCAAAGGATATGGGGATGTAATGTGGTTGATGATATATAACATGGGTAATATAGGAAGTTTACGTGAAAAAGAAACTTCCTAGTCATTTCAATAAAATAAGGAACTTAATGGGAAGAAGTATGTAAAAAAAGGAACTTGATTGGAAAATTCCCTACTTATTAATTTAAGGCATAAATTAAATGATAAATTATAATTTAATTTATGATAAAATTAGATAGAGGTAATTAATTTTTAATGCCTAAACCTAAAATTTTGTAATTTCAAATCTTTAATTCAATCATAGAACTTAAATTAACGTGTACATCATAAATCCTAAATTAAATTATAAACTGTTAATTTATGCAAGCTATAAACCCAAAAATTTGAGTTAATTTATTTTCATTTATTAAATAGCGAGATAGGATTTGCTAACCCAGTTTGGGGTTACTAGTTAGGTTTATATCTACTAGATTACCCTCCATTTTGTTGCATGTGTTTGTAACATGATGACGCAACTTGGTTTTCTAATGTATTCCCTAAAAAAAAAAAAAAAACTTTTTGATCAAATTTTGTCACCTCAGACCCTATTTTGTTAAACTTTTTGGATAGAGGAGCATCTTTGTCACTTTTTCTCTTCCTAGAGAAAGTATTGAGAGAAGGAGATGGGGTAGGAGTTACCTTAGATGGGATTTCAGCAACTGAAGGAACCTTAACTGTCAGAGTGCAGGCATCCATAGCTCTCCCAGAAGACTGTCCAGTCTTAGCTGTTCTTGCTTCCATTAGAGACTTAGCAACAGCTCTTCTTAGATTTTCTTCATACTCAATGTCACGGCCAACTTCCTCTTCACCAGCATACTCATCAATGTCTCTGAAAATTGTATCAGATTGGGTTTCTTCACTGTCAGCTTGTTGTTCTTCAGCAATCTCCTTTCCTTTATCAGTCATTTGAGCACTTTCTTGCTCAGCTACTTGCTCAATCACTCCTTGTGGTTTCTTTCCTTTGGGAAGCTTCTTTTCTTTGGGAAGTTTCTTTCCTTTCCCAGTTTTCTTCATGGTAGCTTGACTGATCCTTTTCTTGATCTTGCTAGGAGTAGTCTTTTGATCCCTTTCTTTGATTATGACACCCTTGTCATGCTTCCTTTTGGATCTCTTATCATTGATCATGTGCACTAATGACTTCCATAGCTTCATATCATTCTCAGCCTTCTCTTTCAGTCTTTGAGATGCTTCATCAAAGTTTTCAGAGCTGTCCCCAAACTCCAACTTTTTCTTACTCTTGAGTCTGAATGTACTCAAGTTGAAGCTTCTGGTTTGCACTAGAGTTGTAGATTCAAGCCATTCATCTTTTAGAGGAGGGTTCAACCTTGGAATTAGTTGATGTAGTATCCCACTCATGAATCTGAAATTATTCATCCTTGGGTTTTGTTTCTTGAATTTCCAAGGAGAAGGGGATATGGCCAGTTGAAAGTTGTGCAGCAATGCAACACTCCAGTTTATCTCCTTGGTCATCAAACTGAGGGCTTGCTTCCATTCATTTGGACTGATTTGGTCAAAGGGTGATTGCTTACCATCAAACCCTTTGATGATAACATCCATTAAAGTTGATTTGAACAAATCAAGGTCTTTCTTTTTAATTGGTTTGTCTTGAACCAATTGATAGTTGCAGCTTGGTTTATCAAAGAATCTTTTGTAAAATGGCTCCAAGGTGTTGTCTTTTCTATCCCAAAGGTTGCTGAGGAGTCCGTTCCTGATTGGGATTTTGTAAACCTTGGACACAATCTTGGGAGATACATTGATCTCAGTCCCTTCAATGTTGATTCTGATAGCTCCACTTAGCTGTCTGTCTCCTCTCATATAAATTTCTCTGCATAATTTCTCATAGATGGGTGGTTGAGCTTCCATCATGTTGCAAAGATGGTTGGATTCCAGAAGCTCTGTGATAAGAGCTCCAACCTCATGCTCATAGAACTCAAGCTTGATGAAATACCCATGAGCTTCAGGGTAAGACATGGTTGAATAGAACAGAGTGTTAGGGTTTTCGAAAAACAGGGGGAATCAAAGTGAGGATTTTGGAGGAAGAAGATTGTTTGAATGAAGAGGGGTTAATTTCGCAAGGTTAAATGGTAATTGATGTGGGAGTTTGTGGAGTTCAACGGCTAATACGTGGGTTACTGCATCGGTTAAAAATGAGCATTTAAGAGAGAGATTGTTCATGAATAGTGCTTTTTGTCCCCCCACTCATTACGTGCTATAACTCCCATGAAACAAGGGAATAAAGACCGTACAGAGAGGCGAAATTTCAGAGGGAATTATCAGTGCAGTAAATGAACAAATGTTAGTGGCAAGTTCCCATAATACTCAATTTTGCATGAACATCAATTCATAGCTGTCAGACTTGATGACCAGCCTAGACTATTTTGAATGATAATTGCCACTATGTTTGACTGAAGTAGAACTTGTCTATAAAAGAAAATGTATCAGATTGTGAGTTTTATACAATCCAATTCAGTCAAATAGTAAATGGGAAGATTGGTTTCTATGTTTAGTCCTAGCAAAATGGCTAAGACAGCAAAGAAACTGGTCTTTCATAGTCCAAGGGTTGAGGAAACAAGGGAGGAAAGGTTTGAGAGAGAGTTTAGGTCATATCAGATTCAAACAGACAATGCTTTAGAATAGGAGGTGAATCAATTGCCAATTGATGATCCTCATAAGGAAGAGGAATTAAGAGAGAGAGAGAGATAAGAAGGAAGTTTTGGGAGGAGGAGAGACTAGCTATATTGGAGGGTGAGAGAAACAGATTAGAAGAGATAGCTAGAACTAAGGGTAAGGCTAAGATGGGTTGTGAGAGTTATGATTATCAGACAGCTGAGGTTAAGCTGTTTGATAAAGGGAAGAAAGGTGAATCAAGTAGGCAAGTTGGAGTAAGAGTGGAGAGAGTTTACACACTGGGAGAGCTAGTGAAACATGACAACAAAGAAAGGATTAAGGTTGACACACCTGTTGGTCAACCTGATTTCTTGGCTGTCAAGGAGTTCACAGCTGTCCCAAGGGATTCACTTACACTGAGTCAATCAGTTCTTGAGGAAACTGGAGACAACTTTACAGGTGTGCAAAGTTCTCCATCAAAGGCTTACATGAGGCTTTTCTTACAGTTTCTCAAATGTTTGAGTCCAGCGGTGATGAATGATGAAGAAGGTGTGGGTCCTCAATCTGATCAAGCAGTCATTGCCCAAGAGAGTGCTAACACATCAGGGACATTCAGCTTTGTCTCAACATTAAAGGATTATCCTCCTTATGATGCTGTGGAGGAATGGTGGCCAAGAAGGGTCTGTCCTTCTTTACAGTTCTCATCAACTGCCATTGATCCATTCATGCAAAGGCACCCAGTATGGTTAGAGAGATATGGGGAGATCAAATAGAATGTTTATAGGGCTCCTGATGTTCTCTACAATGAATATGGATTCATGGATGAGGATATTTATGATTTGCCAAAGAACAGTTAAGAAGAGAGTTCTTAGCTGTCAGAGTCTGCAAGAGGCATAGCTGTGAAAGAGGGAAGAAATTGAGAAGCTTTTGGTAATGGGTGTTTGTTTGTTGTTTTAAAAAACTTGTGTGTTTGGTGGAAATGAGTTTGGCTTTGAATGATTAAGGTTTTGGTATGATGTAAAGGTTAGCTGTCAGATCCCACAATGTTGACAGCAGCCATATGTAATGTTTTTCCCTTTAATAAAAAAATCTTTATTTTGGCAAGTTAATCATTCCTAACATTGCTCTTAGCATCTCAAATCTCTTTTCATCCATTGCCTTTGTTAGGATATCAGAGACATTATCCTCAGTGCATACTTTGGCTAAGTTGATATTCCCTTTTTCTACATGATCTCTGATGAAGTGATGTTTGACCTCAATATGCTTTGTTTTTGAGTGTTGGACAGGGTTTTCTGTCATGGCAATTGTACTAGAATTGTCACAAAAGATGGGAATATTTGACATGTCCATCCCAAAGTCTTGAAGTTAACTTTTAAGATAGAGAATTTGAGAACAACACAAACTAGCAGCAATGTATTCAGCCTCAACTGTTGAGGTAGCTACTGAAGTTTACTTCTTACTTGACCAAGAGATTATTCTTGATCCAATAAATTGGCAACCACCACTTGTGGATTTTCTATCTAGATTGCATCCAGCATAGTCTGAATCAGTGAAGCCAATTAGGGAGAAGGGTGATTCAGAGGGATACCACAAGCCATACTCAGGAGTTCCTTTTAGATATCTCAAGATTCTCTTGACAGCAGAGAGATGAGATTCTTTAGGATTAGCTTGAAACCTTGCACAAAGGCAAACACTAAACATGATATCAGGTCTTGAAGCTGTTACATATAGGAGAGATCCAATGTAGCTTCTATAAAGTGTTGGATTCACACTTTGACCATCAGGATCAGCATGGAGTTTGGTTGTGTTTGACAAAGGAGTTCTAGCAAGGGAAGCAGTTTGCATGTCAAACTTCTTGATCATGTCCCTTGTATATTTGGCTTGATTAATGAAGATCCCTTCCTTCATTTGTTTGACTTGAAGACCTAGGAAGAATGTGAGCTCACCAATCATGCTCATCTCAAATTGATTCTTCATAATTTCTCCAAATTCAGTGCACAAGTCTTTATTTGATGAACCAAAAATAATATCATCAACATAGACTTGGATAAGTAGCTGGTCTTCTCCATATTTCTTGATAAACAAAGTGTTATCAATATGGCCCTTGGTAAAACCTTTACCAAGAAGGTATTTGGATAGGGTATCATACCAGGCCCTAGGTGCTAGTTTAAGCCCATACAAGGCTTTGTCCAACTTATATACATGGTCTGGGAATTTTGGATGCTCAAAACCAGGGGGTTGAGATACAAAGACTTTTTCATTCAATATTTCATTTAGGAAGACACTTTTCACATCCATTTGGAACACCTTCATCTTCTTGAATGAAGCATAGGCAAGGAATAGCCTTATAGCTTCTAGTTTAGCAACAGGTGCAAATATTTCATCATAATCAATTCCTTCTTCTTGTCTGTACCCTTGAGCCACTAATCTGGCTTTGTTCCTTACCACCAGGCCTTCTTCATTCATCTTATTTCTAAAAACCCTTCTTGTCCCAATGACAGTTTGGTTTTTAGGTTTGGGAACAAGTTTCCAAACTTTGTTTCTTTCAAATTGCTCCAGTTCTTTTTCCATTGCTTCAATCCAATCTGGGTCTTGAAGGGCTTCATTGATCTTCTTTAGTTCAATTTGAGAAATGAAGGCACTCATTAAAAAGTCATAAACATGCATGTTTGGAGGAATATCCATCTTGTGTATTGGAAGGTCAATAAAAATGTTTTTATTTGGAGGTAAGGTATGGTATGGGTAATGGTTTCAGGTTGAGAAGTTGATGGAATTGTGTTGCAACAAGGTTGGATGGGGTCTTTTTCAAGGGGATTTTGATGGCTGGTTGAAGGTAAGCTATTAGGTGCATCATGGCTGTCAGATGCACCTTTGCTGTTGAGAAGGGATTCTTGGCTGTCAGACATAGCAGGTTGTTTATTTGTGTCTTTGGGCACCATATAAGGAAGGGAAGGTGAATCTACTTCAGGAATAAGGCTTAAGGAGTTATGCACAGGAGACACTTCAGGTAGGTTGTCTGAATTTCCAACAGCTTCATCAAAATCACATAGCTCAGTGTGGCTTTGATCATTATTTTCATCAAAGTCAACATGGATTGATTCTTCTACAACAAGTCTCCTCTTGTTGTAAACTCTGTAGGCTTTGCTTGTATTGGAGTATCCAAGGAAGATTCCTTCATTACTTTTGGAATCAAATTTATCAAGGTTGTTTTTCCCATTGTTGTGAATAAAGCATCTACTTCCAAAACCATGGAAGTAGGAAATGGTTGGAGTTCTACCATTCCATAGCTCATAGGGAGTTTTGGAGTGGAATTTGTTGATGAGGGTCTTGTTTTGGACATACACAGCAGTGGTGACAGCTTCTCCCCAAAAGTATTTAGGGAGGTTGTTCTCTGACAGCATAGTTCTTACTGCTTCACAAATGGTTCTGTTCTTTCTTTCAGTAACTCCATTTTGCTGTGGTGTTCTAGGAGCAGAAAAATTGTGCTCAATCCCTTTTTTATCACAATATTCTTCAGCACCAGTATTTTCAAACTCCTTACCATGATCAGATCTGATTTTGATGATGGATAAACCCTTTTGATTTTGAATTTTATTGAACAGTTTGACTAGTTGTTCCAAGGTATCCTTTTTAGATTCAAGAAGGATGATCCAAGTAAATCTGGTGTAGTCATCAACTACAACTAAAGAGTATCTCTTTCCACTAAGAGATCTGGTTCTGATTGGTCCAAAAATATCCATGTGGAATAATTGAAGGGGCTTTGAGGTATCCAATCTGGTTTTGGCAGTGAAGGAGGTTTTCTTTTGTTTTCCACACTGACAGGCTTTGCACAATTTGTCCTTTTTGAAGGGTATTTTGGGTAGGCCTTTTACTAGGTTTGAATTGGATAATTTGGAGATGCTTTTGAGGTTAAGGTGAGCCAATCTTTTGTGCCATAGCCATGACATATCAGATTGACTATAGGAGAGTAGGCAATGGGCATTTGATGTTTCCACAACTTCCAGGTTTAGACAGTAGATGTTGCCTTTTCTGATTCCAGTTAGAATGGATTTGTTGTTGACATCTTTAACAGTGCAGTGGTTTTTGAAACATACATCATAATATCCCTTATCACAAATTTGACTAAGGCTTATCAAATTGTGTTTGAGACCTTCTACATAAGACACATTAGTAAAGATAATGTCTTTAGTAACAAGGTTTCCAGATCTTTTGACCCTGGCTTGAGAATTATCACCAAAAGTTACATTTGGACCATTTTTAGGAGTATATTGTTGCAACCACTCTTTGTTGAAGGTCATGTGTCTGCTGCATCCACTGTCTAAGTACCATATTCCTTTCCTAGGTTCCTACAAAACAGAAAAATAAATTTATGGTACCCTTTTATTCTTTTGGATCCAAAGGATTAGAATTTCTTTGGTATCCTGGCTTTGTTCATTGCCCTTTTTCCAAAATACTGGTTTAGGACATTATAATAACCCATAATTTGCAACATATAGGGTGTAGGAGCAATAGGTTGGGATTGGTTAAAAAATTGGTTGGGTGAACAGATTTGGTTTTGGTTATGAAACTGAAAGTGGCTTTGGGAATTGTTTGAGTGAGATGATCTGGGAGAGGTATTGGTGCTGGCATGGCTTCTTCCATTTGAGTATGGCCAGTTGGGTCTTTGAGGTTTGGAATATGAGTGATGGACATAGAATCTTTGCTGTCTATGAGACCTCTGTTGTCCACCATATCTTGGCTGTCTGGGTGATCTTGGCTGTCTAGGGGATTTCTGTTGTCCAGTGGCTTTGTGCTGGTTTTTCCCAACTTGTTCCTTGATTCCTTTTCTTTGCCAAATGTACTTGCCTTTATTTCCTTTCTTTGCTTGTTTTTCTTTGCCTTTTGGTTGACTTGAGCTAGCTTTATTTGTTTCTTTGGTGTGATTGATTCTGACTTGATCTTCTTCATCAGTGTAACTAGAGCTGGATTCATCTATCTTTTCCTTCATTTTTGAGTCCTCCTTTGTCTGAATTGGATAGACATTTTCTTGGGCTTTTACATAGTTCATACTTTCAAGAACCATTTTGTCAATAGCCTTTTCATCAGTTAGAGGTGTATAGGTTTTCATGGTGGGATTATTGGCTCCAATCCCTGATTTGTCACTTGGGTGTCTTTGGTTGTAGCTGAACAGAGTTAAGGCTTCTCCTGATTTGTTCCAGGACTCAAACTTCTTTCTAAGGGATTCATTTTCTTTTTCAAGGTTGGTGTTTATTTGATTGGTTTCCAGAAGTTTAGAATTCATAGCTGTCAGCTCTTCATTAGCCTTTTCAAGCATAAGGTTTTGAACTTTCAGTCCTTGGTTGGCTCTTTCAAGGCTATCAATGGTTTTACTTTGGGATAGGTTATCAGTGAGCAATGAAGCAAAGCCAGTTTGGTGTCTTTTTATTTGAATTAAAAGAGTACTAACTAATTGTTTAAATTCTTCATTATTTAAAGAGTTGAAATGTGGTACCTGCTTTAGTTCTTCAGCAACAGCTAAGGCTTCAAGGTCTTCTTCATTGTCTGAATCTTCATCATCTCCTGCCATTAAGCATATCATTGCTTCTTCTCCTTCATCATCAGAATCACTGAAATCAAACTCCTCATCACTGAACTTGGATGAGTCAGCAATCAGTACTTGCTCTTTGTTCTTTTCATTTTTCTTCTTTGTGCAGTTGTAACAACTGCATCTTGAACTATGAATGATTTCCTTGGAGTAGGAGAATTTCTTAGCTGTTTGATTGTCCTTGGGTTTTCTTGGTTCAGGACAGTCAGATGAATAATGACCAAGCTTCTTGCAATTGAAGCATTCAACTTTCTTTTTGGGGTTCTCTTGTTCAGAAGTGGATGGGCTATAAGTTCTCTCAAAGGACTTCTTATGTGCTCTCAAGGTATTTCTGACAGCCATGGATATGAGACTTGGAAGGTCTCCTTGAGATAGGTTGTTTGAGGGTAGGTTTATTTTCTGAAGGGAATTAAGAACCATAAAATCAATGTCTTGTTGGGTGATGGGTTTGTGAGTGGTTTCTTGGGCAGCTAAGGCAAGGGTTTGTGAAATGGAGGGAACTGGTTGAAGTTTTATCATTCCTTCCAGTTCATAAGCTTCAAGCTTACCAAAGTATTGTTCAACAGTCATGGTGCTCCATTATGCACCTTCTCTTATTGGTAGGGCTACCTTCTCATATTCTTGGGGAAGGTTGGAATATATTTTGAGACACAGATCTTGATTCTCAAAAGTTTTTCCATGATCAGCAATGGATCTGACCAGATCTTCAAATCTTGGTTTTGCAGCACTCACTTTTTCACCAGGGTAGAACTTAAAATTGTCAAGTTGTCTAAGTAGATTGTACAAGTTTTGTGTTATAACACTGGTGTGCTTCTGGAATTTGGTATGGATAAGTTCCCATGCAGATTTTGCAGTTGGTTCTTTGGCAATTTCTTGTGCTAGGGAGTCATTTACACTCTTTTGGAGTATGTTTTTGACTTTAAGATTAGCACTTATTAGTTGCCTAACTGATTCAGTCCAGAATTCAGGGGATTTATTTTTGCTTCCACCACCATTTGAATCTACAGTGACAGGGCAAGTGACTTCATTTTCTAGAACATACCAGTTCCAGATACTGTTTGCATCAAGGTAGGTTTTGATTTTTGAAGCATAGATTTCAAATGATCCACAGTCATCAATGTGGGGAATGTCTTTCTCATTATTTCTCCTTGGTTGAGGCATGGTGGGTTGAGAGAGGATCCTTCACAAGTTGTTAGACTTTTGTAGGTGAAGACAAGCTCTGATACAAATTGAAAGGTCCTGTTTGCTTTAATCAGTTTAAAAGGTTAGGCAGTTAAGCTTTGACAGCTGAGGTGAAATCTTAGCTATCAGATATTAACTGGTTTTAAAGACAAGTGTTAAATATGCAGCGGAATAATAAGTGTTGAAATAATGTAAAGACAAGTGAATAGTGTATGTGTGTGTAGATGTGTGTGTGTGTTGTGTGATAATACCAATTGAACACAAGGAATTTTAAGGTGGTTCAGAGTTCACTCCTCCTACGTCCACCCTCACTGTCAACCTTGACAAGTGAGATCAATCCACTTAAATCTAGTTCCCGTTAAGATTTACAAAGGATTGGTTAGGCAAGTTCCTTGAACTTCCTCTTCCTAATAAGTACAATCTATTAGGGATATTGCTTGTCACGAAGCAAATTACAATACCACATAAAGTCAGTCTTAAGTGATTTACAACTTTAGTTTATACACCTGAATTCAGTTACAAGTGTCTCAGATTGTTTTGAATGTTGGTTGCAGGGTTTGTAAGTAAGGAAGGTTGAAGTAGAGGTTGTAAAGGTTGTGAGTGTTGGGGCATTTTCTTCAGTCTTGAGAGTTTCCTTTTATAGGCTGGAATATAGCCGTTGGAGGAGACAAAGGAATAAATGCAAATGGTTGGAATAGTGTTTGCATTTAGAGCTTTGATGACTGGATAATAACAGGCTGTAATCTGCAACCATTATGTGTAATCTTCATGGAGATGAGCTGGCAATATCTGTATGGAGAGATTGGGCAAGGCACATCGTGATCATCACAGGAATACTTCACTGCTGCTGATGTTGAAGATCATAGCTGTAAGAGGGTTGAGACCTCTGCTGTTGAGAACCTTAGCTGTCAGGCTAAGTCTTTAGAGTTTGCAGGTTTAGAAGTCAAGGATTTGGTTTAATGATTATGTAATGATCCTCTTGTATATAAATACATTGATTTATATGATTGGTCTTTGATTTGATCATTATATCATAGCTGTCCAGTTGATTTATGAGATGAGCAGTTGAGTCATAGCTGTCCAATGTTCATGATGCATCTTGGCTGTCAGATAACATAGGATTGGATATGTTTCTTTGTCAAAACCCTTTATAACAATGTGGTTTGCATAGTTAGGTCCTAACACAATGTATGTTTCATTATCTTGAGTTATCAATCTTGCTGGCCTTCGAGTCAAATTTGTTGATTCTCGGGTATGACGATATCAAATTAAACTCGTGAAGTGTTAATTTGTAATGGTGACGGTGAAGTTGGTTTCCAGATTTTTTACTAAGAATATTGTCTTCAAGTTCAAGAAACTATTTCAAAATATTTAAATCCACTATATTATATTTGTTATGTACACAATTTTTTTTTTGTTTATTGTTGTACTTTTGCTTATTCAATTTTAATTTTAGTATAACTCTTATAATTTTTAGTATTCATATTTAATCAACTTTAAAATAATATTGTGCATCGCACGGGTGTACTACTAGTTATTACTATTCTCTTAGAGAAAATACGAAATATGAGACTTTTATGATTAAGGAGTATACAACTTTTCAAAAAGAGGCATTTGAAAATTTGTTTAATTAAATGACATTTTAGCCTTAAAAGTCTAAACTATGTTGTAATCAATTGGGTCAAAAGATTGAAATGTTAGCAGTCATGTTGTACTGAGAATAAGAAAACAGACTTTTTATGTAAGTTCCAAGTTGTTGTGGATCATTTAACCTTAAGAAAAACAGTCAAATTAAATATGGAGTAATGTCAATAGTCAAACCGTCTTGGTAACAGATAAGAGTACAGACGGTTCGATTTCCAACTTTTTGTGTTTCTAACCTTTCAGTTCATCCCTCTTTAAGCTGATCTTACAGAAATCAAAATCTCCATATATATGTGTGTTTTTGTGATCTTCAAATATTAAAGCATCAAACAAGGTTCTTGAATGTTTATCGATCAGATGGGTGATCGGAAATGGGAAAACTTGCCCCTTGACTGTTTGGTGGATATACTTTCAAGAGTTGGAGTGCTGTCGCTGATGGAAGGAGCACAATTTGTATGCAAGTCATGGTACAAAGCCACTCTGAGTCCTCTATGCTGGCAATCTCTCTTCTTTCCAGACGACGTGAGTTGTAGACCCTTTGGGGGTTATTATGCTCCTGAAGATTTGCCGGTACTTTGGTATAATGATTACACCTCATGTGTTAATTTTGCGATCCGTCGTAGCCATGGATGTGCCAATGTTGTTGTGTTTCCTCTATACTTTCCATTGACACAGGAAGCACTAAATTCTATTGGTGAAGGGTATGTTTCTTAACATCTTATTAAGGTATTACATTTTCTAGAAAATATGTCACATAATAAATGTTTATTTTACTGATTTTTCTTGCTAAATGTTTTTTTTTCTTTTCATATTTCATTATGTTTTGCAAAATTAATACGAATAGCAAAAGTATTTGAACATATTTGCCATCGATTTAGTTAAAAGTAACATTTTCAAAAATGTTCCTAATTGAAAATTGAGACACTCATGTAGTGGTATGGAGGTGGTAACATTTATTTTTCTTCCTGAATCCCTTCAATTATGTAATCTTGAACTTAACTAATGTATTATTATTTTTTATTTTTTTTAACATTTTTGGTTTAGATGTCCGTGTTTGAAGAGGCTGGTCTTACCACTAGGTCCAGAATATGATATCATACATGAACACCTAGTGCTTTCGAGTGTAATATGCAAATGGAAAGACTTGGAGTCTTTGGTAATTGGTAGAGGTTTTATGTTGGAAAAGGTTATTCCTGAAATTAGTGCCCACTGCAAAAAATTTGTATCACTAAGTTATTTAGTGGCAGTCGTTGGTGAAAGTGAAGCAAATGCTATTTCCAAATTGCTCCCAAATATTGAATTCCTCTCTTTTAGGAGTTCATATATTAAACGGAGTAATCTGGTGACAATTCTGGAAGGGTGCAAGAAACTTCTGTACTTTGATACTGGCTTTTGGCTGGGTTTCAATTTAGATGATGAGATCAAGAGTCTTTCTGCTGACATAACCATTTTCAAGTTTGAGGAAATAAACCTTAAATTTCATTACCCGAGTCACCATTTCTACGAAGTGGATCTCTGAGGATATATCTTCCTGTATCTTGTTGTTTTATTATGTCTGCACCTATGTTTTACTGATTATTGATCTGTAATGCCATTTGGACTTCTTAATTATAGTCTATTTCTTCTGTTTTTCCTGTTCTCACTTTGTTCTCCAATAATTTAACAAAATTGGTTACTTCTTTTAAGAGGTGATCCATTTACTACAGATTTTGGTCGATTTTAATTTGTTTTTCTTGTACTCTTCTGTTCCAAGCGGTTGACAAGAATAAACCATTGTTTTGGGATGGATTAAATTATACTCCCTCCGTCCCACTTCAAATGGTCCCTTAGTTTATTTCACGGTTCTTAAGAAAAATGAATAAAGTGGGTAGAAATTAGAGGAGAGAATATAAAAGTTAAATGTGTGGTAGAGAATAGGTAAATTCTATATACAAGGCAGCCTTACATACAAGGCACCAATAATGGCCAAACTACCCTTCGCGTGTCGTGTGCGAAAGGACGACAGGAAGCCTTTATGTCGTGTACTTTTACACGACATCAACTAATTGTGTAAAATATTAGGTCGTATGAAATTATACGAAATTTAAATTTACTCTGCCATTAATGTCGTACACAACAACACGATATGATGTCCTAATATCGTGTATATCCATACGACATATCAAAATGAAGGTGTTCTTCGATGATTTGCAACACGATGTTAATGATACGCATATGCTATGTTATATTATTGAATTGTGTTGTTAATTGAGCAAAATTTATACACTTATACATGACAAGGAACAAACGTCATATTGGATCATACAATATCATATAACCTATCACATTTAAGTGATACCACTTTATTTATAATCGCCTAACAAATGATTATAAATAAAGTCATAGAGATGAAAAACACTTTAAATGCCATTTAGAATGGAGAAAAAAATAAATGAGGTAGCCGTATACCATTTTTCACAAGATCGCGACACATAAAACCCTATAAATCCTAAATAATGACACATATTTGTAACTCAATTTCCATTTGGAATTGGAGGAAACTCATAGAGATGAAAAACACTTTAAATGTCATTTAGAATGTAGAAAAAATTAAAAAAAAATACCGTATACCATTTTTCACAAGATCGGGACACATAAAACCCTAAAAACCCTAAATAATGGCACATATTTGTAACTCAATTTCCATTTGGATTTGGAGGAAACTCATGGAGATGAAAAACACTTTAAATGTCATTTAGAATCTAGAAAAAAATTAAAAAAAATAAATGAGGTAGCCGTATACCATTTTTCACAAGATCGGGACACATAAAACCCTAAAAACCCTAAATAATGGCACATATTTGTAACTCAATTTCCATTTGGATTTGGAGGAAACTCATGTAGATGAAAAACACCTTAAATGTCATCTAGAATCTAGAAAAAAAATTAAAAAAAAAAATAAACGAGGTAGCCGTATACCATTTTTCACAAGATCGGGACACATAAATCCTAAAAACCCTAAATAATGGCACATATTTGTAACTCAATTTCCATTTGGATTTGGAGGAAACTCATGTAGATGAAAAACACTTTAAATGCCATCTAGAATCTAGAAAAAAATTAAAAAAATAAATAAATGAGGTTAATGATAAGTTCTACATTAGAGGAATATCAACTACTCAAGATTATATATTTGAAATTATCATATTTGTTAATCAAGATTATATGTTTCTTGTTATAATAAGTTGGAAGGTAGCCGTATGAGTGACGTCATGCATAGTGATCGTCATCTCCCCCCACGGCATGTGGAAGGTATTAGTCTCGGGAGACCACCGTTCCACAAACGCCGTTAGGAGCGCCATGCTAGGCCGGCGAATGGTAGCATCATTTAGGTAATGGAGGCTGGTACCCTGAACACGAGCCCACCAAGCTCTATCATCCTCCGGTAAAGAAACATGCGAGAACCTGTTGATTCCAAACAAAACATTATAATTAATAAACAAATCATATACTTACTTATCTAGAATCTGCTGCCTCGTTTGGCGCTTCAGCACCGGCTCACAAGTGGCGTTCTCCCATATCTTACGGGCTCGATGATGACCCGAGCCCGTCTGACAAATCAACCTTCTCAGGCCGCCGCCGGGGTTACTCTTAAGCTGCCGATCGTCATCCTTAGCCCCTTTCCCCTTTCTGGCCCGTACCTCCAGCCTCTTGCGAGGCCTCGCGATCGCTCTCCTCCACCTCCTCCTCCTCCTCCTCCTCATCATCATCATCACTAGATGCTGTGCCTCACGCACAGATGCACCTCGAGGAACGAGTGCGAGAAGATGAATCCTCACTAGAATATGTACCCTCACTATCAGTCTCTTCATCCACAATTTGCTCAATCACGACATTCTTGTCGTGATTCTTTTGCTCTGTTTATACGCCTTAGGCTGCGGCTACCTCCTCGGCCTTCCTCTTTCTATTAGAGGTCGTCGCGGAGTTTACGTCCTACAAAAAAATTAAATAAGAGATAATTAATTTTCAAGAACCAGTTGACATTTCGTGTGAAAATACCCGAAATGTTGGTGATCATTTCGTGTATAAAGACACGGAGAAACCTCACCACATATCGTGTATTAGAGCACGAAATGCAACCGATGAATCAATTTACATTTCGTGTCCTAATATACGAAATGTGGAAAGTATCTCGTGTACTACAACACGAAATGGTCACCAACATTTCGTGTATTGGCACACGAAATGTAAGATGAATCGGTTTACATTTCGTGTGCCATTACGAAATGTTGGTGACCATTCGTATGTGTTCATACGAAACACACGCCGACAATTTCAAATTTTAGGCACACGAATTCGTATCCGATTCAAACAAAAAACCCAAATTTATGTTACGAAATCGCAATTAGAACTATTTAGGATAGGTTTAAACAACATTAAGCATTATATAATCCATTTTAGGCATAAAATTAATGTTGGGTTTTCAAATTGAAATTTTAGGTTAAAAAGAATTACTTTTGGAGCGGCGGAAGAAGAGACGGACTTTCCACCGATTTTAGGGGGGTTTGTCTTCATTTTTTTCGGCGGTGGTGGTGTTGTGGTGGTCGTCGAGTAGAGAGAGAGAGGGGTTCGGCGCCTTGGTTGAGAGAGAGAGATAGAACGACGTTTGAAATGGAGAGGGAGGGGAAGGTTTTTTTTTTTAAAAGTATATATATGAGGGTATTTTGGTCATTTGCACATGCCTTGTAAATTTCATGCCTTGTATATAGTAGTACCCTAGAGAATAGGAGAGAGAATGTAAAAGTTAAAAATATTTAATAGGAGAGAGAATGAGTGGGAGGAATAGTAAATTAATGATTGGTTTTTTTGTAAATATGTGGAGATGATAAGGGTATAAATATATGAAAAATTTTCCATTTATGGAAGGGACCAATTGAAGTGGGACATCTCAAAAAGGAAATTGGACCATTTGAAGTGGGACGGAGGGAGTATGTATGAAATTTTCTAGCTTACAAATTATTTTAGGTCTTGCATTAAATCATAATTTATTTTGATAAAATTTGATGCAGTTAGTTAGTTTTTAATGCATGAACCTTAGTTTTTTGTAATTTCAAAAGTCTAATTCAATTGTAGATCGTACGTAAAAGATAACTATAATTCATGATTTAATTTAATACCTAGATTAACGTGTAAGGGTTATATTATAATCTAGCCATTATATAATACTCCCTCCGTCCCTAAAAAATTGTCTTGTTGTACATTTTGCAATTATTAAGAAAGAGCTTCACCTTCTTGTACCTTAATAGATTTGCACTAACATTGATGCCTAAGTTTAGAAATGGGACATACTTTTTGGGACAAGTTAAAATGACAAATAGGACAATCTTTCAGGGATGAAGGGAGTAACTCTTAAATTAATTCATAAACTATAAATTAATTTTTATGTTCAAACTTTTCTAACTTACTTATTAATTTAAGGCATAAATTAAATGATAAATTATAGATTAATTTATGATAAAATTAGATAGAGGTAATTAATTTTTAATACCTAAACCTAAAATTTTGTAATTTCAAATCTTTAATTCAATCATAGAACTTAAATTAGGTCCCAAACTAGGATTTACTAACCCAATTTGGGGCCCTTAGTTAGGTTTATATTTTCTAGATTACCCTCCATTTTGTTGCATGTGTTTGTCATATGATGACGTACGTAACTTGGTTTTCTAATGTATTCCGTAAAAAAAAACAACCATTTTAATCAAATTTTGACACCCCAGACCCTATTTTGTTAAATTTTGAGCGTTGGGTCCTAAACTGAGTTTAGGTCCCATTTTTTCATTTACCCTTTATTAAATAATCTGCTCTTATACATAAGGTATTTGACAAGAATTAATGTTATATTTAGATATAAGAGTAATTTTTTTTCACAATTTTACATAATTTCTCAAAAAAGTCCCATATTTCATAAAACATTCCACTCCTATATCTAAGGTATAAAATAGAAAAAAACAACTAGTTAAGAAAAAAACAATAACATTTTTTTTTGTGTTGGAAATGGGCGACTTTGTGCACTGGCGGGAGAAGGGAAGAGTCTGAGGACGCTGGCGTTGTTGAAGTTCAAAGAAGAACAAGTACGTCGGACATAGCTTGGGGACAAAAAAAAAAAAGAAGCCTGAAACAACAGGCAGATCCAATGACAACGAAGGGAGAAACTAAGAGAAGGACGACGGTGTTAGCGCAAGGAGGGGGTGAAGGCTAGTGTTGACCTG
Source organism: Adenophora triphylla var. japonica (assembly GCA_022495995.1). NCBI lineage: Eukaryota > Viridiplantae > Streptophyta > Magnoliopsida > Asterales > Campanulaceae > Adenophora > Adenophora triphylla. The sequence goes on along the minus strand of JAFEMH010001365.1, from coordinate 398,178 downwards.
CTGGGGAGGCTGTCGTAGTTGGTTGAAGAGGAAAGATCTAGACAGATCTGGTCAGATCTTTGATGAAGAGGGGGGTTAGCAGGTTGGACGAGGCGTGAAGGGGTCAAAGGCGTGGCCAGAGGGGCGGCCAGAGAAAGTTGGCCGGATGAGTAGGCGACAACAATGGTGTGGAGGGTGACGGAGGGGGATAAAATAAGGGATTGACAACAGAGTGAGAGAAAGAGAGAGAGAGAGAAAGAGTATGTGTAAGTGTATGTGTATGTGTATGTTGGAATGAAATTGGAGGGGAGGGGAGATTAGAGTTTTATCTAAGGGGGTTGGGCATTTTGGGTATTAAGAAATTATAGTTTATCGAAGGGTTGTTGGTTTTATTAGAAATTTTGATTTTGGACTCGGGTGTATGTGGACGTTGGTAAATATATGTGGCTTTATATTTGTTTTTGGTATTGCTAAGGGCCTTAACATATTAAACCAAAGCGAGTATAACCAAGTAGGCCACATCCCTCACAATACTTCGCTTTCCTAACGACATCTACTACTTGAAAATAGCCACCCTCTTTCGATTCTACAATTCAAATCACTACAAGGAGACGGAAAAATAGAGACAAATAATGTCTATAGCTAATTTGGCGACATATTAATGCCCAAAAATTTTGTGACAGAATAGCTACAAAACACATGCATCGCTAATTAAGCGACAAAATTGAGACAAAATGTGTTATGTCTTTAAAACATTGATAGAATAGATACATAATTGGATCATTAGCAAAATATAGAGATAGAAAATACTCCCTCCGACCCACCTCACTTGCCACTTATTTCCATTTTGGGCCGTCCCAGCTCACTTGACACTTCCCAAAATAACCTACCTTTTATAATTTTATATTCACTCTACCCCACCACTCATTCTCTCTCTTCATTTTCCACCACTCAATTTATTCAACCAACCCTACTATTTATCCCACTCATTCTCTCTCTTCATTTTTTATCACACATTTTTTTTATTTTATTCTTTTTTCTTAGTTCCCGTGCCCACCTCAAGGGTGTCAAGTGAGGTGGGACGGAGAGAGTAGATCTGTAGCTAAATTCATAGACATATGTTTAATCTGTAGATAAACTAGAGACAAAGGTTAAAGTTTAGCTAAATTAGAAATATATTTTGAACCTTAGCTAAATTTAGAGACGAACATTGAATATGTAGCTAAATTTAGAGATATATGTTTCTGTAGCTAAATTAGATAAAAAATGTTGAATTTATATCTAAATTTCAATGTTCTAAAAAGTGCTAAGTGGATACTAGGTTGTGGAGTCGGGCCTAGCGCCTAGGGGCCTAAGCGAGGCCGAGAAATTAGACAAATTTATAAATATATTTCATATAAAATGAACTTTTAGTGAAAAATCACACATATCCCCAATCGGTTATGTATTAAATCACTAGAAAATGAGAGTAGTGTATATTTTGGGGCCTTTGACTCTTTAGTGAAGACACTACAAGGAAAATCGGAATTAGAGACGGAAAATTAGCTACGGACGGAGTTTGTAGCTAATTTAGCGACAGATTAGAGACAGAACCAAAAATCAGAGACGGAATCTGAATCCGTCTCTAAATTAGAGACGGATTCAGATTCCGTCTCTAATTTAGAGACGGATTCAGATTTCGTCTCTAACTTAGAGACGAAATCCGAATCCGTCTCTAATTTAGAGACGAAATCTGATTTCGTCTCTAATTTAGAGACAAAATTAGTATCCGTATCTAAATTTGACTTTTCTTCTATATACTTTCATTTGTTTAGTTTTTTTCTATCTTTTTTTATATAACTTTTTCTAAAAAAAAAACCACTAATAAACAAATGCTAAAATATTGTTTTCTAGTCAATAAAATTTTTTAAAAAAAATAAAAATTAAATATAGGGTAGTCCGTCCCTCTTTTGATTTTTCTTCTATATACTTTCATTTGTTTAGTTTTTTTCTATCTTTTTTTATATAACTTTTTTTAAAAAAAACCACTAATTAACAAAGGCTAAAATATTATTTTCTAGTCAATAAAATTTTTTTAAAAAAAAATAAAAAATAAAAAATAAATATAGGGTAGTCCGTCCCTCTTTTGACTTTTCTTCTATATACTTTCATTTGTTTAGTTTTTTTCTATCTTTTTTTATATAACTTTTTCTAGAAAAAACCACTAATTAATAAAGGCTAAAATATTGTTTTCTAGTCAATAAATTTTTTAAAAAAAAATAAAAAATAAATATAGGATAGTCCGTCCCTCTTTTGACTTTTCTTCTATATACTTTCATTTGTTTAGTTTTTTTCTATCTTTTTTTATATAACTTTTTCTAAAAAAACCACTAATTAAAAAAAGGCTAAAATATTGTTTTCTAGTCAATAAATTTTTTTTAAAAAAATAAAAAATAAATATAGGGTAGTCCGTCCCTCTTTTGACTTTTCTTCTATATACTTTCATTTGTTTAGTTTTTTCTATCTTTTTTTATATAACTTTTTCTAAAAAAAACCACTAATTAACAAAGGCTAAAATATTGTTTTCTAGTCAATAAAAAATTAAAAAATAAATAAATATAGGTTAGTTTGTTCCTCTTTTGACTTTTCTTCTATATACTTTCATTTGTAACTCAATTTCCATTTGGATTTTAAGGAAAGTCATAGAGATGAAAAACACTTTAAATGTCATTTAGAATGTAGAAAAAAATTAAAAAAAAAAATAAACAAGGTAGCCGTATACCATTTTCACAAGATCAGGATACATTCCTTAAAATCCTAAATAATGGCACATATTTGTAACTCAATTTCCATTTGGATTTTGAGGAAAGTCATAGAGATGAAAAACACTTTAAATGTCATTTAGAAGTTAGAAAAACATTAAAAAAAAATAAACGAGGTAGCCGTCTACCATTTTCACAAGATCGGGACACATTCCTTAAAACCCTAAATAATGGCACATATTTGTAACTCAATTTCCATTTGGATTTTGAGAAAAGTCATAAAGATGAAAAATACTTTAAATGTCATTTATAATGTAGAAAAAAATTAAAAAATAAATAAATGAGGTAGCCGTATACCATTTTCACAAGATCGGGACACATAAAACCCTAAAAACCCTAAATAATGGCACATATTTGTAACTCAATTTCCATTTGGATTTTGAGGAAAGCCATAGAGATGAAAAACACTTTAAATGTCATTTCGAATATAAAAAAAATTAAAAATAAATAAATGAGGTATCCGTATACCATTTTCACAAGATCGGAACACATTTCTTAAAATCCTAAATAATGGCACATATTTGTAACTCAATTTTCATTTGAATTTTGAGGAAAGTCATAAAGATGAAAAACACTTTAAATGTCATTTAGAATGTAGAAAAAAATTAAAAAAAAAATAAACAAGGTAGTCGTATACCATTTTCACAAGATCGGGACACATTCCTTAAAACCCTAAATAATGGCACATATTTGTAACTCAATTTCCATTTGGATTTTGAGGAAAGTCATAAAGATGAAAAACACTTTAAATGTCATTTAGAATATAGAAAAAATTAAAAAAAATAAACGAGGTAGCCGTATACCATTTTCACAATATCGGGACACATTCCTTAAAACCCTAAATAATGGCACATATTTGTAACTCAATTTCCATTTGGATTTTGAGGAAAGTCATAAAGATGAAAAACAATTTAAATGTCATTTAGAATGTAGAAAAAAACTAAAAAAAAATAAACGATGTAGCCGTATACCATTTTCACAAGATCGGGACACATAAAATCCTAAAAACCCTAAATAATGGCACATGTTTGTAACTCAATTTCCATTTGGATTTTGAGGAAAGCCATAGAGATGAAAAACACTTTAAATGTCATTTCGAATGTAGAAAAAAATTTAAAAAAAATAAACGAGGTAGCCGTATACCATTTTCACAAGATCGGGACACATTCCTTAAAATCCTAAAAAATGGCACATATTTGTAACGAATTTTTTCCCAAATAATTCCGTTTTACTTTTTTATTTACCAAAATGACTTACTGTTCAAACTATTGCCCAGATTGTCCTCTTTTTTGAAACTCGCTACACCGTGTAGCGAGTTTGACTAGGGTTGGTCAAAACTCGCTACACCGTGTAGCGAGTATAGGGCAATTAATTAGGCCGTTGGGAAATTAATTACGGCATTTAATTAAACATAACTCGCTACACCGTGTAGCGAGTTTTGACCAGATTTAAGTCAAACTTGCTACACCGTGTAGCGAGTTCAATTAAAAACCCTTACCCCTTCAGTTCACGCATTCAACTAAAAACCAAAGAAAAAAAAACTTACTCCTCTCCTCCATAGCCGCTGCAAGCAAGGAAGAAGAAGAACATTCGAGCCAAGCCAAGGATTTTGTCAAGAATTTCAACCTTTTTCTTAATTGTAAGTTTACATCACTATATTAAGTTGAATTTTAGTTTTTATTCCGAATTTATGATTTTTTTTTTTAATTCCGAATTTCTTGACTAATTTCTATATTGCCCAAGAAGAAGAACATTGCAATTTAGGATTTTTTTTTTTTTTTTGGTTGATTTGTTGTTGAAATATTGTTATTCCCATTTATGTGACTAATTTTTATTTAATTCTGAATTTTTATTTAGTTTTTTTGGTTGATTTGTTGTTGAAATATTATTATTCCGAATTTATGTGACAAATTTCTATATGCCAAGAATTTTTTTTTATTTTTGTATGATTTTTTGGTTGATTTGTTGTTGAAATAGTGTTATTCCCATTTATGTGACTAATTTTTTGATTTTTTTATGACATTGCAATTTAGGATTTTATTTTTGGTTGAACTATTGTTATTCCCATTTATATGAACTGTCTATTTATTTTTTATTTATTTTTCACAAAAAAATAACTTAATAATATTTAGCTTCTACATGCTAAATATTATATACTCCAACTCTGTTTCAAAAAAAAAAAAATGTATTTTTATCAACAACAAATTTAAAGTAAATTGGGTCATTCATTTTAGAAAATTTTAGAAGGGAGTATATAGCAAATTTGCTCATAATAGAAATAAATAGCAAATTTGAAAAGATTTTTGAATATTTTTTGGGACGGAGGGAGTACAAAGTTTAACTTGTGTGAGATTATAGCAAATTTGATTACCGAGATAGGAACGTGAGCTTGTCCGAACAAGGTCCAAGTGGATTGTGCCCTAATGACTCTTATAAGTTATAGGTAATCAGAACGGAATCCTTAATTCGTGAAAGGGGTACATAAGGTGAGGCATGACGTCGAAGGAATTAATTAGGCGTCATATATACCATATTGTAAACCCTAAACCCTAATTTCTCGTCACGAAACCCTAAATCCTTAAAATATGATTTAGTGATAGAAAAATAGAATAGGAATTAATATACATATAACAACATCCTAAATCTCATATACTTATATCCCAAACCCTAAACCCTTAAAATATGATTTATTGTTCAAACATTTTATATAAAAAAAAAACTTCATCCTATTTTTCAAAATCGCATGAGGATTACTCTTGAAGTATTACTTAGTATATAGGTTTGGAAACCAAGAACTTCCCCACGTGCACTTCTTGGAAGTGTGGGATAACTTTGGATTACAATGCCACGTACTAGTAATTACATTTTTTGTATTCTTTTATTTATTTTCTTGCCTTATAGAACAATAACCAACCTTGATATTGAAATAAATAGATGGAAGCGTTCATTGATCCCGGGCCTATCGATACATCTGTTCTGACCCGCCATGCAGGCCATAGGGCTAGGTATATTTGGTCCGGGTGGCCGGTTTCTAGTCCCCTCGTTTTCGTCATGGTGTCGCCTTGCCAGGCATATTAGCTCTGTCATATTATTGAGACTGGCGAGTGCGGATTCGGTGGAGTGCACTACATAGGCCGGATACATGCGATTTTGCATTGCTGGAGGCCTTGATCGAGAGATGGCATCAGGAGACCCATACGTTCCATCTCCGGTTGGTGAGATGACGATCACCCTACAGGATATCGGCATGATTTGCGGGTTCTTGGGATTGATGGGAGGGCATATCGATGATGGGTTTCCAGTACATATAGACTGGCGGGCTGAGTGTCAGGAGTATTTAGGGGCCGTCCCTGGAGACGGAGATATAGATGGGAGCAGTCTGAAGCTCCGATGGATTACCGTACGTTTCCCACACTTTAGTGACCTCGATGATGATACTGCTCCAGAGATTGTGGATCAGTACGTACGGGCTTATATCTTGCTTGCCTTGGGTTCTACGATCATGCCTGATCGTACGAACAACAAGGTTAAGCTATGTTATCTCCCGCTGCTTAGGGATGTTTCTAGGGTCAGGGAGTACAGTTGGGGGAGTGCTGCGCTTGCTTTCCTGTATCGAGAGTTATGTAGTGCGACAGACCCTCACACGAGACAGTGCGGAGGATTTCTCAACGTTCTACAGGTATTTTATTTCATTTTAATGTTCATTATGTTTTTAAGTTTTATTTCAAATTTGCGGCATTATTACTTAGTTTTTGATATACATTTATTTCATATAGATCTGGGCTTGGGAGAGGTTGACATGTGTGAGGCCGCAGATCCGTTATCGCCCTCGAGAGACCAGGACTACGTCATCATGCCCTCGGATGCATGTATGCATATATCATACTTTATTTTCTCGTCGTTAATGTTTTTATTTTTTTTGAACAAAATCTTATAATTATTTTGTTTATGAAATTTCAGGTGGACGCAGGCTTCGCTTGATCTGAGAGAGGTTACTGCACATAGCCTGCGAGGCTATCGGGATCAGCTGGCTCGGCTGAACGAGGGTCACGTGGTGTGGCAGCCTTATGAGGGGAGACCCGCTCCGGTCTCTTGCTGCGAGGGTGAGGAGATATGGTTGGCGAAGGTCCCTCTCATATGCTTTGAGAGGGTTGAGTGGCATCTGCCTGATCGCGTGATGAGGCAGTTTGGCCTGAGACAGTTTGTCCCAGCACCGTTCGACACTGGCCTGGAGTTGCACCGTTCGGATCGGCGGGGAAGGCCTACGGCGAGATGGGGTGACCACCATCGCCCACTTGTTACACTATGGGGACAGCGCCACGAGAATTTGGTTTCCGGGGTGTTCGGCTTCCACGATATGACTTACCCCGACCCATATATGGTATGGTATAGGGACATAACGTGTAGGTTTGTGCGCGACTCACTCACGTAGAGGTGGATGGATACCGGTCGTGCCGCCCTCGCCATAGAGTTTATGGTAAGTTTTTACATTTTTAAAGTTTTTTTTCTAATATTTTTTTTAAGAAAACTTCAATTATTAACTTATGTCTCTCGTTCTTATATATATTTTTGATATAAAAACAGTGCGAGACCCTTCAGCGCATGCATGTCGCCAATGAGAGGGATGAGCATCCCCACCAAGCCGAAATGCGGGAGATTGTGACACACGGGTTCGGGGAGTTAGGGAGCTCCACCGCCTTCGGTATATGCTGCACCTCCCCCACCGCAGATCGCGTACAGGGACAACCTCGACAACGTCAGCGACGTCGTGGACAGGCAGAACCACCACCCCAAATGGATTTGCAAGATGAGCCCGAGCCCGAGCCCGAGCCCGAGCCTCAAGCGCACTGCACCGATACATCTTATGATCGGCTGTCAGCCACAGCACAGCCCACAGCATGATTTTGAGCGTTGGAGCGGGGTTTCGGGGGGCAGGCTGGGGTGCCGGAGGGAGTGGGTGGGGGGTGGGACTGGGGTGCGGAGGGTGGCGGGGGTGGCGGGTGCTGGGGTGGCAGCTGGGGTGGGCGGGGGTGGCGGTGGGGGTGGGGGGGTGGCGGTGGGAGTGCCTGTAGACCCTTCCCTGGACCATCCACTATGGGCTTCGGCGCTTATACGAGTGGAAGTGGGTTGAGGACTCCTTTATCACATGCACGGTTCCATGGTTTCGTCGATCCGGCTCAGATGACCCCTGAACAAGAGCTTCAGGAACAAATGCTTAGAAGAGGATCTCGGCTCCGGAATCCGCCTAATCCCTACACCCCGTCTTACTATGATAATAGGTAGAGAGTTCACTTTTGTTTTTTTTATTATTACGTAATGAAACTTTGTTGTATTGGTTTAGTTTTTATTTGAATGTTTTTTATTTGTATTGAACTGTACTATTAGTTTACTTTTTATTTGAATGTTTTTTATTTGTATTGAAACTTTGTAATTTTTTCTTAGTAGTTTAGCTTTATATTTGATTTGAATGTAATTTTCCAATTTCTAAAAATGATTTTAGTTATTTTAATGAATATTTAAAAAATTATAATTGATGATATTTATTACATTAGGGAGTAATAAAAGAAAAGTTTATTTTCCATTTAAGTTTTAAGGTTCAATTTATGTTTAGCATAATTCCAAAAAAAAAATGTTCAAATGTGCGACTGTGTAATTATTGCGGGACGAATCAAAAAATTGTATTTATTGGGCCAAAATTGGAGTGGCCGCCCTTGTTCTTCGGCCAGCTTTGGTGGGCGCCCAAGTTCTTTAAAATCGCTACACCGTGAAGCGATTTTCACTAAACTCGCTACACGGTGTAGCGAGTATAGTGAAAATCGCTTCACGGTGTAGCGATTATAAATGTACATTTCCATCTCTTCCTTGTATTCCAGCATAAGTTTCTGTAAAAGGAGCGTCCGCTCCCAATGTGGCGGAGCGTCCGCTCCCAAGCTGCCTGTAATGTAATATGTAACTTTTTTTTTTGTAATTATGCCAAACATAAATTAAAACTTAAAACTTAAAACTTAATTAAAATAAAACTGAAACTGAAAAATTACATTCAACTCAAATATAAATTACATTGGACTTTTCAAGTTTAATGAAAACGACATAAAATAAAACTGAAACTGAATCCAATTCAAGCCAAACATAAATTACATTAAAAACATTCTTCTACTCCCTAAGGTTCGGGCATCTACGACGATTGTGCCCTTCCTGATGGCATGATGAACACATACTCTTTCGTTTATCTGCTTGAAAGTCCATAGAATTACGAAAGCGTCTTGATCTAGGTCGTCCGGACTTCGCAACGTCGAAGTAGGGGATTAGGGAAGAAACTAGGCACCAAACCATCCACGCCCAATAGTCCTCATGCTCGATTGGTTCGAATGTTCCCTTCCATGTCTTGTAGTATTCCCCAACGGTGTAATATTCGAAACGAAATCTCGACCATCAATATTTTGTGCGTAACAACAAGCAAGGAGATGGGAACAAGGCATGCGATAGGCAACCCATTTACCACATGTGCGGGTGCGCTCATTAAGTCGGACAATCTGTATATTTCCTCCGTGATCACCCCGACGTCTTTGTTGTCACTTGATACACCCCCATTTCGTGATTGTTGAACCTCCCGACGTGATGTGTTGCCGCTTTCTGGTGTTCTTCAAGTAGTGATAACTGACTTTCGTGCTGAATTGGTGTCGGGGATTGATGTTAGGGTTATCAGGATTACCTCCTAAGGCATTGATTGAAAATCCATGCCTTACTTGAAAGTACTCCACACAACGATAGAAGGCAGTTTCAACAATTGCTGTGATTGGCATCCCACGCAGGGGCGGAGCCAGGAATTGGCCGAGGGGGGGCAAGATTACACGGGGGTTCGGGGGCAGCGCCCCCGAAAAAATTTTTTCGGGTCGGACAAGTAAAAAATGGGTCGGATCCATGAAATACAATGTATTTTAGTTAACAAAAATGATAAAAGTAAATAATTCAAAGAACGATTGAAATAATGTTGAAGTATTTAACGCAAACAATTTATTAAAATATATTACTCGTACAAAAAAGAAATTCAAATTTGCTAATTAAACTTGGGATAATAGGAAGAATTACCAAAAACAAAAAAAATGGGAAAAGCCTAACTAATTAATTAAGATTGAAAAAATGTGAGGAAATTAGGAGAAAGAGAAAAACAAAACTGTTAAGAGAATGAATAGCAAAGATGGAAGACAAATAAAATTAATTGAAAATGTAGGTAGCAGGGTTCGAACATGGATTAGAAAGGAAACACCAAAGGCTTTAACTTCACCCCTTCTACCGCTGAACCGCACCACTCACTGGTGTTAATCTTGAAGTTAATTATATATATACATATATAACAAAAATATGGTGGGGGCAAAAAAAAAAAATTTCCACTGCATTTTCGCCGATGGGGGGGGCGAGTGCCCCCGCCTGCCCCCCCCTGGATCCGCCCCTGATCCCACGAGCTCCCTTCATCACACCATTGAAAACCTCAGACATGTTGGTAGTCATGATGCCATACCTGTAACCACCATCGTGTGCCAATGTCCATTTTCTAGCATCCAAATGTTGAAACCATGCAATTGCCTCGGGCTTAATTCCACGGATACTCTCTAAGATAGATTTCAATTTTCTATCTTGAGTTGCTCTACCCGCTTCTCGAACGGATACTTCAACCCTTCCCCTCTATACTTTTCCAAGAAATTTGCTCGCATATGTCTCAAGCAATATCGATGATGCACGTTTGGCCACCACGTATCTTCGCCTACGGTCTTGAGAGAATGCCCCAATGACGGTCGAGATATCAAGCATACTTCACGACTCTTGATAATATGCTTGCAAACCAGGTATAAGAACCAACGCCTTGGTTCGGGTCCTCTCCTTTTCAACAACGGCAAAGGCAAGCGGAAGTATCTTTGTCTTGGGCGTCAACACCCATGGCACCGGTATTACCCCTTTATATCTACCATGCATAAATGTTCCATCCACAGAAATGACCGGCCGACAATGAGAGAAAGCTTCAATGCAAGGCCCAAATGCCCAGAATACTGTCGAAATAGGGAGGCTTCACCGACGGAGGAGAGGAGGTGTAGAGTACTCAACAATTGTCCTCGGATTGTATTTTTGAATGGCTGCTTAGGACGCGGGGTAACCTCTTATAAGATTCCTCCCAATCTCCAAAAACCTCTGCAATGCCATTCTGCTTTCCACACCATGCCTTCTTGTAAGTAATTACCTTGTCGAACCTACTAGAGATGTGTGCAATAATGACTCCAACCTTGACATCTGAATCGGCCTTAATAAGACCAACGACTTCCCGACCGATAAACTTGGCATCTAGATTGGGGTGATCTTGACTTGCTCCAGAATATAAGCAGCAGTGAGGAGCCTTATACTTGGTCACTTCCCAATAGCCAAACTTCTTCCTACTCACACGAACATAAAAATGACATGGATAATTTTTTAAATGTACACTCAATTACCCATGTGTTCGGTGTGCTCTTTCTTACCCCGAACTGCGATTGTTTTTAATATGGAACCTTTTCATATCAAATTGTGCCTCGTTCTTGCCAGGAAAGCGTATCCCTTTAGCAATCGGTTGTTGTTCCGGATCCCAAACTGGAAAACTATGTGCATGATCGTAATCAATCAAGCCTTGTTCTTGTCGAGCAGATGTACCAATATCACTGTAAAAGGGATAACTCGCTCTCTCATATCTTCGATTTTGCGGCACTTCATAGTGAACAAGAGGTGCTTCCACATCATCATCAATCGGCCCATCATCACCGGCTCCCAAATCGACATCGAGAATCACTACTACCCTCCTCATATTCATCATCATCATCCTCTAGCATTGCATCTACATCGGTGTGCACTTCCTCTTCTTCACAGTCAACATCATAATCATCATTAACGTGATCATTATGCCCAAATGCCCGATCATCATCATGAACATGATAATTATGGCCAAATGCCCCATCATCATAATTTGGTGTTTGAGTTGATACAAGAGTTTGGGAACTTGGACCAACCCCATCATCACGGTTACCAGTTGGAGAAAACCTGAAAGTACTCTCTGTGTGCTGTGTTTCAAACTCTGGATTGGATCGATTTTCAATTAATTTTACAACAACATACAGCTGCAAATTTCCAATCCCCCCAAATTTAGCAAACTGATCGAACATTACTTCCATACACGCATCATCTTCAATACGGAAAGGAAAGTACTCACCAATCCCGCTATCAAAAGAATGAGGGCATCTGTAAATGACTTTCAAATCAAATTGAGACCGATCTAAGTTCGCCTTTTTATATAACTCATCAATCAACTCATTGTATTTCCATTGGCAATTACCCCTTATTGCACATTTTGGCCCCTTTTTGAAATGAGGACCATCAAACGGTTGTTCATCATCACCTCCCCAATAACACATAAAAATGATTGGACCCCCGTTCATATTTAACCCTACATTATGAAATCAAAGTGTTAAAACCTACTACATAACAAAACTCTTACATTTATTATATCTACAATATAATAAAACACAGTTAAATCATTAAATTTTATATCTAAACACAAGTCAAAATAATAATTAAGATGATGTTAATTTACCTTGATTCTTGTTGATCTTCAACAATTCTGATGAAATAAAATAACGTGAAGAAGTTTTATTTTGAATTCAGGGGATTTAGAAAATGGTGATTGAGAGAGTTGATTGAGAAAAAGAGAGAAAGGTAAGAGAAGAAACAAAGCGAGTGAGAGAAAAAGAGAGAAGAGAGAAAGAGAAAAAGAGAAGGGTGTGTGAGATTCTCTCACGGAACCACGTGAAAGCTGCTTTGTTCTTTGGAAAGTGGTTTGTTTTTACTTAAACTGCTACACGCGGTGTGGCGAGTTTCAATAAAGCTGAATTGAACTCGCTACACCGTGTAGCGATTTCAGCTTTATTGAAACTCGCTACACGGTGTAGCGAGTTTAAGTAAAAACAAATCCCTTTACAGCAACAAATTTCAAAATTTTTTACTTCTTTTTGTTTTTTCATTCGCGAAGGCATTTTGAACAATAAATATAGGTTAATTTATGTATCATAATGAATATCTAAAAATTGTTACTTGAAGTACATATAATGTTGTAACAATAACAACTTTTAAATTTTAATTTGGACAATTAAATCAGCTTCAAATTTTTGCTCAAAATAGCTTCGTAGTAACATCAAAAAAAAAATTTCGTTCGCGAAGCTATTTTGAGCAATAATTATAGGTTAATTTAGATATTATAATGAATATCTAAAAATTGTTACTTGAAGTACATATAATGGTGTAACAATAACAACTTTTAAATTTTAATTTTGATAATTAAATCAGCTTCAAATTGTTGCTCAAAATAGCTTCGTACTAACAAAAAAAAAAATACATGTGTTAAAAAAATTATGAGATGTGGCTGAATTTTTTTTTTATAAATATTTATTTTTCATATTTTAAAACAAATGATAACATAGGAAATCTTACATAAAATTACAAAAAATAAATATTTTCGAGTTAGTGGCCACATCCCGGCCACATAGGAAATCTACATAAAATCACAAAAAATAAATATTGTCAAGTTAGTGGCCACATCCCGGCCACATAGGAAATCTTACATAAAATCACAAAAAATAAATATTTTCAAGTTAGTGGCCACATCCCGGCCACATAGGAAATCTTACATAAAATCACAAAAAATAAAAATTTTCGAGTTAGTGGCCAAATTCCGGCCACATAGGAAATCTACATAAAATCACAAAAAATAAATATTGTCAAGTTAGTGGCCACATCCCGACCACATAGGAAATCTTACATAAATAAATAAATTCAGTGACCACATTCCGGTCACATAGAAAAATATTACATAAATTCAGGTACATATTAAATCCGACAGAAATTCAAATAATACATGTCCAAAGATGAAATTAACAATCCTTAGGGAAGACCTTAGAAACATTGGACGGAACAATGTTAAGTAGTTTTTTTGAGCGTGATATGGCCCAAACAACAACCTAATAGATGAACAAAACAAAACATTTAGAACAAAAAGGTAAGGATATATTTAGGGAGTGTAATGTTAAGGAAAATATTTCATACCCGAGTAAGTATCGTAACAAAGACCTTCACCTATGTCACTTCCGCCCTCGGTTGCTTAAACACTTTGTCACCTAAGTAAGCTTCAATAGTGTCGTAGGATCCTTCAAAATCACGTGAAAAGAGCCATTCTCGGTTGGTGTGCACTTCTTGACAACAACCACAACCTAATAGAACAAAAATATTATGACCAATTAATTGTAAATTTCAACCTTAACTATAATTAATGTAAAATATTATACCTGTTCCACCCTTTCATGTTGTTTGCATTTCTCCTTGATCATTTTCAACGGATAAAATGTACCCTCTCCATGAGATAATCCATTGCGTAAAGCCAAGCTTTGCCCTGGAATTCATCATCGTCCTCCGGCTCTTCAAGCTTTCTACGTATTGCCTCTTGGGTCGACCGAGCGGGGGTCCCCGAGAGACATGAGCTTTTCCGGTGTGATGCCGACGCACGGCTAACTGTGTAGCTTCACCGCCGGGACCAGGTATGATATGACGCGGTGGAGATTCTCTCTCGTTCGATTTGAGGCGGTGGAGACGGTAGAGATTGAAACTCTCGTTCAATTTGAGAGAGATTAGATAGACGATTGGAGGTTTGACCGGGTTGTACTGGAAGAGGTTTTCGTCCACGATACCAGCGGGGTTTTGATGGATACATTATGAGAGAGATAGATGAAAGATGGACTTAAGAAAGAAAGAAAGAAAGAAAAGGGAGAACTGGACTGAGAAAGGAAGAGAATGGTAAGTTTTGTTGGGACCGACGGAGGGGGTTATGTAGGGGTTTGGAATATATTAAACTCGCTACACGGTGTAGCGAGTTTGACTTAAATCTGGTCAAAACTCGCTACACGGTGTAGCGAGTTATGTTTAATTAAATGCCGTAATTAATTTCCCAACGGCCTAATTAATTGCCCTATACTCGCTACACGGTGTAGCGAGTTTTGACCAACCCTAGTCAAACTCGCTACACGGTGTAGCGAGTTTCAAAAAAGAGGACAATCTGGGCAATAGTTTGAACAGTAAGTCATTTTGGTAAATAAAAAAGTAAAACGGGATTATTTGGGAAAAAATTCTATTTGTAACTCAATTTCCATTTGGATTTTGAGGAAAGTCATAAAGATGAAAAACACTTTAAATGTCATTTAGAATGTAGAAAAAAATTGAAAAAAATAAATGAAGTAGCCGTATACCATTTTCACAAGATCGGGATACATTCCTTAAAACCCTAAATAATGGCACATATTTGTAACTCAATTTCCATTTGGATTTTGAGGAAAGTCATAAAGATGAAAAACACTTTAAATGTCATTTAGAATGTAGAAAAAAATTAAAAAAAATAAACGAGGTAACCGTATACCATTTTCACAAGATCGGGACACATAAAACCCTAAAAACCCTAAATAATGGCACATATTTGTAACTCAATTTCCATTTGAATTTTGAGGAAAGTCATAGAGATGAAAAACACTTTAAATGTCATTTAGAATGTAGAAAAAAATTTAAAAAAAAAATAAACGAGGTAGCCGTATACCATTTTGACAATAATATCATTATTAGTCTTATTATTAAGTATTATTACTAATTACTATTTTCTTTAAAGATTAAATTATTGTTATTGTTAATAAGTATTTTTTTATAATTTATTATTATCAATTATTACTTAGGTATATTAATATTTTTTATAAGTTTAAATTATTAAGTTATTATTAATAAATTTAAAATAATTAAATTAATGAATATTATTATTAATTAATAACATTATTATTTTTGATGTTATGTATTATTACTAGTTATTATTAATATTATTAATTATATAATAATAATTATTAATATATTCAATTATATAATTGAATAATTAACAATAAATATTATTATTCTTAATATTAGACATAAAATAAAAGCATGTAAATATTTTAGATAACTTTTTGTAAATTTCAGTAATAAAAAAATCTAAAATATTTTTTCCTATTCAATAAAAAATAATAAAAATTTCTAATTATTATTAATACTATTGTTAATATTATTACTGATTATATAATTAATATTAATATTAATTAATTAATTAATTATATAATTAATAATTTATTAATAAATATTATTAATAATAAATATTATCTATAAATATATAATAACAAGGTTTTGATAAATAGAGGGTCATTGAGGGGCATTTTCGTCTTTTCACAGCATGGCACATTTGCAATTAAAAAAAACAAAAGGCCTTGCCCTTGGCCGGCCTTGGCCTTGGCCGGCCATGGCCATGGCCCTTGGCCTTGGGCGTGGCCTAGAGGTTTTTATCCCACATCGATTAAAAACCAAACTCAATTGTTATCCCTTCCCAATATATTGCCCAAGCTTGCCTAGGCATTGTCATTTCGGCCGGCCATGGCCCTTTCCCGTGGCCTTGGCCCATGCGATTGGCCCATTTTAACAAAAAAAAAATTATTGTGTATTTACAAAGAATATATGAGTAAATAATTTTTTTATTATCATTTATAATTAAAAATATTAAAAAAAAATATTGTGTATGTACAAAGTATATATGATTAAATAATTGTTTTATTAAAAAAAAATTAAAAAAAATTTGGTGTACAAAAATTTTTTTTTCACCAAATTTCATAATTTTTTCCCTCTTTAAATAGACTTTTCATTTGATTTGGACAAATAAAAAAATTCCTCTTTTTTAAATATAAATTTGTTAATTATTCTTTACTTATTTTTCAATTACTTTTTAGTAAAAATTATTTAAGTCTGAAGTAATTTTTTTAAATATAATTTTCTTATTTATCTAAAAAATAATGTAACTTATTTTTTTTATTTGTCATAAATAAATAATATTTTTTTATACAAAATAAAAAATATAATATTTAAGATGCTATTTATTTGTCCAAAAAAAAAATTAGAAATTGGATTTTTTATATAAAAAATAAATAATAAAAAATATAATATTTCACCAAATTTCATAATTTTTTTTCTCTTTAATTTGACACTTCTTTCATTTGATTTGGATAAAAAAAAACCTCTTTTTTAAATATAATTTTCTTATTTATCTAAAAAATATTGTCACTTATTTTTATTATTTGTCAAAAATAAATAATATTTTTTATACAAAATAAAAAATATAATATTTAAGATGCTATTTGTTTGTCCAAAAAAAAAAAATTAGAAATTGGCCTTGGTTGGCCGTGGCCTTGGCCTTGCCTTTGCTCGGCCTTGGCCTTGGCCGTGGGCCTTGAATGCAAATATCCCACATCGAAAATAAATCAAACTCAAATGTTATCCCTTCCCAATATATTGCCCAAGCTTGCCTAGGCATTGTCATTTCGGCCGGCCATGGCCCTTGCCCGTGGCCTTGGCCTTGGCCCATGCGATTGGCCCATTTTAACGAAAAAAAAAATTATTGTGTATTTACAAAGAATATATGATTAAATAATTTTTTTATTAACATTTATAATTAAAAAAATTAAAAAAAAATATTGTGTATTTACAAAGTATATATGTTTAAATAATTGTTTTATTAAAAAAATTAAAAAAAAATTGGTGTACAAAAATTTTTTTTTCACCAAATTTCATAATTTTTTCCCTCTTTAAATAGAGACTTTTTCATTTGATTTGGACAAATAAAAAAATTCCTCTTTTTTAAATATAAATTTGTTAATTATTCTTTACTTATTTTTCAATTCCTTTTTAGTAAAAATTATTTAAGTCTGAAGTAATTTTTTTAAATATAATTTTCTTATTTATCTAAAAAATATTGTCACTTATTTTTTTTATTTGTCATAAATAAATAATATTTTTATACAAAATAAAAAATATAATATTTAAGATGCTATTTATTTGTCCAAAAAAATAAAAAAAAATAGAAATTGGATTTTTTATATAACAAATAAATAATAAAAAATATAATATTTCACCAAATTTCATAATTTTTTTCTCTTTAATTTGACACTTCTTTCATTTGATTTGGATAAAAAAAAACCTCTTTTTTAAATATAATTTTCTTATTTATCTAAAAAATATTGTCACTTATTTTTATTATTTGTCAAAAATAAATAATATTTTTTATACAAAATAAAAAATATAATATTTAAGATGCTATTTATTTGTCCAAAAAAAAAAATTAGAAATTGGCCTTGGTTGGCCGTGGCCTTGGCCTTGGCCGTGGGCCTTGAGTGGAAATATCCCACATCGAAAATAAACCAAACTTGAATGTGTTGCCTAGGCTATATATGCATGCTAATGCTGGAGCTGAGGTTTGGCCCATTGTATTTCGGCCTTGGCCGGCCCTTGCAATGGGGTTGGCCGGCCGTGGCCCTTGCCCATGGCCCATGCCCTCGCCCTTGGCCTCGGATCGGGCCTTGGGTCGGGGCTCGGATCAAGTTATTTTGTATCGGTTCGGATTCGGATTTTGCCCTTAAGTCTTCGGGTTGAAATAAAAAAAAATAATTTTTTTTTAATCATTAGCCTTGGCTCGGCCTTGTCCTTGGCCGGCCTTTTTTGGCGTGGCTTTGAGGAGTTTATCCCACATTGAATAAAAACCAAACTAAAATGTTATCCCTTCCCTATATAATGCTCAAGTTGTCCAAGGCTTAGACATTTCGGCCGTGTCCCTTTCCCATGGCCTTCGCCCATGCCCTCGCCCTTGACCTCGGATCGGGCCTTGGGTTGGGGCTCGGTTCAAGTAATTTTGGATCGGATTCGGATATTGGCCTTAAGTATTTGTGTCGGATGGATTCAGATATTTCAAAATAATAAATTTAAATTTTTCAAAATATTTCATAAATTTATAAATATATCCAAAAAATATTACCACTTTGTTTTATTTTTTTTCAAAAAAAAAATTTAAATTTTAAACAAAATAAAAAATCTAAATATTAAGATATTATTTATTTGAAAAAAATAAAAACGAAATTGAACTTGGGCCTTGGCTAGGCCGTGGCCTTGCCTTGGATGGTCGTGGCTTTGCTTTGGCTCGGCCTTGGCCGGCCATGGCCTTCGCCATGTGGCATTAGGAGTTATCCCACATCGAAATGAAGGGAAAGTAATCAAAGGCTTGTGACTCGCCCTTGGCCTTGGCCTTGCTTTGGCTCGGCCTTGGTCGACCATGTCCTTGGCCGTGTGGGCTTGCCGCCTCCCTTGGAATGTTTTCCCACATTGAAAGAAAACCAAAAATATCAAAGGCTATTGCTATATAAGAGGCTGATGATGAGCAATTTATACCATACTTGGCTTTGACATTTGGCATGGACGGCCATTACCGTGGCATTGCCATTTGCTTTGGCAGTGACTACGATTTTTTCCTTAAAATAGTTACAAAAAATTGTTAAAAATTTCTTTAAAAGGACTATATTTTGAAAAGAAAAAAAAATGGCTTCCGTTAACGGTTTTAACCGGATCAACCGAAATTCGTTAAATATTTTCTCTTTAAGTTGAGACTTCTTTCATTTGATTTGGAAAAAGAGAAAAAAATCTTTTGTTTAAATATATATTTGTTAATTATCCTTTACTAATTTTTCAATTTCTTTTTATTGAAAATTAATGAATTGTGAAGTAATTTTTTTTTATTATAAATGACAATAAAATAAATTATGTTTTTTTAATTTATTATTTTTTAATTTCATTTTTCCACCTACATTCATAATTTTTTTTCTCTTTAAATAGAGACTTCTTTCATTTGATTTGGACAATGAAAATTAATCCCCTATTTTTAATATAAATTTGTTAATTATCCTTTACTATTTTTTTAATTTCTTTTCTGTCAAAATTAATTAAGTGTGAAGTGAATATTTTAATTATAAATTAATTAAGTGTGAAGTAATTTTTTTTATTATAAATGATAATAATAATAAATTATACTAAAAAAAAGAATATAATATTAAATAAAAGTGATGGGTATATATATTTTATTTTTCTTCTCAAAAATAAATAAGCTAAATTAAAAATAAATATCATAATTATGTTCATAATGAGTTAATGTAAATAAATATTACATATTTTTTTGTTGTACTAGCATGAGTTAAGGGAAAGTTTTCATTTGGTGTTTTCTTTATTTCTATTTCATTTTTTTATACTTTTTATAATTTTTTTCTCTTTTTTTCTTCCTTTCAAGATATATGTATATTTAATATTCATAATTATATATGTATATAAATATAATTACACCTCCTTTTAACTTGAAGCCTCGTTATATACCAAGCCCAAAGCTATTTTTGATTCGTTTTCTTTCGATGTGGGAAATATGCCATGGCCTTGCCTTAGCCTTTATCCCACATTAAAAAAAAACCAACTTAAAATGAGTTGTCTTGGTTATACAATGAGGGAGATGAATAAGTGAGTTGGTTTTGATAAGGAAGTGGGGGATTAGGGGATTTTTTTTTCATTTAACGAAATTGTTAGTACTTTTATTTTCCTTCTAAAAATTAAATAAGTGAAATAGAAAATAAAAATCATAATTATGTTCATAATGAGTTAATGTAAATAATTATGACATCATTTTTTAGATGTACGACCATGAGTTAATTGAAAGTTTCCATTTTAAAAAGAATGACATTAATTTTTATTAGATAACTGTACTATCCTATTGGTATTACCAAAACTTTTGTTTTTATTTAAAAAATTCTCTTTATCAAAAAGAAATAAAATATCACATTTCTTTTTACTAGATTTCCAATCTTAACCTTTTTTTATCAGATTTCAATAACTTATTTCTTATTTGAATAACAAGTTCGTGTGTTTTATTTATTTCTTTAAATTGATAACATACTCCAGAATTGTATATAGAGAAATGCATATTCCTTATAATTTCTTTTTTATTTTATTCTTTTCTAATTTTTATGTACTGCAATGTAGTCTTTAAGAAAGTATTCCATAATATATAAATTAATTGAGTTCTTGATTTATTTTATTTTAATTTTTTTCTTTTGAATAATAATGCCCCGTGCATCGCACGGGAGTCAATCTAGTTATTCTTAATATTAAACATAAATATTTTAGTTAGTGTATAATATAGTGTGAAATAATATAAGTTCGTGATGTGGCATTGCTTGATTGGATTTTAAAATTTCACGCGGATTATGGCCAAAGCAAGATCCGACCATTCATAACATTAAATCAAACGGTCCATATTCTTCCACACAAACCCATTTACTCCTTCTCCCTATTTCTCTCTTCATTTCTCTCTCTCTCTCTCTCTTCATTTTCATTTTGAAAGCACAGTTTCTCTCTCTCTCATTTCCCTCATACCTCACCGTCTTCTTCATTCATTCCGCCGTCGCCGGCGCCATCACAGATGCAGAGACGACCTTCGCCCTCCATCACTCTCTCTATTTCTCTCCCTTCAACAAACACAAACAGCCTCCCCATTCCCTATTATCTCTTCACCTTCTGCCGCCACCACTACCGTCACTTATCGTCGCCGTCACCCTCCGCCCTCCATCTCTCTCTTTCTCCATTTTTAGTCTCCGTCGGACCTCGGTAGGAGCCAATCGAGGAGCAGGTGGAGAAGAGCGGCAGATCCGGCGACTAAAGCAAGCTTTAACACAACAACGAAGTATGAAATTGGGTTTGGTTTTTTAGTCTCTGTTTTTTGATTTTCGATTTGATTGTGAATCTGGTGATGGTGGTGTTTTTTGAAATTGTTGGGTTTGGTTTTTTTAAATCTGGTGTTTTTTCGATTTAACACATTTTTAGTTTCCATTGTTGGGTTTGGAATTGAAGTATTGTAATAAGCTTGAGAAGATGCCGAAATTGGGTTTGGTTTTTTAGTCTCTTCATCTCCCAATGATTCAATTCCAGACGTGAGCTCTTTATTTGGAATATCAGAAGTGGTGCTACCGGAGGTGAAGCAGGCGCCTCAGTTTGCTTCATGCGACCGCATCAATGTGTCAATTTTGGGGCCAAGTTACTGAGGTTGAGGCGCACGCCTCATTGGGTTCCATGCGGCCGCCTCAGGTTTGGTGTCTTGGCCGAGCTTCTGGGCCATTTGGCCGGCATGGAGGATTCCTGTTGAGGCCAAACTTGGCCTGTGGAAGTTTGTGAGGACTATTTGAGTATAAAAGAAATTTAGGGGACTGATTTGATAATAATAAAAGTTAAGGGACTGATATGAAAATAATAAAAATTAAGGGACTGATTTGAAAAAAAAAGCTAAGGGACTGATTTAATATATATTTAAAAATATATATTTATATATTTTAATATATACATATATATATATATATATATATATATATATATATATATATATATATATATATATATATATATATATATATATATATATATATATATATATATATATTAATATATATTTTTAAATATATATTTAATTTTTTTTAAAAAAATATCAATTTAGCGACGGAAATATTCGTCGCTAAAATGGTTCGAAAATAAAACGAGAATTTAAATAGAGACGGAAAATCTGTCGCTAATCCGTAGACGGTCATATCTGTAGCTAATTTAGAGACGGACATGTCTATCTCTAATTTAGAGACGGACATATCTGTCTCTAATTTAGAGACGGACATATCAGCTACAAAACAGCGACGTCCAATTTAGCGACGAACCTGCACCCACGGAATAGCTACGGAATAAATCTGTAGCTAAACACGATTTAGCTACGGAATCTTCATTTTAGCTACGGAATTTGCCGTAGCTAAAATCGATTTTCCTTGTTGTGAGAGGCACACATATCCCAAATCGGTTACTCCCTCCGTCCCATAGATTTAAAGACTTTTGGATTTTCACGGGAATTAAGGAGTAAGTATTATATTGAAAGTGTTGTGAGTGTGAAAATAAAATAGGAGAGATAATGAGTGGAGAGAATAGTAAATTATAATGGTGATGTGAGTATTAAAATAATGTAGGAGAGAGAATGAGTGGAGGGAATAGTAAAGATTCCTTTCCATTTTGGGAAAGTTATATATTATTGTGGGTCGTCCAAAATGGAAAGTTTATATATTATTGTGGGACGGAGGGAGTATATATTAAAACACTAGAAAATGGGAGTAGTATAAATTGTGGGGACTTTGGCTCTTTAGTGAATTGGCACATATATCCCACATCGGTTATGTATTAAAGCACTAGGAAATGAGAGTAGTATAAATTGTGGGGTCTTTGGCTCTTTAGTGAAAAGGCACACATATCTCACATCGGTTATTTATTAAAGCACTAGGAAATGGGAGTATTATAAATTGTGGGGTCTTTGGCTCTTTAGTGAAGAGGCACACATATCCCACATCGGTTATGTATTAAAGCATTATGAAATTGGAGTATTCTAAAATTTTGGGGCCTTTGGCTCCTTAGTGAAGATGCACACAGCGCCTAGGCGGCCACCTAGGTCGCATTTTAGAACACTGCTAAATTTAGAGACAGATGTTGAATATGTAACTAAATTAGAGATAGATGTTGAAGTTGTTGCTAAATCAAAGACAAATATTCAACCTATAGCTAAAATTTAGAAATAGATGTTGAATATGTAGCTAAATTTAGAGACAGTTGTTGAATATTTAGCTAAATTAGAGATAGATGTTGAAATATTAGCAAAATTAGAGACAAATTTTGAAGCTTTAGTTAAACTTTAGAGACAAATATTGAATATGTAGCTAAATTAGAGACAATTGTTAAATCTGAATCTAAAATAGATTTATTTATTTATTTATTTGCATAGAAAAAACTGTTTGAGAATTTTTATTATTGAAATTTTTTACAAAACTTTATGTAAAATTAAATAAATGAAAATATATAGAAGAAAAAAGGACGGATGGGAAAGACGGTACCCTTTAATTTTTTTTTATTATTGCAAAGAAAGTATTGTTTTAGAGTTTTATTTTTATTACGAAAAATAATTACATTCAGTTATATAAAATGTTAGGAAAAAATAAAAAAAATGAAAGTATATAAGAGAAAAATGTTATTGAGAAAAATTACAATGATGGAGACAATCAAATGTTGAATCTGTAGCTAAATCTAGTCCTTAGGGTATACATGGGGTTTAGGGTATACTCCATCCGTTTTGTATAAGATTTCATGCCATTTTGGCATTTCATATAAAATTTCACTTTCATATTTCATAAAATGGCAAAAAATCTTTTCTATTCCTCCCACTCATTCTCTTTTATACTTTACTTTTATATTCACAACATCAATTAACTTACTATTTCTAACCCCACATGCTCTCTCTTATCTCAATTTTTATACTTACAACACTTACATCACTTACACATTTTCTTAATTTTCGTGCAAAACTCGTTTGTGAAAACTTATATAGGATAGAGGGAGTATGGTTTAGGGTATAAGGTATATAATAATTGATTTAGGGTTTAGGGTATAACGTATATGGTAGTTGGTTTATTGTTTTTAAGTATTTTTTTTTTAATTTGTTACTATCATTCTTATTTTTAACATGTATTATTCAATTATTACTTTATAATATTAGTAAACATTTTTTACATGGTAATTGGTTTAGGGTATGCAAGGGGTTAAGGGTATATAATTTAGGGTTTAGGGTATAAGGTATATGGTAAATGGTTTAGAGTTTAGAATGGCTAGGGAGTATTATTAAGCATTTTTTTTATATGGTGAATGGTTTAGGCTATGCATTAGGTTTAGGGTATATAATTTAGGATTTAGGGTATATGGTACTCCCTCCGTCCCGCCGATCTTAAGAAAACTTTCCATTTTAGGCGTCCCACCAATCTTAAGAATTTCCAAAATGGAAAGTTTTTATCACTATTCTCTCCACTCATTCTCTCTCCTACATTATTTTAATACTCACAACACCATTATAATTTACTATTCCCTCCACTCATTCTCTCTCCTATTTTACTATTACACTCACAACATTTATTTTTTCCTTAATTCCCGTGCCGTTTAAAACTTTTCTAAGCTTAGCGGGACGGAGGGAGTATATGATAATTGGTCTAGGTCTATAGTGGGGTTTAGGGATTGGGTATATTAATAAGCATTATTAATATTTTTTACATGGTGAAAGGTTTAGGGTATTCATGAAATTTGGGATATATGGTTTAGGGTATATGATAATTATTTTACACCGCCGTAGTCGTCGTCCCCTTCAACTTCAGGTAACACTTTCTCTTTCTCTTTTCTCTCTCCCCCTCTCTCTCTCTTGAGTGAGCGCTCCTTTTCTTACTTTCTTTCTATATGCTTTTTTCTGGATGGATTTTTAGAACTATGTAGATCTTGTGCGCTTGTGCGCGTATGCATAGATTCACAAAATTGTGCGTGGAGCCATCAATTTAGGACTGTCCCGCCATACAAATGGGACGAGGTGGGATAGTATATTCTAACGAATCCATTATAGGAGTTAGAACATTGGAAAAATTAGGTAATTGGGTGAGAACATTGGAACCAAAATTATGAAAGTGAGTACATTGAAAAAAGGTGAAAACTTAATTGAGCAAATGAACAGTTTGGTTATGTTTTAAAAATAGATATTTATATCAAAAAAATTGTCCAAAAATGATAGTTATTTTGAAGTAAAAGAGGAATGTAAATGCTTTTGGCTCAATGGTGATAATTATTTTGGATTAAAAACTTTTCCAAAAGTGATAGATATTTTGGACCGAATTGAGTTTATAACATAGTGTGATTTTTTTTATCTAAAATTTATTAACTAAAAATTAAGTTGATAAATAAGCCTTAAAAAGTTTGAGAGTCGATAGCAAAAAATATTTTTAATTTTCACTATTAAAAGCCAACATTTTCGAAGTGTCCCTTAAATATAAAAAAAAAGGCCATTTGGGGCAATAGGGAGTACAATTTAATGACAAGAATACTAAATTTACCCTTTTTTATTACCTATTCCTTCTACATTACTACTTTCCATAAAATCAATTGATAAAATGTTATAAATTACACTAAATGGATAAAAGATAAATTTGAATGTTTTTTGATTAAAAAGTAATATTTGATCAAAACTTTTGTCAAAATATGATAGCTATGTTGGAGTAAAAGAGGAATGTAAATGCTTGTGGCCCAAAAGCGATAATTACTTTGGATTAAGAATATTGTCCAAAAGTAATAGCTATTTTAGACCTGATACGACTATGGATAATGAGTTGGGCCAAGCCACTGTAGATAGGCCCAATATGAAGACATGGGCCTAGTCTTCTGGCTTAAGCCGTACTGCTGTAGTCACGGCTCATCTGCGAAGTTAGAGGATTCGGCCTCATAGTTTGATGAGCGACAAGGGCCATGTAGCGTAAGAGTGTTATAGCGAGAACGATGGAGCCATGCGAGGTAGTGCAATTAAATGTTAGCGGGATCATCCAATTTGGCCTCTGAGGTAAGGGTATGTCCGCTGAAGTAGGCGGCCTGGGATGGCGACTATAGGTCGCTCACCTTCCCTTTGGTTGCCGCCAATGCGACATAGGCGTCTGGGCGTTTTCCTGGAGCCACGCTCGGGCTGGCGCCTAAACGCTCCTAACCCTAAATATTCTTGATGGGTGATTGATGTGACAAGGTGAGCAGTGAAATCCCACTATCTTTGAGTTGGTTGAGACCATTGGCTGGATGATTGACACGTGTCCCCCCATGTGCATGGCACATGGGGGGTTTGGGGGTATAAAAAGAGAGACCCTCTTCATTTACAGGCATGCATCTCTCTCTCTACCTTCTCTCTCTAAAACCTCCATTGTTGTACCACCTTTTCTTTGTTCATCTAACCTTACTCTCACGCCGGAGGGGGTTCGCCGGAGTCACCCCCGGCCTAGTTCACGTGGTTTCTTGTGTGTAGGCTGCTCATCCAGCAAGGAAGGAGCCGTGGTATCCTGTTTCATCAAGTCCCGGTGTACCCAAGGTTTTCTTATGGTAGCATCAGTTGGTTCCGTTGCCGGGACCTGATTTTCTTTCCTTGCTGAAGAATTGTGAGCGTGGGATGGTGATTTCTTAGGCCCATTTGAGGTGTTTGTAGGCGGTAGGGTGTTCACCTGGAAGGTGGACGGTACGGTTTAGTTCCCCAGAAGTTGTGTCCAAAGTTGTTTTAAGGGCTGTTTTCTTGGTTTGTTTTGGTTTGAAGTTCTTTTTAAACCCAGAAAGTGATCGGAATGGTACAAGAAAAGGGTGCTCAGGCTAAAGGAGCCCAGATTCCGGTAACGGAGACGCCTAATCGCAAGGATACCCGCGGGGCGAGATCAGGGACCGCGCGGGAAGGAGATGTTCATACCTCTCAAACCGACTCGGCAATCAGAAGCACAAGAAGGCGGGAAGAAAGAGAGCGGCTTGAGAGAGACAGAGGGAAGGAAGGAGCGCAAGATCCAGTCCCCTCCAAGTCGGGTGATCAGAGAGTGCTGGCCGAGGAGCTAAGGAAGGAAAGTGAAATGTTTATGAAGGTGTTGACAAATAATGCAAGATTGAGGAAAATGGGCCAGCCAGTTATTGAGATCCCGCCAGAATTGTCGGTCGAGGTTGATGGAAGAGAAAGGGGAGGACGGACTGCTAGTCAGGGCGTATCTAGAAGAGTAGATAGGCCTTCAAGGGAGATGCCGCCTCCTGAAGATGGTAGAAGAAAGCGTAATCGGCGAGACGATAACAGAGAGAGAGAGATCTGAGGCCGCGGGAAGCAAGAGGAGATCCTCGGATCATGTGGAAAGGAGAATCTTTCACAAATCAGGAGATTCGCGAGATGATTCTTACTATTACGGATATGATAGCGACGAGGGCTCTACTGCAGATAGAGATTATGTGCCAAGTCGCTCAAGATACTCTGATGATGGGCCGTATGTCCGACAAAGGTCTCAGAGATCAGGGTATTCAAATGATAGAGCTCGCCGGGATAGATCAAGGCATTCTGATAGGGCCCGCCAAGATGAATTGGTGCAGCGTGATAGGGATCGCAGGCGCCGAGAAAGGAGAGACAGAGAAAAGGCCGCAGAAGCTGAGAAGGTTGCGGAGGCAATTAAAGTTGCAGAGGCTTTGAAAGCTGTCGAGCTGGCCAAAGCCGCGGAGCTGGAAAAGGCCAGGAAAAATGAGGATGATAAATGGAAGTCTGAGATGGCCGAGATGGCCAAGAAAATTAAAGAATTAGAGGCGGGAACCAAAGCCGTAGAGATAAAAGGCTCCTACTTGGCCCCATTTGCAAAGAATATCCAGATTGCGGCTCCTGATCCCGCTTTCCGTATGCCTAATTTGCCAAGTTATGCTGGGGTCTCTAGAGCTAGCACCCATATTGGAGGATTTGAAGTTACTTTGTCTCTTCTGACCGATAATGAAGCAGTGATTTGCAAGGCGTTTGCGAGCACCCTGGCCGATCATGCGTTAGAATGGTTCTTGGCACAGCCAGCAGAATCTGTGCTCGGATATCAGGATCTCAAAAGCAAGTTTTTGGCAAGATTCAGTGGGTCTGGAGCCCAGCCTGCGCAAAAAACCGAGTTGTGTAGTTTGAAACAGGGTGAAGGGGAAAGTATTTCGGCTTTTACTGACAGATTTATGGGAGTTGTGAATCGGATTGCCGACGTCAGTCAAAGCGAGATCATCATGTTGTTTAACTCGGGATTGTTGCCTGGGCTTTTCAAGGCCGAATTTTGTATGAGGTTGCCTAAAACAACTGGTGAGCTGTATGAGAGGGTTAGAGCCTATTGTAGTGGAACTGAGAAGGAAGTAGTCAAGGCCGCCCCACCGGCATCGGCTCCCGCCAGGAAAAGTGTTAAAGAGAGAATTGAAGTCGTTAAGGAAGAAAACAAAGGAGAAAAAGGTGGTCGGAGCGGAAAGCGATCTGGTGGGGACAAGAGTGGTCGGGGGCAGAGCCGGAGGAAGGTGATCAAATTCAGCAAGCTCAATACAACTTTGGGCGAGATCTTAAGGAAGGAGGATTTCCCTGAGCCATACCCCATCAGAGAGGGCACCTATGCTGCTAGGGATCAAAACAGTTACTGCGACTTCCATAAAGATAAGGGGCATACAGTTGAGGATTGTTACAATCTGAGGAAATTGATTCAGACAAGAATAGAAAAGGGCGAATTTAAGCAGTACCTGGAAGGTGGCACCAGGCGAGAAGAGGAAACGCGAGGAGAAAGGCCCCAAGGTCGAAATGTTGTGGATGTAATCCAGGACCCATTGCCTAGCGTTGCCCAATTGGATAACCAGATTATGATGTTGTCGCACAGCTTTGACATTCCCCCATTCGTGGCAGGTGAGGACAGGGTGATCAGTTTTTCGAGGAGCGAATTAGCGGCAACAAAGGCCCATGGGAGTCAGCCGTTAATCATCACTATCTGCCCAGGAAACAACGTAGTACAGCGCGTAATGGTGGATTCAGGGGCAAGCCGGAATGTCCTGTACTATGAAGCTTTTAAGAGAATGAATTATACTGATGCAAATCTTGTACCTTACAAGGGATATTTGGAGGGATTCACAAATCATTCAGTCAAGGTAAAGGGGACTATCCTGCTAGAGGTAGAGGTTGGTCAGGGAGAGCTTGCGAGAAGCGAGCAAGTGGAGTTTATGGTTATCGATCCGGTTATCTCGCATACAATGCTATTGTTGGAATCCCTTTTCTGTTGAGTTTTGAGATGGTACTCTCTATTCCGCATCAGAGAGTCAAGTACCCAACCCCCAAAGGTGTGGGATGTCTGAAAAGTGAAGCTATCGCAGTGGCGAGAAAGAAGAAAGAAATGATAAAGGCAAAGGGGGCTTCTGTTAGCTCAATGACGACGAAAGCTCGCTCCAATCAGTTGAGGATAAATTTGATCGAGTCCGTGGAGACTGGAGATGATTGGGAAGTGACGCAGAGTATGAGGGATGGCACGGCCATGATTCTCGCACAGCCGAATAATGAGGTTATGAGGAGTGAGATGATGGAGGTGCGGCAACCTGATTATGTAAGCTATGGTTTGGATGTCGCAAGAGATCTGGACCCCGCTATGGAAATTGTAAATATTGGGCCGAGCCTGGGCCATGACAAGGTAGTCCAATTTGTTCAAATGGAAGGACCCCGCATAGAAGAGATAGAGGTGGAAGAGATTGTGCACGATTCAGATGAAGAGTGCGAGATAATTGAGGTTGAGGACAAGAATGGGCGACCTACAGGCAATGTGTTCAGTGATCCCAAGGAGACAGTTCCCGCCAAGAGTGAAAGGGTTAAAAAGCGAAAAAGAATGGAAGTGGAAACCTTGCAAACACGAGATGAGCCAGAAATTCAGGCTGGCGAAGAGCTTGAAGAAATAGAGATTAATCGGTATTTCCCGGAGCAAAATGGGTCAAGATCGGGAAGCAACTATTCAGGGATGAGCGAGAAAGGCTGATAGAATTCCTTAAAGACAATTTGGATGTATTCGCTTGGCAACCAGAGGATATGAGAGGAATTGACGAGAATGTTGCTCTGCACTGCTTGAATGCCGATCCCAATGTTGAGCCGTTTAAGCAAAGAGTTCGGCACTTGTCGCCTGAGAAGGAGAATGCCGTTATGGAAGAAGTAGACAAGTGTTGAAAGCGGGAATCATAGAGGAGATTCAATATCCAGGCCTGCGGTTGGCATGTCCCGTTATGGTGTTAAAGTCAAACAAGAAGTGGAGAATGTGCATTGATTTCACCGATTTGAATACCGCTTGCCCAAAGGACTGTTACCCGTTGCCTAAGATTGACAAGTTGGTTGATTCGATTGCGGCACGTAGTCTTCGCTTTATTGATGCATATTCTGGGTATCATCAGATTAAGATGCGTGAAAGCGATAAGGCGAAGACGGCATTTCGAACTCCCAAGGGAAATTTCTGTTATAAGATGATGCCATTCGGCTTGAAAAATGCTGGAGCGACATATCAGCGAATGGTGAATGAGGTCTTCAAATTGCAGATTGGCCGAAATTTGGAAGCCTATATTGACGATATGGTGATAAAAACAAAGGAGTATGATCATGTGTTGGATCTTGCCGAAACATTCGAAAATCTGAGGAGGAATTCGATGAAGTTAAATCCTAGCAAGTGTACTTTTGGGGTTACAGCGGGAAAGTTCTTGGGGTTTTTGGTGAATAGACGCGGGATAGAAGCCAACCCCGAGAAGATTCAGGCGCTATTAGATATGTCGCCGCCCAAGTCGATCCGCGAGATACAGAGGCTAAATGGGAGGATTATTGCTCTGGGGAGATTTATTTCTAAGTTGGCTGAGAAGTGCTTGCCTTTTTTCAAAGTCTTGAAGGGGGTCAAGAGTTTTGTGTGGGATGAAGATTGTGATGCCGCTTTCGAGCAAATTAAAGTTTACCTGGGCAAGCCGCCTATTTTGTGTAGTCCTGTGGAAGGTGAGGAATTGTTTCTATATTTGGCGGCTTCTGATTTGGCCGTGGCCGCCGTTCTGGTGCGAGAAGACAAAGACCGCCAGAGGCCAATTTATTATGTGTCAAAGGCACTGAGCGAGGTTGAATCGC
The DNA here is from genome assembly GCA_022495995.1 of Adenophora triphylla var. japonica. Taxonomy (NCBI): domain Eukaryota; kingdom Viridiplantae; phylum Streptophyta; class Magnoliopsida; order Asterales; family Campanulaceae; genus Adenophora; species Adenophora triphylla. The sequence goes on along the minus strand of JAFEMH010001365.1, from coordinate 366,909 downwards.
GGTATTTCAATGCTGAGAAGCTGGCCTATGCTTTAGTGGTAGCGGCGAGAAAATTAAGAGCTTATTTTGTCGCGCACACTATTGTGGTATTGAGTGATGCTTGTTTACGGAAGATTTTGCAAAGGCCTGATGCCGCTGGGAGGTTATTGAGATGGTCTATTGAGTTGACTGAATTTGATTTGAAGTATGAATCCCGCCGGGCAATTAAGGCACAGGCACTTGCCGACTTCATTGTGGAGACATCTTTCGCGAGATCTCAGGAGGAAAAGATAGAGAGCGCGGCAAGAGAGAAGGCAAGCAGGGAAGTCGGGCATAGTCTGCCAATGGATATAGAAAGGCCGCCTGATTGCTGGATTTTGTATGTTGATGGCTCATCTTCGAAGGATAAAGGTGGTGCGGGAATAACTCTAACCTCGCCAAATGGGGAAGCTGTGTATGAAAAGGCTTTGAGGTTTAAGTTCAATGTGTCTAATAACCAAGCAGAGTATGAAGCATTGATTGCCGGGATTGAATTGGCGCGAGATATTGGATTGACCAAGGTAGCGATTCATTCAGATTCTCAATTGATTGTCAATCAAGTTAAAGGCGATTATGGAGTATTGAGTTCTGTCCTGATGAAGTACTGCGAGTTGGCGAGAAGCATCCTAACGGGATTTGAATTCTGGGAGTTGATTCGTATTGCAGGGCGGATAACTCGCGTCTCGACGAGCCGAGCAGACAGGGATCGAATGGCCAAGAGATCGGCTAACGAGCCTCCGTTGGAGTATATCGAAGTGCCGGTAGTGACAGCCGTTGAGTCGCAGAAATTGTTGATGCCGAGATGAGTTGGGTTACCGAGATGAAGGATTTCTTACTAACAGGAGAGTTGCCACCTGAGGAAGATAAAGCAAAACTGGTTAAGGCGACATCTTCAAGGTTCACTGTGCAGGATGGAGTGTTATACAGGAGGTCCTTCTCGAAGCCGCTAATGAGGTGTGTTGAGCCAAGTATGGTGCAAAGAGTGTTATTTGAAATTCATGAGGGTGTTTGTGGTGGCCACCCTGGAGCGAGAACGCTAGCTGACAAGGTGTTATTTCATGGATACTATTGGCCCAGCTTGAGGAAAGACGCAGAAGTATATGTAAAGAAGTGCGAGAAGTGCCAGCGATTTGGCAACATTCCGCGACAACCAGCCACGGAGCAAACGCCTATAGTGCCGACATGGCCGTTCGACATGTGGGGAATAGATCTGATAGGGCCTTTCCCGAAGGCCAAGGGTGGCTGTCAGCATGTAGTTGTTGCGGTAGATTATTTTACCAAGTGGACAGAGGCTAAAGCTTTGGCGACAATCAGTGAGGATCAAGTGATAAAATTTGTGCAGGAGAATATCTGGTGTAGGTATGGGGTTCCACGAGCTATCATTTCAGATCATGGCACCCAATTTGGGAAAAAGTTTTGTGAGAATGTGCAAGAGTAAATGTTAAACACTGGATGTCGGCAGTATACAGGCCGCAGTGTAACGGGCAAGCGGAGGCGGCCAACAAGCAGATTATTGTTACCTTGCGAAAAAACTTGGAAGGAAGAGGAGGAGCTTGGCTAGAGGAACTCCCCATAGCCCTATGGTATGTGCGAACTACTGTTAAGGGCTCAACAGGTGAAACTGCCTTTGCCCTTACCTATGGATCTGAGGCTATGGCGCCTGCCGAGATGGCTTTTCCGACATACGGGGTGGCTTACTATGACGAGGTGCGAAATGGGCGGGCGGTGTAATGACTTAGATTTGGTTGATGAGAAGAGAATGTACGCGAGAATGAAGATGATTAACTACAAGCAAAGGATGAAGGCCAAGCATGATAGGCGGGTTAATAAAAGATCTTTTGTTGTCGGGGATTGGGTCCTGAGAAGTGCGAGAGGTGGTGGAGTTAAGCCAGGTTTTACCAAGTTGAACGAAAAATGGGAAGGCCCCTTCCAGATATCAGGAATAGTGCGAGAAGGGACATATAGGTTGAAAAAGCAAGATGGAGAAGAGTTGAAGAACGCTTGGAGCGTCGACCACCTCAAACGATTCTATCAGTGATGCCGCAGAAACCTTATTTTGCTTCCCTTTTGATTATTTGCCGTAGATCCCAAAAGTTGTATAACTTTTCTTTTATCTTTTTGATTGTCGCTAGCAAGGAGAAGTTATGTAAAATTTGTTGATCTGGTGGCATGTAAATTTGTTGACGGGAGGTACCTTCATCATGTTGTCGCAAGATTATTAACTTGTGTAAAACTTGTGATTTTCTTCTCTTAGTAATTGTATAAGCCAGGCCGAAATAAAAGCCGCCAAAGGTGGAAGCGGTTGAACGTTAGATGAATGCCGCCAAAGATGCAAGATGATGGCCAAGAAGAATGCCGCTAAAATTTGAAAATGGATGACAAGCAAAAAAAGGGGCGACCACCTGGGGACAACGAGGCTCAGGAGTCAAACCTTGCGGCTTGGAGATAATGGTTCCAAGTCGCGGTGTCTGGAGATAGTGGTTTCAGGCACCTAGAAAAGACCCGGCTTTTTAACGGGCGAGAAAAGGGGCGACCACACAGGGACAACGAGGCTCGGGAGTCAAACCTTGCGGCTTGGAGATAATGGTTCCAAGTCGCGGTGTGCGGAGATAGTGGTTTCGAGGCACCTAGAAAAGACCCGGCTTTTAACGGGCGAGAAAAGGGCGACCACACAGGGACAACGAGGCTCGGGAGTCAAACCTTGCGGCTTGGAGATAATGGTTCCAAGTCGCGGTGTGCGGAGATAGTGGTTTCGGGCACCTAGAAAAGACCGGCTTTTAACGGGCGAGAAAAGGGCGACCACTGGGACAACGAGGCTCGGGAGCCAAACCTTGCGGCTTGGAGATAATGGTTCCAAGTCGCGGTGTCTGGAGATAGTGGTTTCCGGAACCTAGAAAAGACCCGGCTTTTTAACGGGCGAGAAAAGGGGCGACCACCTGGGGACAACGAGGCTCAGGAGCCAAACCTTGCGGCTTGGAGATAATGGTTCCAAGTCGCGGTGTCTGGAGATAGTGGTTTCAGGCACCTAGAAAAGTCCCGGCCTCTTGAACGGGCGAAAAAGGAGGAAGCGACTTGGAGATGGTGATTCAAGTCACCAAACATAACGGGTTAACGAGATTGTCGCCGTCAAGAAAATCATACACAACGAATGTCGCCTCTGACCCAAGCAATTGAGTAAAGAGTGCCACTAAAGACAAGCCTCACTCTTTTGAAGGGAGTAGTATGTGTATGGCCAAGATGAAGGAAAGAGTCTTCGATGAGATATCGAAGCGAAAGTGGCGACATTCCAGATATAGAGAGAACAAGAAGAAATAGAGTAGCGACAATCAGCCATTTTGTCGCAAAAACATTAATTAATGTTGCCATTTACAGGCTATTCAGTCAGCCATTTTGTCGCAAAAACATTAATTAATGTTGCCATTTACAGGCTATTCAATCAGAGATCTTGTCGCAAAATCATTAATTAATGTTGCCATTTAAAGGCCATGTTGTCGTGTTGCTTATCACCCTAACAATCGAGTAAGGCTGCCTAAAGACAAGCCTCACTCTTTTGAAGGGAGTAGTATATATGTAGACAAATACAGTAAAATAATCTTTGATGAAATATCAAAGCAAAATTTGCAAACAGGCAGAATAAAGTAGATATACAAAGTAGCAAATCGCGACATCCAAAAGATTGTTTAAAAAAAAGCCGCATTCTCGCGGTTTCGCAAAAGAGGATAGTCAATGTTAAGTCGCACCGCGACAACCAAAGTGCGGAAAGCAAAGTTAAAAGACGAAAAAGTAAATTGTTTAGTACAGATTTGAGCAAAGATTGTTTAATGAAAATGAACTGTTTAAGCAGCAGGACCATCGGGATTATCGCCGGAGATTGAGGGAGAATTTGGTGCGGCTTGAACATCAAGTGCAGCTCGAGCAGCTTCCTTAGCTTCCACTTAAAGCGGTAGTTTTCTCGCCAGAAAGGTCATTCCAAAGAGATATCACGTCCGGATTAGCCAAAGCGGGGACCTCCCACGCGGGTTTGCCCAAAAGTTGATCATCGGCGGCTAACTCTGCCAGCTCATCTTTGTCATATGGAACCAGGCTATGGCCCAAGCGACTAAAGTCGCTATACATAGTTTCCGACCCCCACTTAGCAATCAGTTCAGGGGTAATAGCCGGGATGTCGCGGGAGCTGGCCGCCGCTGAGCGCATGCATTGAATCAGAGCCTTGTCATACAAGTCCATGGCATCATTCTCCGCTTTAATTTTGTTTTCTTCGATGGTAGCTTGGAGTTCTGCGATAATAGTCTTGTTATCGAGGTTGCTTTCGCGAGAGGCCGCCAAATCCGCCGCAAGGAGCTTTTGCTGCCCTTCATATTTGTTTTTCATTGACTCCATCTCTCGGCGGAGATCTTTCTCGGCTTGCTCGAGCTTGGCCTTATCCTCTTGAAGGGCGGCGATATACTGTTCCCGCTCCTGAAACTTGGTTTTCATTTTCTCCTTCTCCAAATTAACCCGCTTCAAGTCCTTCTCGCTCTTCTCCAAATCAAGGGTAGCCTTGCCGCAGCGGTTCCGTAAACCATATAATATACTTGAAAGCTGTGAGAGGAAAAAGGTAAGGCAAAAAGTAAGGCAAAGTAGAAAGCGAGAAATAGATTAACACATACCCTGCGAGATGAAAGCCGCATCGTTGACACCGTAGTCTTCATTGAGATTTTCATACTCTCGACCCGCCGGCGAGAACGCATGAACGTTGGATGATGCCGCCTCCAAGCATGTTGTAATCTTGGTCGGCGGACCGGACATCAAGATTGGGGAGATCGGGAACAGCGCCAATTTCGGTGCTCAAGGCTAGAAAAGGCGGCGTTGTCGGTTGGCATTTTAAAGCCGGCACCAACCAACTTGCGAGCTTGGCCTCGAGAATGGCCGGCATCGGCGGAGCGGATGGCCGGTGTGCTCGAAGGCTCACCTTCGCTTGCGCGAGATCGCTTCTTTGGGGCGGGCGAAGGACTTGGCAATTCTCGGATGATCTGTTGTCGCGGCGACATGGGAAGTCGGAGGATCGGTACTTGAAACATTTAGAGTTTCGGGATCGGCTTCATCCGTCAAGTGTAGCCCGGACAGTGAGATGGAGTTCGGGGCTTGGGTGGTTTGCGAGATTTGGAAGCGGCGGTCTTTCCGGCGGCTTTCGTGGCGGCGGCGGCATCCGCTCTTTGGCGGTAGCTTGAGTCATTCAGTGAGCTGAAGTGGGGGCTACCTTTTCGGTGGCTTGGGCGAGAGAAGCTTGGCGGGATTCGGCCAACGGCCGTTTTCGGCGACCATCCATGTTGGAGAGAGCCTCCTGCTTGTGAGCTAGCGACATGTTTCTAAATTACTGCGAGAACAAAATGTAAGAGATTATTATTATGATGGGAAGAAACATCATAAATGCGAGAAGAGCAAGTAAAGAAAAGCTTAAGGCGAGAATACATACGTAAACATCGAACATAGCGTGCAATGATAGTCGTCTTGGCTGAGGCTCAGCGCTCGATTCGAAAAGATCTTTAGAATGGCGATCCCAGCGGGGATAAGGAACATGAGTGATTGTAACGCGGGAGGTATCAGGCGGAAAAGAGAAATCAGGAAAGCCACATTCCCGCAGAAGGGCTGGTTTAGAAAGGATTTGTCGCCATGAAAACAAGGCCAGGCCAGTATCCGATGCATTGGCCAAAACTTGGAGGATTCTTTCTTTGAGGCGAGAATCCCCAGAAACCAAGGCTTGTTTAGTAATAATTTTTGTGTTTATAGTATCCAAGTCACCACCATCGATGCGACCGGCCAGCGCGGAAGTGATTAACAATGGTTTTGATTGCCAATGATGAACTTTGCTTAGTAGGGGGGTGAGAATTTTCTGTTGTCTATACTTGATGGATAAATGTTTCTCAACCACACCATCTCGCTTGGATACAGAGGTGTAGCCGTCAAAAAAATGGACAAACAAGGGGAGAGAAGGTTCATGTTTCAGGAGGCGGCATATAACAATGTAGCTTACTAGGACGCGGAAAGCATTGGGATGAAGGTCCACAATGGCGGCTTGGGCACAGTGCGAACGAGCAAATGAATGGGTCCCGAAAAGGAAGTTTAAGCCAGGCCTCAAATTGCGAGACATAAGCAATGACGCCATCCGTCGCTTTGTCGCATCAGCTGCAAGACTTTCATCGTCGCTATATGGCTCGATGCGATAAACATTGTGGTCGATGCCATACTTTTGATGGATAGGGGTTTGGACATTGGAAGATGGGAGTCTTGGTCGACGCTAGAGGCTGTGACATTGGGTTGTTCGAGAGGAGACTTGGGCTTCGGAGGAACCACGAGCACGAGAAGAAGATCCGCGACGAGGGTGTCGGAGACATCGTGGTCGGAGGAAGAGTGGGTTGAAGACATCTCTTTTTCCTCGCACTGAGGCTGGATTGGACTGTTCGAGAAGCGACTACATAAATTGAAAGTTGCGGGATTGCGAGTATCGGAGAAACTAGCCGCAAAGCGAGGCGATAGGAAGAGCAAATATGCGAGCATAGCTCAAAGGTATTATGGAAGGTTTGCGTGGGGCTGACTTAGACAAGGGGGACCTAATTTCTAAAGTGCTCGGGGCTGCGGCTTCCGCGTCATGTCGCATAAGCGTAGCGTTCGAGATCCTCGCGCGGGATCACTGACCCATGTCCCCACTTCAACCCTATAGTACCCCAGTATGTAAACTCAGGCCAAATCTTATGGCTCGAGTCTGACATTTGGTTCTCGCCATAATGTAAGAAAATCAAAACAAACTAAAAAGCAACAATAATAGGGGATGCGGGAAATCAAGATGAAGAATACGGAAAGGTTGAAAGATGAAGCGAGGCGACGAAAGGGATGAGCTTGGCCGGAAAGGTGGCGGAATCTTCAAATAAAGCGAGGAATTGGTCAAAACGGACCCGAAAGCTCAAACTTAAAAGATGGTAGACTGGAAAACACTAAATCTCAAAGAAATATGGCAAGTAAACGGTGAAATCGGTTGGAAATGGGGTTTTTCTCAAAAGCTTTCACTTAGGAGAAACGAGAGAAAATGGTGGTAGAATAAGCGAAAAATGAGGATTGTGGGTGCGATGGACTAACCTTGGATCGGTGAAGATGAAGGGGCGGCGGGGAAACGAAGGGCGTTGAAAGTTTTCTACGAGAAAACGACGATTGAAATTTTTGAATTTCACCCGCCTTTAATGAAGTTATTTAAAGGGGTACACGAACCCCCAGCGTACGGTCGACACACCACCCAAGGCCCTCGGCCCCGTCTCGCCACGTATAGGGACACGTGTCGAAGCATGGCCTTGTCGTAATCTGAGCTAAAGTAGCGAGATGACGAGCCCGCACCACTGATAATTTTCTCGCTGGATCATGAATAATCCGGGTCTCGAAATTGGGGGCTTACGATACGACTATGGATAATGAGTTGGGCCAAGCCAGCTGTAGATAGGCCCAAATATGAAGACATGGGCCTAGTCTTACGGCTTAAGCCGTGCTTCTTTGTAGTCACGGCTCATCTGCGAGATTAGAGGATTCGGCCTCATAGTTTGATGAGCGGCAAGGGCCGTGTAGCGTAAGAGTGTTATAGCGAGAACGATGGAGCCATGCGAGGTAGTGCAATTAAATGTTAGCGGGATCATCAATTTGGCCTGCGAGGTAAGGGTATGTCATTGAAGTAGGCGGCTGGGATGGCGACTATAGGTCGCTCACCTTCCCTTTGGTTGCCGCCAATGCGACATAGGCGTCTGGGCGTTTTCCTGGAGCCACGCTCGGGCTAGCGCCTAAACGCTCCTAACCCTAAATATTCTTGATGGGTGATTGATGTGACAAGGTGAGCAGTGAAATCCCACTATCTTTGAGTTGGTTGAGACCATTGGTTTGGATGATTGACACGTGTCCCCATGCGTGCATGGCACATGGGGTTTGAGTATAAAAAGAGAGACCCTCTTCATTTACATGGGCATGCATCTCTCTCTACCTTCTCTCTCTAAAACCTCCATTGTTGTACCACCTTTTCTTTGTTCATCTAACCTTACTCTCACGGCGGAGGGTTCGCGGAGTCACCCGGCCTAGTTCACGTGGTTTCTTGTGTGTAGGCTGCTCATCCAGCAAGGAAGGAGCCGTGGTATCCTGTTTCATCAAGTCCCGGTGTACCCAAGGTTTTCTTATGGTAGCATCAAGACCGAATTGAGTTTATAAACATAATATAATGTATTATTTATTTTATTTTTTTGCAAAAAAATATTACTTAAAAATTAAGTTGATAAATAAGCCTTAAAGATAACAATGATAAAGAGACATTATACAGTTCAATTCCACCGACTCATAATCTTGCATAAAAAGGTAAAAAAAAAAAGAAGCGAAAGAATGCAAATAACATTATAAAGCAATCATTATCTCTTGCCAAAGAGTCCCATAGTGTTCTTGAAATCTGAGCACATTTGAAAATACAGATATAGTAAGGCTCCGTTTGTTTCACCGTAAAATATTTTTCGGAAAATGTTTTCCGGAAAATAACCTGTTTTACGGTGTTTGGTTAGCCTCCGGAAAATGTTTTCCGGAAAATAACTCGTTTTCCGCTGTTTGGTTGCCTAAGTAAAACGTTTTCCGGAAAACATTTTACGCCCTTCCTAAGTAAAACGACCTACTGACCTTGTCCTAAGTAAAACATTTTCCGGAAAATGGAGGCCTTAATGTACAACTCATATTATGCCGTCCTGACCCCCGCCTATCCCACCCCCCCCAAATTTTATTTTTTTAATTTTTGGTAATCGCCCCCTACCCCCACCAACCCCCCACCCCCCCCAAAAAAATTTTTTTTTAATCGCCCCACCCCCCTGCCTAACCCGCCACACCCACCCAAAAATTTTTTTTTTTTTTTTTGTAATCGCCCCCTACCCCCTGCCTACCCCACCCCCACCCACCCCCCTCACCCCCCCAATTTTTTTTTTTTTTTTTTTTTTGTAATCGCCCCCTACCCCCGCCTACCCCCCACCCCCACCCCCCCACCCCCAAAAAATTTTTTTTTTTGTAATCGCCCCCTACCCTCGACTACCCCACCCCCAACCCCCCACCCAAATTTTTTTTATTTTTTTGTAATCGCCCCCTACCCCACTGCCTACCCCACCCCCACCCCCCAAATTTTTTTTTTTTTTGTAATCGCCCCCCTACCTGCCTACCCCACCCCGCCCCCACCCCCAAAAAAAAATTTTTTTTTTTTTTAATGTCGCCCCTACCCCCTGTACCCCCCCGAAAAAAAAATTTTTTTTTGTAATCGCCCTACCCCCTATCTACCCTGCCCACCCAAAAAATTTTTTGGGGTGGAGACAGGTGGGTGGGGGGTGGGGTAGGCCGAGGGTAGGGGGCGATTACAAAAAAAAAATTTGGGGGTGGTGGGGTAGAACGAAAATTTTTTGGGGGGTGGGCGAGGGTAGAGAGCGATACAAAACAAAAAAAAATTTTTTGGGGGTGAGGTGGGGTGGTAGCGAGGGGGCGATACAAAAAAAAAAAAATTTTTTGGGGGTAGGGGATGGGGTAAAGCGAGGTAGGCGACAAAAAATTTTTTTTTGGGGGGTGGGGTAAGCGAGGTAGGGGCGATTACAAAAAAAAAAAAATTTGGGGGGGGGGTGGGGGATGGGTGGGGTAGGCAGGGGGTAGGGGGGGCGATTACAAAAAAAAAAGAAATTTTTTTTTTTGGGGGGGGGGGGGGGGTGGGTGGGTGGGAGGGGGGTGGGGTAGGTCACCTTGTGAAATATGAGTCGTTTTACCAAACACCCGAAAACATTTTACACCCTTCCTCCGTAAAACATTTTACGCTCTACCTCCGTAAAACATTTTACAGGAAAACATTTTACAGGAAAACATTTTCCAGAAAACGTTTTCCGGAAAACATTTTACGTCGAAACAAACGGAGCCTAAAGCTTTGGAATTGGTTTTACTCGGAGCCGGCAATAACATTATAAATCATGATAATGTTTTAGAACTTTCACTGTTTTGGAGGGAAAATAGGATTGATAAGCACTTGGAGGGTTTGGAATTTAGGTCAATGTTCTTTACCTGGGAAGTCATTATTCATGAAATTAAGGGCAAATTGCAAATAAGGGCCTAAAGTTTGCACCCCGTTCGCGGAAAGGGGTCTGATGTTCTAAATTTGGTGATTAAGGGTCTCAAGTTACCGAATGTTGGCAATTGAGGGCTTTTTTTACGGAATCGTCAATTTCTGGGTTAGATCCCCACGTGCGTGTCACGTGCCACTTATACGAGGATATTTTGGTCAAATTTCCTGGGCTTTTGGTAATTTCGCAGGTGGCTATATGAGGCTGTAAATGATCCGATCAAAACATGAACGTAAAATGGAGGGTTTTCTTCAGTGATATGAACAGTTGAAGAAAGAGGGGAGTTGGAGAGTCAAAAGGAGAAATCAAAGAAGAAATCGAAGAAGAAATCGAAGGTGAAATCAAAGGTGAAATCAAAGAAGAAATCGAATGATACAAGATGACATGGTCGAAACGAAAAATGAAGGGTTGCATAGGCCATGCTACACCAGTTTATGGTATGTTTACAATCTTTGATTTTCAAAAATCTGTTCTTTTTTACCGTGGAAAATGATACTCTCTATATAATTGATTTAGGGTTTATTGCATAGTGTTGTAGTTTTTAAAATCTTATATGGACTTTGTTGGTGTTTATTGTTTATTGTGTGCAGAATCACCACAATTTTTTACCATTAAGCTTCATCATGGGGGTCACTTTAAAGATGGCCCTATTTCAGTTTATAGGGGGAATGTGACTTGGATTGATTACCTTGAGGATGACTGTATGTCCATGTTAGAGCTTAAGCTAATGGTGAAGGAGGCTGGGATTAATACTGAAAATTACACAATGTTCCAAAAATTAGCTGGGGTTGATAATAACTTTAGAATTGTCAGGAATGATAATGAGGCATGTGATATAGCTATGTTCATTCATAATAGTAAAAGGATTGCAGAGTTATATGTGGAATTAGATAAGGAGACAGGGGTTGATGGAAATAATGGGAATAATGGGGGTCTGTTGATGCCAATGCCGATGTTAATGACTTGTTTGCTGAAGCATGTGATATTGAATCAATGTTTACTTTTAGTAATCTACATTCAGTTGATGGAAATAATGGGGGGTCTGTTGATGCCAATGCCAATTGTAAGTGCTCCAATTTGAGTTGTTAGTATTCTCATTAGAAAATTAACGAAAGTCCTAACATTACTAACATTTCTAACAATTCCTAACCTTTCTAACAAAGTGAGGGTAGATTAGGGATTGCCATTTAAAGTTAAACCAAGAAAAGAATCTCAAAAAGCAAAAGAAATTGGAAAAATCCGAATTGGGCAAGTTAAAAAACACAAACTGCTGGAATTTTTGAATATTATTCTTCCTGTTCAAAGCCTGGAGCAGCATTTAATGCACCAGGCACGTTTACAATACCCTCCGCGCGGACATGAATGCTATTTCCAGAGGCCTATAAATTGAACCCTCCTCTCTCAGTTTACACAACACAATTGGCTCATAGAAGCTGTATTCTGGCGAAAAATAGGGAGAAAACAGTGGGAATTCACTAGAATTGCCACCATTTTCTCTTCAATCTTTCCCAAACCCCATTCACTCAAAATACTTTCAAAACACTCTCATACATACTCTCATACATACACCAATCCAAGCTCAAATCACCCCTTAGGAGGAGAATTAGAGAGAAAACATAGAGGACTTAAGTGTTATTTACTTGTTTTCTCTTTGACCAACTCTATCATCAAACCCTAAACACATTCAAGCCTTGAATCCACCCAAACACAAATCCAAACACCAAATCTTGATACTCCTCAAGTCAAACACCAAATCTTGATACTCCTCAAGTCAAATTCCAAGCCTAGGAAGATAGGGTGTCACCATTGGTAAAGCCCTCCTTCTCTAAACCCTAAAACTCCCTTTTAACTTCTTGTTCATCTTGTTCTTCTTACTTTGATTTACTTTATGTCTAGTTTAACTTAAATCTTGACCTAAGATGTTCATCTTGAAGTTCATCTTCATGAATGACCATCTCAAATGGTCCACATTTTAAACCTCTAGTTGATTTTTCTCTTTAATTTCATCTCTACAAAATTTCCCTTCCCAAGCAAATGAAATGCTTAAGTCCTAATGTACCCCAAGGATGGTTTGATATAGTTGATTCACCACTAAAATGTCAAGTGATCACTAATCAAAACCTAGGAAAATGGGGACAAGCATGGATGCAAAACCCCCTTTAAAATCATGTTTTCCTTCTTGAGAAGTTGCTGTCCAGTAGCAATTTTCTAAGACCCCAGTCCATGGTCTAATTTTTTGGATACAGATAAACTAGGAATTTGGTGTTGACTACAAAACACTTTTTGTAGCCAACATACAGAGATTTCCAGAAATATTTTTACTTTATTTTTTTCGTGAGTAAAACTCCCTTTTTCAAATTTTTCTTTAAAGGTCAGTTCATCAGTCTCTGGAAGTCCAGATTTCACATCTGAGATTTCCAGAAGGTTTTGGGTCCTCAAATCTTCTCCAAAATGGAAAATTCTTTCACATAAATCTTATTTTAGGTGTCTGGAACAACTTTCATTCTCTGAGTTTTCTCAGATTATGAAGTTTTAAAGCCCTTAAATCCATTTCAAAATCAAGTATCCACTGCCTTTTTCATTCTGGCAGAAGTGGTTTCCAACTTCCAAAAATCTTTTGAGTACCAAAATTCAACCCAAAAATCACACCAAAAATCATGGGATCTGTCCAAAGTCTAATAAAGAATTCCCAATCTTTACTTTCCTAAGTTTCAACTTATTTTGGCCAAAGTAACACGCACACACACACACACATAAACAAATGATTTTGAATGTTTGGAAGACTCGTTTTACGAGGCATTCCGGGTGCACACTAACGTCCTTCCCGGCGTGTAACGTGACCTCCGAACCCAAATATCTTATTTCGGGCATTTTTCAAAGTTTTGGCCCTTAAAACCAAAATGGCGTGGCGACTCCGTTTGATTTCAAAAATCGGGTACATCACACCAATATTAATGACTTATTTGATGAAGCATGTGATGATCCTGAACTTGAATATCTCCATGATAGTGAGTATGATGAAGCTGATGGTGATATGAATTATGAGGTTGAGGTTAATAAGAGTCAGGAAAACAGTAAGTTCCAGTCTACTGCAAAAGATAAAGGAAAGATGGTTGATTGGTCATATGGTGCAGGAGTAAAGGGTAAAAATGTTGCTCCTGAGTATGATTCAGATGATGGGTTGAAAGATTATGAAAGTGATGATGACAAACAAGTAAATAGAGATGTTGGGAGAGTGTTTAATCCCAAGACTGACATGGAGAATCCTCAGTTTGAATTGAAGATGGAATTTGCAGATCATAAGATGTTGAAGGCTGCAATTAAAAAGCATTCAATTTCTGAGGGAAGACAAATTAAGATTGTGAAGAATGGTACAACTAGGATTAGAGCCAAGTACGAGAATCCATGTCCCTGGCTATTGTATGCCTCTACATGCCAAGGGGATACAAACCTTGTCATTAAAACTCTTAACACTAACCACACATGCCCTGTACATTTCCATTCTCATTTTCTGACTCCCACTTGGTTAGCAAAGAATCATGTGAATGATTGGAGGGCCAATCCAACACAACCTGCAAAGGCTTTTAAGAAATCCATTTTCAATAAGTATAGTAAGAATATTTCATTGTGGCAATCATATAGAGCCAAGAAGAAGGCTTTTGAGATAATTGAAGGGAGTGTGGTTGACCAATATGCTAAGTTATGGGATAATGACCAGGTTAGAGGAGAATCAACAAGCAGCAACAAATAAATGGAAGGGGCTTAGATTGTGTCCAAAGATCCACAAGGAGTTGGAAAAAAGGAAGAAAAGGGTCAGTGATTGTATTCCAACATCAGCTGGTGGGGGAAAATTTCAAGTCACATGTATCAGTGGGAGTCAGTACTCAGTTAATTTGAGGCAAATGAGTTGCACATGCAGAAAATGGGATTTATCAGGCATACCTTGCAATCATGCCATATCTTGCATATTTTTGAAGGAAGAAGAGGCTGAGAACTATGTAGACCCTTGTTACAGAGTTGGTACTTACTTGAAGGTGTACTCTTTTCTTATTAATCCCATGGATGATCCACAAATGTGGCCTAGCACTGGATTACCCCCTGTTTTTCCATCACCAAATAGAAGGGTTCAGCCTGGTAGGCCTAAGAAGGCTAGGAGGAAGACTAATCAAGGATTACAACAAGGAGAAGGAGGTGAAGAGGGGGCACAAGGACCTGTACCACAGCTGCAAGAACATCAAGGAGAAGAGATACCTGAGCAGGCTACTCAAAAGCTAAGTAAGAAAGGGTATAACAAAGTCATGAGATGCAGCCTTTGCAAGGGTGCTGGTCACAACAAAAGGGGTTGTCCAGTAAAAAAGAAAGAAGAAAACCAAGCACCACAAGCACCACCACAATGAACAAAAGGAGCACAATCCAATGTACATGTGAGTCCATTTGCTAATAAATGAAATTTGACATTATTACTTACCTGATATTTGTTGTGAACTCTGTTTCAGGTTCCTACTGAACCACCACAAGGAACAAAAGAAGCACAATCCAATGTACATTTGAGTCCATTTGCTAATAAATGAAATTTGACATTATTACTTACCTGATATTTGTTGTGAACTCTGTTTCAGGTTCCTACTAAACCACCACAAGCACCACCACAAGCACCACCACAAGGAACAAAAGAAGCACCACCACAAGCACCACATAAAGGAACAAAAGCACCACCACAAGCACCACCACAAGGAACAAAAGAAGCACAATCCAAAGCAGTGAAGGAGACAAAAAGAAAGGCAATAGAGGAAGCATCAAGTGCAAAACAAATGAAAAGGCTTCCATCATCACCAACTACATCAAAACAAGGAGCAAAGAAGGCAAGACAGGAAGCATCATCAGGACTCATACGGCTTCCAATATCTAACAGACTGAGGAGTAGGTTTAAGTTCAAAAAGGTGGAAGGACTTATTGACTTGGTAGAAGATGATGAAATTGCAGCTCCTACTACCATGTCCCAACCACCACCAATGTGTTTTCAACAATCTCTTTCATCCAATGCTAACTTGTCTCAGCCTCCACCTGGTGTTATGCAAAGTTTATACCAGAATAGAGGTACTGATCCCAGATTTAATAGCATTTTTGTTAGTGGGGAGGATGGAAGAAGTAGTAACATTGGGACATCAAGTAATTCACAAGGCCATATTGAGGTGGGTGGAAAGTTGTTTGTTCCCAGGAAGAATCTCAAGGAGGTCACAAAGAAGATTTGTGCAACATCTAATGCACCAGGGAAAAAGAAGAAGTGAACAAGCACCACCAGCTTTTGTTTTGATTCTTTTTTGGACAACAAAATCATATGGCAGATTTGATTCTCTTTTGAATAGCCTTGTTGAAAGCTTTTTTGGACATATGTTAGTATGATGCATGTGACATAAGGTACTTGAAACTAACTTGTGGAGTATATTAGGCCTTGACTTGTATTTTGGATTTGGAACATCATCTTTTGGACAAATTTGTTGAATGGTTGATGTGTTATTTATCTTGATTAAGTGGTTTTAAAGATTTATGTTTTACATTATTTGATTCAAACATGTATTTGTTCACCAAATGATTCAAACATGTATTTGTTCACCAAATGATTCAAACATGTATTTTTTCACCAAGTGATTCATTTCATAAACAATTCATGTTACAGCTTCATCATAAGCCAATACAACCCTAACCAAACTACAATAACACTACAATTTCAAAACCTTCATCATAAGCTGATACAACTCTAACCAAACTACAATAACACTATAACTTCAATTGTTCAGCCAAACATAAAGTAAAACACCCATGACAAAATTAATAAAATAACCAACAATTTTTCCCTTCTTTTGAGCCTTCCAATTTCTTGTTCCATGATGTTCCTCTTTCTTAGTAATCCAGGTATGACCACCATAGACCTTCCACACATTTCAGGGTCAAGCCAAGCAAAGTAACCACAATTTTTGTTGTGAAATTTGGTGCTCCCCCGTTGCAATCAAAACAAAGAAATCAACACACCCACACGTACAAGAAAGAAACAATCACACACAAGAACACAAGAGTTGTTTACCCGGTTCATTCATCAACTCGTGAACTACGTCCGGGGGCAATTGCCAAGCCAATATGTATTCTAATATGTTGCTACAATCAACTACAATATGTTCTAGGCCGAAATTATGCTTATATAGTTATACAAGGAACCCTAGCTCAGTCTACGAAGAGATCTAAACAAAATAGGAAACAAAATCAGATTAGGAAAACACTTCCCCGACGCCAGCGCGGTCGCGCACCCTAGCAGCGCGGTCGCCCTCCTTTGCCAAAATTCCAAACCCAATTTTGACCACCAAGCGCGGTCGCTCTCCACCACGAGCGCGGCCGCTCCCCCCCGCAGAAACTCCTCCGTCGCTTCCTTCCTTGCAGTTTAGGATCCAATCCCAACAATCTCCCACCGGAGACTAAACTAACAAACATAAAATCACCTATCAACTCCCACCACGGAGTAAAGACCTTCGAACACATTCCCCCCATCCATATTGACTTGACACTACCACTCCTCTCCTTAAGTACTAAGGCGAGTTGAAACCAAGCGACGTTTCAACCACTCCGTGTTAGATCGTTCTTGCCTCCCCAAATCAGCTTCTACCTTAATTTCTCCCCGCAAGTCTAACTTCGCCTTCTCCCTCCAGACCCACCTTTCTCGCAATGCCTCCCCTTGAAACTTGGACACACCTTGTTTCTTGCATCGACTGTTCTTGGTCTGAATCCGCTCTCTGTTAGGGCCCTTGGACATCCACACCGCGTTGATCAACTTTGTGTCCTCCCCAACATACCGTTTCTTGATGTCTCCCCTTTTTACACCAACAGGCCGGTTCTTAAGCCTCTTGCTCCCACCGGAACAAACATCGACATTGTAGGTAGAATACAACATCTTCCCCTTAACCCCATGAGCCAACACCTTAGCCCCTTTTGTGACTTCCCAAGACCCACCAATGAAAGAGACACCATACCCTTCACTGTCAAGTTGTCCCACAGAAATCACTTTCCTCCTCAAATCCGGAACATGCATCACGTCGTGTAGTTGTAAAACAGCCCCATTAGGTGTCTTCATCATCACATCCCCCTTACCTTTGATCTTCAATGGTTGACCATCACCAAGATAGAGAACCCCAAAATCTCCAGTTTTGTATTGCTTCATTGATTCTGCATCCCCACTAGCATGACAAGAAGCTCCAGAATCCAACACCCAATCTTCACCTGACTGCTCCTCCCCTAGGATTAATACATCACCACCATCATCCACCACGTTAGCACCACCACCTTTTCCCGGACAGTCATAACTGATATGCCCCAATTCACCACAATTGTAGCACTTGACCTTTTTCCCCTTAGGTCTTCCTTTTCCCCTATTTCTCTCCACCCTAAGTGCAGCCCCATCTACGGACGATTCTCCCCTTTTCTTTTTCCTTCGCAGCTCCTCTTGAAGGACGAGATCTCTAACCTCCGTATACACCAATGTTGTTTTCGACGTACTAATCGTTGTGACAGTAACCTCCCAACTATCAAGCAATGATTTTAGAAGAAAACAAGCTAGCACTTCATCGGAGAAAGTAATATCAACACTTTTCAATTGGTCCACCATACCTTTGAAATTGCCGATATGACTTGCCGCTGTCTGCCCCTCTGACATCTTCGCATTCGCAAACCTCTTTATCAAATGCACCTTATTGATATTCGACGGCTTCTCATACATGTCTGACAGCGTTTGTAGCAACTCCACCGTTGTCTTGGCCTCCATAGCGTTCCGTGCAACGTCGTCGGTTAGGGCACTCCTTACCGCTCCTAACGCCTTCCGATCCAACGTCTCCCAATCCCCTTGTGACATGTCTTCGGGCTTCGCCTTCAAGGGTCCATGAAGATCCTTACAATAAAGGTAGTCTTCAATCCTTGTCTTCCAAAATGTGAAATTCACACCGTTGAATTTCTCGATTGAGTTCTTCATCTTGACTGCTTCACCAAAAAATCCCCAAGAACGCGATTCAAAATTAATCAACTAATGAAAAAGAAATTTTGAATCCTCCGAACCAAAGCTCTGATACCAGTTGTTGTGAAATTTGATGCTCCCCCATTGCAATCAAAACAAAGAAATCAACACACCCACACGTACAAGAAAGAAACAATCACACACAAGAACACAAGAGTTGTTTACCCGGTTCATTCACCAACTCGTGAACTACGTTCGGGGGCAATTGCCAAGCCAATATGTATTCTAATATGTTGCTACAATCAACTACAATATGTTCTAGCCCGAAATTATGCTTATATAGTTATACAAGGAACCCTAGCTCAGTCTACGAAGAGATCTAAACAAAATAGGAAACAAAATCAGATTAGGAAAACACTTCCCCGACGCCAGTGCGGCCGCGCACCCTAGCAGCGCGGTCGCCCTCCTTTGCCGAAATTCCAAACCCAATTTTGACCACCAAGCGCGATCGCTCTCCACCACGAGCGCGGCCGCTCTCCCCCGCAGAAACTCCTCCGTCGCTTCCTTCCTTGCAGTTTAGGATCCAATCCCAACAATTTTCACCCTGCAAAAGAGTTTACAAGGTATAAGGATTCATAAAGTGGAAGAAATTTAACGAAAATTTTGCAAATCTGTATAAGGATTCATAAAACCCAAGAATTTTTTTTTAGAGATTATTAGGGTTCAAGAACAAAATACTTTACCTTCACGCTTGCACATTGAAGAAATCTTCGGCCGGGATTCTTGTCCGTCCACGATGTAACAATGCGAGCTATCTTCCCACACCTGCAAATCTTATTCATGGTGATGCGCTTCACAATTGAAGAAAAAGCTCTGGATTTAACGGAAGGGAGTTTTGGGATTTTATGGAATTTGATTTTGAATTTGACGGAAGGGAATTTGACCAAAATATCCTCGTATAAGTGGCACGTGACACGCACGTGGGGATTTAACCCAGAAATTGACGATTTCGTCAAAAAAGCCCTCAATTTCCAACATTTGGTAACTTGAGACCCTTAATCACCAAATTTAGAACATCAGACCCCTTTCCGCAAACGGGGTGCAAACTTTAGGCCCTTATTTGCAATTTGCCCTGAAATTAATGCCCACTGCAAAAACTTTGTATCACTAAGTGTTTTTGATACACGCTTTTATGATAGTGAATCATGTGTTATATCTACCCTACTCCCAAATAGTGAGTTCCTCTCTTTTGAAGCGTCATTTATTGAATGGAGTGAGCTTGTGACAATTCTGAAAGGGTGCAAAAAACTTTCACTTTGATGCTGGCTTGTGGAGGGGATTTGATTTAGATGATGAGATAAAGAATCTTGCTCCTAATATCGTCACTTTCAAATTTGAGGTTTTGGAGCTTGAATATTTTGATTATTCTGATTGGAAATATGATTATGATTCTGATTATTTTTATGATTATGGTTATGAGTAGGTTAGCGATTATTAAGTTTATGGCTAGGTGGTGCTTGTGGTACTATTTCAAAGGACTGGTAGTAGTCCTTCAAGAGAACATAGTCATATTCACCTCACGGGATCTTAAATGTCTCGGTTGTAAACTTCATTTTGTACATTACAATATACTCCCTCCGTCTCAATAATAAGTTCACCATTTTGATCTCGACACGCAAATTAAGAAAATTGGTGAGTGGAGAAAATGTTGTGAGTGTAATAGTAAAATAGGAGAGAAAATGAGTGGAGGAAATAGTAAATTTGAAAAATGTTGTGAGTGTAATAGAAAAATAGGAGAGAGAATGAGTGGGTGAAATAGTAAAAATTATTTGCCATTTTAGAAAAGATGAAGCTTTAAACTGGACACCCGTTTTGACAAAAAGTGAAATTATTAATGGGACGGAGAGAGTATTCTTTTGATTGGCAAACTATAAATCAGAATATCAATAGTCAAACCATTTTGATAGAAGATTTGGTGCAACTTCCAGCTTGCTGTGTTTACTACGAGTTAAGTGACTCTTCAGTTTACTCCTGTTTAAGCACTTGATAAATCAAAATCTTCATATATATATGAGTGAGAGAGAAAGAAAAAAATACAACGCACAATTTATTTTTGAAATCAAATATTAAGGCTGCAAACAAGTTTCTTTATCTTAAACTAGTGCTACATCCGTGCGTTAAACGCATGGATAAAAAACTATTTTAAAGAAAGTTAAAAATAATAGGAGAAGTTGCTCTCCATAGAGTACGTCACACATCTATCCCTTTTATTTTTTCCCTTTTTCTTTATAGCAAGTTACTATCTTACAAATATGAAATGACAAAATCGACCAAGTTTCCAATTCCAAAACTGGCTGTGAGCGGGAAACGAAAATGGAAAGCTTTCTTGAGAAATTAAGGATCTATGAAAAGACTTAGTTAAGGAGTCATTTGGCGGTGATTAGGCGCTCTAGGCGTGACTTTGGCGCCTTAGGCGTGACGCCCAACACCAAGAAAGGTGATGTTCACAAAGGAGCCATAGACCCTAAAATTTATACTATTTCATTTCCTAGCACTAAGGTCTCTCAATATATACTACTCCATTTTCTAGCATTTCAATTCCTAGACGATGTGGGATTAATATCTCATTTGGTTTTCAAATGCTAAGGCCTCTCAATATATACTACTCATTTTCTAGCACTTCAATTCCTAGACGATGTGGGATTAATGTCCAATTTGGTTTTCAAATGCTAAGGTCTCTCAATATATACTACTCAATTTCCTAGCATTTCAATTTCTAGACGATGTGGGATTAATATCCTATTTGGTTTTCAAATGCTAAGGCCTCTCAATATATACTAAATGGAAATCTTTCTTGAGAAATTAAGGAGCTATGAAAAATCTTAGTTAAGGAGCCATTTGGTATTGATTAGGCACCCTAGGCGTGACTTAGGCGCGCCCAACATCAAGAAAGCTGGTGTTCACTAAGGAGCCCCAAAATTTATACTATTCCATTTCCTAGCACTTCAATTGTTAAGCATACTAAGGATCCTCCTCAGAATCTGCCTGCACCTTGATTTACTGCTCATTATCTTGTAAATATATTAGTTATCATTTTAGTATATCTTGTATTTAAAATTCAAATCATTTGTATAGTTTAGGAAATAGTGTAAATCCCATACAACACTCTCAAAAATCTGTATAAATACATCACAATTATCAATAGAAAAATTATCTTTTGCAATTCTTTCATGGTATCGGAGCACATTGATCTAAACCCACCCCCTCATCATTTTCGGCACACCACCAGCACCATGGCTGAATCCAGCACCACCTCTGTTCTTCCTAATTCCTCTGATCCAAATAATCCTCTCATTTTTGTCAATCTTGCTCATTGCAAAACCCTAACACCTCTTACCTATCTCGCCTGGGCTTCCCAACTCACTTCCATCCTTTTTGGATTAGACCTTCTCAAATATGTCGATGGTACATATCCCATCCCACCCGAAACCATCATCACAGACACCAAAGAAACCAAAAACCCCGCACACACAACCTGGCAACGGCAAGACCGTCTCATTCTCGGTGCTCTTCTTGGTACCCTTGATGCAGCCGTTGCTCCACTTGTCTATCAAGTTAAAACCTCAAATGAAGCCTGGACTATACTAAAAACTACCTACGCCAACTCATCCCGCGGCCAAATCCTTCAAGTCAAAGACCATCTTGCTTCCATCACCAAATCCACTCTTACCATCACCGACTACATGAACTCCATCAAAGCCTGTACCGACAAACTTGCAATCCTTGGCAAACCAATGGACCCTGAAGACATCATTGCCAAAGTTCTTCAAGGCCTCGACTATGAACCCTACAAATCCATCATTGACTCCATCCGTGCCCGTGACAACCCCATTACATTTGATGCCCTACACGAAAAACTCATACACCATGAACTAACCCTCAAACATAACACTCCTCCTCCCTCTGTCCCTATCTCGGCTCACCTTATACACTCTCAAAATCGTGGTCACCCATCTCGTGCACCATCCCCACCCCTCCTTCCCACTCCACCAAATCTGCCCAATCATACATCCGCTGCCTCTTCCTCCAAAACCTTTAAGGGCAAATGTCAATACTGTCATTTTGTTGGTCATGTCATATCTGAATGTCGTCAATTCAACCGAGACTACCCTAATGTCACCTTCCCGCCTTCCCCTTCCTTCAATCATTGCCCTCGCCGCTCTACTCCTACCCCACCGCAAGCCCACACTGCTACTGTCCCCATCCAAACTCCCCCACCCTCTTGGCTTATGGACAGTGGTGTCACCAATCACATCACCAATGACCTCTCCAACCTCTCTCTTCACCACCCCTATGATGGTAGCGATGATGTTATCATTGGAGATGGTTCCACTCTCCCTATTGCAAACATAGGTTTTTTCTCTATCTCTCTCATTCCCTCGTCCATTGTTTTCAATAACGTCTTACATATCCCTCGCATCTCTCGAAATATTCTTTCTATTTCTCAATTTTGTAGGGATAATAATGCAACTGTTGAATTCTCACAATCTTCTTTTCTTATCAAGGCCAATCATTCCAACCAGATCCTCCTCAACGGCAAGCTTGAAAATGGTGTCTACATCTGGACTCCACCCTCTCCTCAAGCTCATGTCGCCACTACCTCAACTCTTCAATCATGGCATCACAAACTTGGACACCCTGCTCCTCCAATTATTTCCCTCTTAAATAAACAGTTTTCATTATCAATTCCTTTGCTTTCTTTCTCTCATTGTAATTCCTGCAAAATCAATAAAAGTCATAAACTCCCTTTTGATATATCTACTCTTCAATCTCATGCACCTCTTGATATTATCTTTTCTGATGTGTGGACATCCCCCATTCACTCTTATGATCATTACAAGTACTATGTTATTTTCGTGGACCATTATACAAAATATACTTGGCTATATCCGCTAAGACATAAATCTGACACCTTTGCTACATTTAATTCTTTTCAAACTACTTGTTGAGAAATATTTTTCCCATCCCATTCGTCAATTCTTTTCTGACAATGGTGGCGAATTCCTTAAACTTACACCATCTCTCCTCCAAAATGGAATCTCCCACCTCACCTCCCCTCCTCATACACCCGAACATAATGGCTTTATCGAACGCCGTCATCGACATATTGTTGAAACCGGACTCACTCTTCTCTCTCAATCTCAACTTCCTCTCATATTCTGGTCACATGCTCTAACTACTACCACATATCTCATCAATCGAATGCCCACAATGACCCTCAATAATGAGTCCCCTGTTCTTTCGTCTCTTCCAAACTCAACCCACAAACTTCGGTCTTTTGGGTGCCTCTGTTATCCTTGGTTACGTCCTTACTCCATTCACAAATTAGCACCTAAATCTACTCCGTGCATTTTTGTCGGCTACTTTCCATCTCAAAGTGCTTACCATTGTCTCGACCCTACAAACCATCGTCTATATACCTCTCGACATGTCACCTTTGTCGAAATTGTATTCCCTTATACATTTCTCACTAACACCACCTCTTCCTCTCCTCCAATCTCCCCTTCCCAATGGTGTACTTTCTACCTTCCCATTGTTCCCACATCCAGTTATGTTACTGTCCCTCCCTCGCCCAACATTGATCCGCCCTCTCCCACTCTTACCACACCAATTCCCGTCTCTGTACATGTGGGCGACAGCCCAGCCTATGTGGGCGACCGCCCACCCTCAAATCCCAACAATTCTGAATCGGCTGTTCACTTGGGCGACCGCCCATCCTCAAATGGGCGACCGCCCACAACCCGTGACTCTGATATACCAGTTTCCACACCTGAACCACTTGTTACCACTGTTCCCCCCCCCCCCCGCTCCATTGTAACTCGACTCACCAACAACATTGTCAAACCAAACCCCAAATATGCTCTTCTTGCCTCTTTGACCTCACCTACATCCCTTCCTACCACTACTAAACAAGCTCTCTCCACCCCCCACTGGCATGATGCCATGCTTGATGAATACAATGCCCTTATTCGAAACAACACCTGGACTCTCGTACCCTCCCATGAAGCTCCTAATATTGTTGGTTGCAAATGGGTCTTCCGCATCAAATACAATCCGGACAATACTATCCATAAATACAAAGCCCGCCTAGTTGCCAAAGGGTTCCATCACGCCCCGATCTTGACTACTCAGATACATTCAGCCCTGTTGTCAAACCTGTCACTATCTGTCTCATTCTTTCCCTTGCCATCACTCATGGTTGGTCCCTACGCCAACTTGATGTTAATAATACCTTCCTCCAAGGTCATCTTTCTAAAACTGTTTATATGGCTCAACCCCCGAGTTTTGAAAACACCACCCAACCCTCTCATGTCTGTCGTCTCTCTAAAGCTATATACGGTCTCAAACAGGCTCCTCGTGCTTGGTACACCACTCTCAAATCCTTCCTTCTCTCCTTTGGCTTCACAACATCTCTAGCTGATCCATCCTTATTTCTTTTCAACCACAGCTCACATCGTCTTATACTTCTTGTTTATGTTGATGACATAATTGTCACTGGCCCTTCTGCCTCTTTTCTCCAATCCTTCATTGACAGCTTGGCCACTCTTTTCTCTCTTAAAGACCTTGGTCCCCTCTCTTTCTTTCTCGGTATTGAGGTCACACCCAATCCTCATGGTCTTCTCCTAACCCAATCCAAATATATCACTGACATTCTCTCACGTCATAACATGTTATACTCAAAACCCTCTTCCACACCTATGGCCACCTACCCACCTCTTTCTGCCACCCCCCGAACACCCATTTGCAATCCTTTGGAATATCGTGCAATTATTGGCAGCCTTCAATACCTATCTCTCACTCGCCCTGACATAGCCTTCTCTGTCAATAAACTAGCACAATATCTTCATCACCCACAAGAATCCCACTGGACTACCCTTAAACGTCTCCTCCGCTATCTCCATGGGACCATTCATATGGGACTCCAACTCTTCAAGAATTCTCCATCCTCTCTTCATGCCTATTGCGACGCTGATTGGGCCGGTGATAAAGATGACTTCGTCTCTACCACTGGCTTTCTTGTCTATCTTGGTCGCAACCCACTTGCTTGGTCCTCCAAGAAACAACGAGCTATTGCTCGCTCCTCCACTGAAGCAGAATTTCGTGCCATCGCTGCTACAACTGCTGAAGTAATTTGGGTCACAAACCTTTTATCTGAACTCGGTATCTCATCCTCTTCACCGCCTGTCATCTACTGTGACAATCTCGGGGCCACCACCTACTCGGCCAACCCAGTTTTTCATTCTAGGATGAAGCACCTTGCTCTAGCTTTTCACTTTGTGCGAGAACAGGTTCAACTTGGTACTCTAAGGGTTCAACATATCTCCAGCACTGATCAACTCGCTGACGCTCTTACAAAACCCCTGCCTCGTACGCGGTTCACATCATTGATCTCTAAGATCAGACTTACTCTTGGAGCATCCGTCTTGCGGGAGCATGTTAAGCATACTAAGGATCCTCCTCAAAATCCGCCTGCACCTTGATTTACTGCTCATTATCTTGTAAATATATTAGTTATCATTTTAGTATCATCTTGTATTTAAAATTCAAATCATTTGTATAGTTTAGGAGATAGTGTAAATCCCATACAACACTCTCAATCATCTGTATAAATACATCACAAGTATCAATAGAAAAATTAATCTTTTGCAATTCTTTCATCAATTTCTAGACGATGTGGAATTAATATACCATTTGGTTTTCAAATGCTAAGGCCTCTCAATATATACTACTCCATTTCCTAGCATTTCAATTCCTAGACGATGTGGGATTAATATCTCATTTGGTTTTCAAATGTTAAGGCCTCTCAATATATATTACTCCATTTCCTAGCATTTCAATTTCTAGACAATGTGGGATTAATATCCCATTTGGTTTTCAATTGCTAAGGCCTCTTAATATATACTATTCCATTTTCTAGACGATGTAGGATTAATATCTCATTTGGTTTTCAAATGCTAAGGCCTCTCAATAAATGAAAACTTTCTTGAGAAATTAAGGAGCTATGGAAAGTCATAGTTAAGGAGTCATTTGACGGTGATTAGGCGCCCTAGGCATGACCTAGGCACGCCCAACACAAAGAAAGCTGGTGTTCACTAAGGAGTCAAATGCCCCAAAATTTATACTACTCCATTTCCTAGCATTTCAATTCCTAGACGATGTGAGATTAATATCTCATTTGGTTTTCAAATGCAAATGTCTCTCAATATATACTACTCCATTTCCTAATATTTCAATTCCTAGACGATGTGTGATTAATATCCCATTTGGTTTTCAAATGTTAATGTCTCTCAATATATACTAAATGTAAAGATTTCTTAAGAAATTAAGGAGCTATGAAAAGTCTTAGTTAAGGAGTCATTTGGCGGTGATTAGGCGCCCTAGGCTTGACCTAGGCGCGCCCAACACCAAGAAAGCTGGTGTTCACTAAGGAGCCAAAGACCCCAAAATTTATACTACTTCATTTCCTAGCATTTCAATTCCTAGACGATATGAGATTAATATCTCAATTGGTTTTCAAATGCTAAGGTCTCTCAATATATACTACTCCATTTCCTAGCATTTCAATTCCTAAACGATGTGAAATTAATATTCATCAGATTTTCAAATTTTATTTCGGGTTATTAAAGGGGGCGTGTTTAGTAAATGAGTAATGAAAATAGCCTCTATTTAGTCTCGGTTCTATTTTAAGCGAGAAAATGAAGGTTGTGCTGAAGTGCTTCAGCCTTTATATAGTTATAGATTACAATAATTCTCTGGGAATCGTAGGAATGCATTATAAACAATGATGCGGTCTTCTCTTACTTATAAGCCGTGAAAAGAGTCTTTTCCTTTAAGGAAAAGGAAGTTATAAAGCATGTAGAAATATTTCTTCCAAAATCATGTATATCTTGGAGTATTTTTTCAACAAATCTTCTTCACCCTTTTCTAAAATAAAGCTCATGTAAATCTCAAGGAAGATCACAAATATTTCATTCATTGATTTTGATTCTTTCTTATGTTGATCTTTCCCATAAATAGAGCTTTCTAATACATGTGAAATTGCTACAAAATAATCAAAATATACACTAAAACAAGGAAACTAATTAATAGGTTAGTTCATAAATAATAACAACTCTAAAAACTAAGGGAAAAAAATTTACAAAATATATTCTAAAAATAAGAAAGATACAAATTCTAATAATTAGAAATCATTTTTGATAAAAACGTCTGAACCAACTCACACTTACAGTGTATGAACAAATCAACCAATAATATTCCTACTATATTTGAAAAGTTTTATTTTTACTTTAAGAAATACAACATTAGAAAAGAGGATGAAAATTAGGTTATTCATAGATTTTTTTTATAGGTAAGTTGTTGAGATAGAAGCGATAAGAAAGTTACTCCATTAGCCAAAAATAAATGATTAAAAAAAATATCAAATTAATCCATAACAAATTTACAAATATTTTAGACATTTAATTTGGGATGGAAGACGAAGGTAGTAATACTTGTGAAAAGTGATAAAGTGCGATTGAGTCTATTATTATTAAACAATCCAAATGTCAAATAGTTTGAAATATAATTTCAGTGCTATAACGTCAAAAAATAGAGGGAATAATATGTAATACTCCCTCCATTTCATAATAAATTACAATTTTTTTTCTGGCCCAAATAAATTCACATTTTAATATTAGTAAAATGTCTTAGTAAAATTTAACTGTTGTACATATGAACATAAATAAAGCACATTTCTTAAAAAATATATTTACAAGTCAAATGCAACATTTATTATTTATTAAGAAACGAAGTAATATACTTATTTTTAGGAAAAATTGCAAAAAGAAAATTACTGTACTATTCACTTTTTGCGTGTTTCACCATTGAGCTAATTTATTTTTGCATAAAACACATTGAACTAATTAATTTTTGCATCCATAATCACTGTAACCAACAGGGTTAGTTTTTCACGTTAAATATTCATGTACAGCGCACACGATTATATTTTAAAGGGATATTTTAGATAGTTCACTCTCCATTAACTTTTTGTGGGTTTGACATATTCTAAATTATCTCAGGCTTATTAATCTTTTCACGTGTCACTAATATTCTTTTATTTTTCACTTTAATTAGCTATTATTATTTACTTTTATTTTTAATTATATC
Source organism: Adenophora triphylla var. japonica (assembly GCA_022495995.1). NCBI lineage: Eukaryota > Viridiplantae > Streptophyta > Magnoliopsida > Asterales > Campanulaceae > Adenophora > Adenophora triphylla. The sequence goes on along the minus strand of JAFEMH010001365.1, from coordinate 338,559 downwards.
ATCTTTTCCATTAAATATAACGTTGTTGTCAATGTTTTTTAGACTTTTATTTTCAATTCCATCACTGTCTCTTAACTTTTTAAGCTAGCACCCCCACCCTAACCAACCACCACCATCAAAGTTAACTCAATATAACCATCACCAACGTTGCCACCGCCACCATGCACTACCAGAAACAGGTGTTTTAGCGACGGAAAAAACAGCGACGAAAGAATTTCGTCGCTATTTAGCGGCGGAAATTAAGATTTAGCGGCGGAATTATTTTGACGTCAAATTTAGAGACGGAATTTAATTCCGACGCTAGTTTCCGACGCTAAAACGAATATTCCTCGAATATTCGTTTAATTACCGTCACTATTTTGGCGCTTGATTTACCGACGGAATATTCCGCCGCTACAACTTTATCAGCGACAAAATTATTCCGCCGGTGAAAACATATTATTTTTATTTTTTTTATTGATCAGCGGCGGAAATTTTCCGTCGGTGAAAATAAAATATTTTTTTTTGAAATATTACACCAACGGAAAATTTCTGCCGCTGATAAATTAAAAATATTAATTAATCAGCGGCGAAAATATTCCGTCAGTGAAAATAAAATATTTTTTTATTTTTTTTTTGAAATATTACAACTACGGAATATTCCGTCGCTGATTAATTAATTTTTTCAAATTAATCAGCGGCGGAAATATTCCGTCGGTGAAAATAAAATGTTTTTTATTTTTTTTGAAATGTAACAACGATGGAAGATTTCCGCTGCTGATTAACTAATATTTTTTAATTTATCAGCGAAGGAATATTCTGTCGGTGATTATAAAATTTAATTTTTATAAATATTATTTTTGAAAAAATAAATAAATCATAAATATTTATTAATTTTAACATGAAAATTAATAAATCATAAATATTTATTAATTTTAATTTAATAAATATCATTCTTTATAATTATATAAAACATGAAAATTATTTTAAATTACTATCAAAAAAATAAATATGAGTCAATAAATATTATTTTTTCAAAAATAAATAAATCATAAATATTTATTAATTTTAATTTAATAAATATCATTCTTTATAATTATATAAAATATGAAAATTATTTTAAATTACTGTCAAAAAATAAGTATGGGTCAATAAATATTATTTTGAAAAATATAAATAAATCATAAATATTAATTAATTTTAATTTAATAAATATACCCTATACCCTATACACTATACCCTATACCCTATACACCATACCCTATACCCTATACACTATATACCCTATACCCTATACCTTATACCCTATACCCTATACACTATACCCTATACACTATACCCTATACCCGATACCCTATACACTATACACTATACCCTATACACTATACACTATACCTTATACACTATGTCACCGTCGCCACCACTTCAAAATTATAGGAAAAACACTCAAAACATTTACCGAAATTATTTCACCAAGAAAAAGGTTTTCATAAATTCAAGTATGTGTGACTACTTCATTCATCATAAATCTGCACAGTAATGAAATTCAACATAATCAAAAAATTGAAGAAAACGTGGCAAACGGGTCTAGAATTCAACACAATTAAAAAATTCAAGCAAATGGGTCAGACTTTCTTCATAACAAATTCAAGCAACTTAATACTTGCTATTGGGTTGCACCACTCTGGCTTGGAAAAAAATTTGGTTGGCAAAAGTCAGTAGCAATGCAATTCGACCTAATTTGGGGAGGGGGCAAATAGCCCCTAACCCTCCCCACCCAATTCACCATAATTCTCATTATTAAATTCAGCCAGACGAAGGATATAAGGAGAGTCACTTAGCCTCTCCACCATAGCTTGCACTTCTTCGGTGCTTCAGATAGATGGGCCTTGAGGAGGAGGGTGGCTTGAAGTGGAGCCCGCTGCCCTGGATGTGCCAGCTTACTCAAGTCCCTGGTCGACACGCGACCTCTTCCTTAGTCGGCTGAGAAGGAGGTCAGCTTCAACCTCTTCTGGCTCGTCAGCATCGAGCTCCAAGTCCATAGCATTTTGGGGGTCTCCCCCCGCTGACTCTGGCCTGGGCTCTGAGCCCGACTCAATCTCGGTCGACATATCGACCTCCCCCTCTCCCCCAATGACTTGCACTTTAGGGGCTTGTTCGATAGGCTCCACTGGCCCAGTCCCATCTACGTGGATCATCCCCACTCTTGCTTTGGGGAGCAAGGCATTCCTATCCATGGCCTCCCTCTACCGTCTGGCCCTAGCATTTGCAGCTTCGTGTGCCTTCGTATTCCTCCTCCTATCTCCGAGGTCGATGATGCGATTCATGTTGGCTTCTTGCTCGGGAGTAAGAACTGCACGATCAAAGGAAAATAGTTAGCAAAGGAGTATGCGAACAGAATGACAGAAAAATTATAGAAAAATGTAAAAGTACTTAACCGTCATAGTGAGATAGGCCTCTGCAGTGGCCCGACTTCTTCTTGCTGTAGTGGCATTGAGACTCAAACCTCTCCCTATCATGAATTACCCAATCTGGGTATATAAGGCTCCTAATGATTGGCACTAAGGGGGCTACCTCCCCATCTCCTCCTAGCATCATCCCTGCCGGGATGAAGAAATCCTTTTCCGACCCAAGGGTGGCCCAGCTTATGGTGCTCCTACGAGCCACCAATGTCAACCTACGAATGAGCTCCCCGCTCTACTCTGGGACCCAATAATCCTCCTCCTTCATAGGTGGGGTGTCATCCTTGGGCAAAGAGAACTCCTATCCCTTCCTACTCTCCACCAATATCATATGGCTATTCCACCCGTACACCTTGTCGGGCAAGTTTATAAACAATTTTGGGGCCTTAGCTTTCCCGGCGTACTTATCCCAAAGGTCTTTTCATTCTGTACTATTTTCAATAACCTCCTAAAGACGTGCATACAAGGCTCATACCCCATGAACCGACACACCATGGCAATGCAAACCAATACCCTCACTGTATTGGCGCCCAACTGCATAAGAACAGCGACCATACACTCTAAGAATTTGCAGATAAAGGGGTCAAGAGGAAGTCGTAGCCCGGCCTCAAATTGGACATAATAGAAGGCCACCCTAGTCGAGCTCAGACCCCAGTGCATCCAAGACTAAATCCTAAGGTTTATATAGTTATACCCATACCTAACACCTATCTCGCAGCCAAAGGTTCTGGCCATGGCGGAATAAAGGGAAAAGCTTGAAAATAACCCGAAATAAGATAAATTGAGGGGTATCTTGTTAAATTGGGAAGAAACGGAGCACAACGGTGAAACGGAAAGACGAATTGCACCAGAAAATCACGTTCCTTGCTATTTGTTCTTGCTGGGTTTGAGAGCTTGAAGATGGTAAAGTTTGAAAAGGAAAGGAATCCTTCCTTATATATGTCTCAAAATCCTTACCTCAATTGTAAAGGGTGGGGGACATAACCATTCCGTTTATCAGAGTTAATGTTCCACAGCGATTTCCAAGACATATGTCCAATCGCTAGAACTATACGATTATGGCGAGAATTACGGCGCATTAAATAGCGTATCCAACTGCCAAAAGTCAATCGTCGAGAGCGACCTACATCTACCCATTCGACCTCCAACAACGAGCAAAGCGAATCATCACAAAATATCTCACAACTTCCTGGTCGACAAAGTCAACTCAGAAAGTTGGGGGCCACTGAACGGAATAAAATTGACGGGCTAGGCACAACATATGGATCCTAACACTTCAGCATCAAGAAGACACAATTACTAAATGGGACAATCCAATTACTACGGCCCCAACGGCCCAACACTATGGATCATTCGACCTATCTCATTGTCCGACCATCTTTGGTCCCGACCTAGCTTTGTCCGATATACGATCATCTACTTGGGCAATCTCTACCCGACCAAGGCACGAAGTCAGATCGACCTCGAATACTCAGGCGACCTCGACCCACAGAAACGTGCGTATATCTATGACTCAATCCGTAACCGTTTCCTTCAATTGCGGAGATCGTTACGCCTACATTATCTCCATGATTTAAGGAATTCCTTATTATGCTATGAAGCTCCTATATATACCAGACTACATCTAACGTAAAAAGGTAATGTCTTCTTGACTATTTTAAGATTACGTTATTTTCATATAGTTTTATACAAACTCATAACACCACATCTCATCATCATGTCGGAGGGTATTAACCGGATACCACCCCGACTAGTTGTTTGTTCGTGGTTTCAGGTAATAGTTGTTGTAGATCAATCTATTGCTAGACTAAAACTGATCTTGATCGTTTCCTACGTCATCAGTTTTAAATTGGAACATCACATTAGATGTCGACTAATCTAGTTTGAGACGAGTAGAATCACAAAGGCAGCGATCCAATAAAGTTTTAAACACCGATGTATTCCCAAGCTCAAATCTGAAACCGCTTTTAAAATAGAGCACCCATAACCATTCATTATCAAATAAAACAAAATTTAAAATAAATTGGAATGTCAAGTAAACCAAATTTTTTATGACACTGGTATGTTTTTATTGCTCAAATTCGAAACCTCTGTTAATAAATAGAACACCTTACAATTTTAAATAAGTTGGATTATAAATAATAATAAATAAATGGGCTTTTGGCAAGCAAATGACTCAAAGCCCATAAAGTAATGCATATTATCAAACTTTATCCCGGCCCAATTAGTCGTGTAATTTTAACCTTCAGATTTTCTAACTAACGCATCCACACCGTCCATGCCCATCGCTTCGGAGTATAAAACACAGGGACAAGTATTTTTCTCTCTCCGTCGAACAAAGGCAAGTCTAGTTAGGGCTCCAATAGGTTTTTGGGTCTGAACTACTAAGGTACGCTCTCTGTTTAATTTAGACCGCTTAATCCTAATTTTTCGTTAATTTCTCTCGTAATTCTTCGAATTTTTAATTATATTACGCAATTGTTCATTTTGATTTACGATTCGTAAATCAATTTTTGGTTTGAATTCATCAGTATTTTATTGTACTACGTTATGATCAATTTTTTTTTTTTTTTTTTTTGGCGGATTTCTGTTTACAATTCGCTCTCGTCCGGTAATAATTTTCCTCGTTTCTTTGAATTTGGTTTCTTCGGTTGCAATTTTGCTGTGTTGTTACTTGAATTCTTTAGTATGATTTGGCTGCTGAAATTCTAATATTTGATCGATTTGATTGGCAAATATTTGTGATTTTTTTCACTCAATTAGTTAATTTGATCCGTTGATGTTACTTTAGCAATTTACTTAGTTTGTTCTACATATTCTTGATGTTTGATTTTCCTTTAAATTACACCCTGAGATATGTAACTATCAGTGTGTTTGGTGCGGATGAATATATGTTTGGGGGATTTACCATATAATCCCTCAAACCTATCAATATTATCTCACAAGACAAGCAATATTTCATTTATCCATATAATCTCTAGCTTAATAAATAAAGTCACCCTCCCATCATTTTACTAAGTTCACCCTCCCATCATTTTACTAAGTCCACCCTCTTTATCAATTTACTTTCTCTCCAACCAACATCACCTTAGGTCACCCCTCCCCATTTTCTCCGCTCAACACCTCCGACAACCATCAACTCCGACAAATTTTTTTTTTACGCCAGCGACCAAACAAATGAGAACTTAACTTATCAGTAAGTTTTCAGTTGGCAACTAAACTACTAAAAACACGATTAACTTCGGCGATCAAACAACTGAGAACATAACTTATCAATTAGTTCTACAACTAAACTGCTAAGAACAAGATCAACTCCGGCGACCACCAACTCCGGCGGCCTAACAATTGTCAACTAAACTACTAACAACACGATTAACTCCGACGATCACCAACTCCGGCGACCTCTCCGGCGACCAAACAACTGATAACTTAACTTATCAGTAAGTTCTCAATTGTCAACTAAACTACTAAAAACACGATCAACTCCGACGATAACCAACTCCACAACTTATCAAATAGTTCTCGGTTGTCAACTAAACTACTAAAAACACGATCAACTTCGGCAACCACCAACTCCGGTGACCTCTCCGACGATCAAACAAATGTGAACTTAACTTATCAGTAAGTTCTCAGTTGTCAACTAAACTAATAACAACACGATTAACTCCGGCGACCAAACAAATGAGAACTTAACTCATTAGTATGTTCTCAGTTGTCTCCCCTAATAACATGATCAACTCCGGCGATCACCAACTCTCACCAACTCTGGTGATCAAACAAATGAGAAGTTCTCAATATGTTCTCAGTTGTCAACTAAATTACTAAGAACACGATCAACTCCGGCGACTACCAACTTCAGTGACTAAACAAATGAGAGCTTAAATTATCAGTAATTTCTCAGTTGTTAACTATACTACTAATAGACATACATTTCTATAATACAAGGCTAAAGAGAACCATACCAATGCAAGTGATGGAAGACTGACATGTAGTAAACGTAACTTGCCACTTCTATTCACACTCTACAAAAAGCCAGATATGATATTATTAAGAATGAGAACAATAGAATATTTACCAATAGTATCAGAATTATCAAAGAGAAAAAGGCTAGATGACGTTCATACCCGGAATCGTTTATTATGCTGATGGTTCTTGCATTGTCCCCGTTTAAGGGAGAGCTGCAAAGAACCAGCAACAACCATCACAACCAGGTGACAGAAAGGAGGTTATATACAGACACAGGCTCACAACAAGAATAAGATACTCAGATACAATATCTAGACTGCAACCAATCAATGTTACGAAGGCTAGATATTCCTCGTGCCAACCATGCTCTACAAAAGCAACATCTAACAAAAAAATAAAGGAACATGATTAGACACGAATATCAAACTTGTTTACAGGTATCTTGAAGGCAACAAAACCATAGGCATTACAAAAAGAAATGACATGCACAAATGAAACAGAATAAAAGTTACTTTGGAACTGAAGTTAGCTACTTGGGCAAATAATCCCAAATCAAGTCACTAGAAAATTCTCATGTTTTGAAGTAAATAAAATCTACTCCGTACCAGAATGAATGTCCAAACAAATTTCAAATTCTGATTCAATATGACCTAAGAGAATGCTTAAAATACTTTTATGCCAATTATAATCTGTAAACAAGTAACAAAGTACAAAATAATCAAAGAGCTATTAAGTGATTGCAAGATTTAATGATTATAAGTTTCTTTATCCCAGAGACGAGAAATATTTTTGGAGAAAAGGGGATGGAGAGAGATTACCGGTGACCGGAATCTGAGCTTGTTCAAGCTTCAGGTTGACCGATGGAAGTGGTGATTCTTTTTGCAGATCTATGGAGATCTAGGTAGATCGACTGAAAATGGTCGCTAATGAAGATTAGGGAAAAAAAAAGAACGAGATGGTAGATCTGACCGGAAAACGAGAAAGTGGAAGTATATTAGAGAGAGAAAGGAGCGGAAGAGGAAGAGGGGAGGTGGTCGCCGGAGTTGGGGGAGATGGTCGCCGGAGTTGGGGAGGGAGATAGTCGCCGGAGTTGCGGAGGAAAGAGGCCGTCAGAGTAAAAGGTGACCGGAGGGAATGTAGAGAGTGGGGAGTGTGTGTTTTGTGTGTGTGGGAGAGGTGGGTGCTTATTTAGGATTAGAGGGATTATATGGTTAATTATTTTGAGGTGTGAGACTAGGAGGTAAATATGATATGTTGTATTAGCACGTAAATTGGGTAATATCAAGGTATTACGAGGTAATTTTCTCAACATAAAATAAAATTAGCCGAGCTCTTATTATTTATTAAAAAAAAAACTAATGGTGCATGCTATTGTTCTATACCACCCAAGTGGTGTGTGAGTAATTAAGGGAGTCGGAGGGTAATCTATTAAATATTACTAAAACAATAATAGTTGACATTGTCTGTGTACACTTTGCAATCCCAAGTTGAATTTTTTTTGCCTAAATGTGTTGTTGGCATCATCAAAAAGGCAATGTAGTATATGAAAAATTCAACCAATATTAGTGTGTGAAAGAAATTGAGTAGATAGGACGATCAGACAGATGAACAAAGTAATGGTGTTAGTCCTGATGTTATTACACCAAGTAATAAACGATCAGATTTGCAGTGGAATAATGAATATAAAACACGAAATAAAAACAATGTTTACCACTTATCTACAGCAACTTGCTGTAAACAACAAAAACTTTTCTTTAATAAATGATTTAATGCTTTGTTTACAAAGAAACAAGAGAATAAACGAAATAATTAAATACTAAAAACACAAGTTCAATGAACTTTGTGTATCAAAATAACTCTCACAAAAGCACTAAAAAATAGCTAATCTCTCTTTCGAAATCGCAGGAATGCATTATAAACAATGATGCGGTCTTCTCCTATTTATAAGTCGTGAAGTCTTTTCCTTTAATTTAAGTAAGGGGAAGTCATAAACCATGTAGAAATCTTCCATACAAATCCATGTATATCTTGTAGTATTCTTCCAACATATCTTTTTCACCCTTTCCTAAAATAAAGCTCATGTTTACATGAAAATCACAAATACTTCCTTCATTGACTTGGATTCTTTATTGTGCTGATCTTTCCCATAAATAAAGCTTTCTAATACATGTGAGTCCTACAAAATAATCAAAAGATATACTAAAACAAGAAAACTAATTATTAGGTTAGTTCATAAATAATAACAACTAAATAAACTAAAGAAGGTATTCACAAATATATTCTAAAAATAAGAAAGATAAATCCTAATAATTTTGAAATCATCCTTGGTAAAAACGTGTGGACCAACTCACACTTACAATCTCCCACTGATTTGTAGCTTTCTGGTCAAAACAAGATTTGATAAATATCTTACGCTCAATCCAATAAATCAATCAAATTACCAAATATAGAAACTTTCCCTACATTATCATACAACTCCCCCTGAATTTGTTACAACTTATTATCATACTTCAGTTGTATCTCCCCATTTTGTATCTCCCCATTTAACTTTCCTCCTTTTTTATCAGAATGGATGAAATGTGTCAGAGATGAGTCTATATGTGGCCACATCAGAAATCACACTATACATAACACTTTGTGTTACTGACAATGAAATAGAGAAAGATGGTGGTAGACGGTGAGAGATGAGTAAAGGAGTTTAGAGAGTCGGAAAAATAGAGAATGGTACTTACCAAAACTGCTTCTCCATCATTTTGAATTTCATGGAGATTAAGGACTTCAAAAAAATATGGCAATAAAATCTTTTCTTTTGTGAGTAATGTACCTGCAATAAAAATATCAAACAATACCATATAGCACGCTCCTCTTAACCACAAACTATTAGACAAAAATCAAATTTGATTGGAGTGTCATTGAGCACAAGATTTTTAGCCGAAAAAATATGGGAAGGAATAAAAGAACTTGAGTAATATTTTCACCAATAACAAGGATGACCTAAATTTATAACTAGACTATGATGCATAATGTACAAGCAAGTGATGTATTTATCTCAGTATTGTGTGGCATATTATGAAATTAAAACTCGGGGACTCATCTTTTCCAATGAAGTCAATGAACTATTCTCCATTCTTCTCGGCATCTAGAATGCACCCACCCATTTTCTGTTGTGGGAAAATAAATTGTGGGTAGCGTTGACTCTTCTTTACTCCTAATGATAGTCCTTTTTCGAATGATCTTATTAAATTTGATACAAACTATTATCTTGATATCGTTTGATAATATTAGAGTGGCTTCATACACAGTGGGTGGAGCAGCTGTTTCCCTTTAGATTTGGCACCCACCGATAGACATTCATTAGGATAAAAAGTAAGTTAACATTAGCTAAAATACATTGAAAAAGTTTACAATCCAAAGATGGGACAAGTCAAGAGAGAAATTCACGTGACCACGCTGACATATATAGTGCAAATTAAACTAATATGCATGCATTTTTTTTTTAATTTTTTTAATAATTTACAGCACAGGTGTAGAACATGATGTGATCACACATAGGATCACACCATCGGATAACACACAAACAAAGAGTCTTTCTTAGAGTGTAAAGTCTCTCAAAGTCATTGGGTTAGTGAAAATGTTAGTCAACTGGTTTTCAGTTCTTACAGGTATAGGATAAAAAAATTCTGCTCAAGATTTTTTGAAATGTCTATAGCACTTAGATTATCACAAAAGACATTTAACACATTACTTTTATACTCGTGGTCCTTAAATCATTTGATTCATCCAAAATAATTGAGAGCAACAACCGCCTATAAGGTGAGAAGCATAGTTTTGATTGTATCGTGAGATCATATTATTTCCAAGACAAAAACAACCCCCAATTTTACTCGTCATATCATTCGTACCCCACTCATCTTTCACTATTTCAACAATATTGGGTTTAAGATGAGTTAAATAATGACAAATACTTACCTTGGGTAACACAAAAGATGACCAGTTTAGACCAGCTAGCTGAGTCTTTGTAATTGACTCTAGCCTTCGTTCTGGTTCTTTCCTTTGCATGCACATCTCCAACCACTTGTGAGACAGAATGGTCCATTTGTATTTTGCTTGAAATGTCTCTGGATCTATCTATACCTACTTCTTCACAATCTCCGCAAGAATTTGCCCCGGACCACAATCTCCGCAAGAAGAATTTGCCCCGCACCGGTGCTAACGGATTAACGGCAATCTTCTCTGAGATGCAACGACTTTTAACTATCGTTAATAGGGGCACTCCAAATTAACGACTCTGGCGAACAAATCTGAGTATTTGGAACTTTTGGACTTGAAGGAAATTTATGCTACAAGATGCTCTCTATTTCTAATTGCTAGAATACTTTGTGAATGTTTGGAATGAATGGAATTGTCAATCCTGGAGGGGCTATTTATAGTTTCTGAAGAGTCATAGGTGCCTTTCTGTGAATAGGCACAATTCCATCCGGATGAATCCTGGCCGTCCGATCGCACCTGATCGATGAACCAGATTCATGAAATCGCCCCAACCTATACGCGAATGGGTGCTCCACCCATTCCGAACCGACCCATACCTATTTGGAAGGACACGGACAAGATACCATGTACCACTCCGTGGGCCTATCTAGACGGGACAAGCCCCAACCGAATTGGGCCCAATCGCCACCTACCCACTGGGTCGAATTACGCCTAAGCTGAACCGAGCCGCACCTAACCCACACCCACGAACCGAACCACCGAACCACCATCGAGCCGAATTTCGTCAAAAGTTTAAGGCTCCACAGCTCCCAGCGACTGATGCGCACGTGCGAAGTGCAAAGTGTGCCCTAAACCGCCAATTCCGCCCTTCGTGCGCTTCGCGGGTTGTGGGTCCATTTTGAGCTAGAACAAAACTAGCCCAATAGCCCACTTGGTTGCATGGTTGGCCCAAGTTCCATTAGGTTGCATGGTAGGAGGATAATACTTGATTGTTATCCCACACAAGTTGATAAATATTAAATACTCTCCAACTTTGTGGTTTCTAGGCAATGTTGGATATGGCTTTCCATATTCACAAACTCTTCGTAAACCCATTTCAAGTTGCACTTTTTGAGCATTAATTTCTCATTCACCCGGAAATGATTTTGAGTAAATAAATGCATTTTCCTAATCTACACTAAATGTAGATTTTAATTTAGCCACTTATTTTCATTTACACAATGAAACTATTTTGAAATTTTGATCAAAATGTGGTCAAACCACATTTTGTCAACCCATTTCTAACAATCCCCCACATGAATGACAATTAATGCATGTATGCAGATTCTAGGGTGTCTGCGGTTCAGTTCAAACCGCGGTTTGAGACCGAACCGAACCAATCTATGTGGTTTGGTTTGGTTTGGTTTTTAACAATTAACGGTTCAGCTCGGTTCCAAAAATTTATAAACCATGCGATTCGGTTTGGTTTGCGGTCTGACTCCTCCAAACTGAACCGAACCGAACCATTTCGAGCTGAACTGCCAAACCGAACCACCAAGCTGAATTGCCAAACCGTTGATTATTTTTGATTTATTTTCCACCATTGATTGCTAAAAACCTTTCTTCTTGTCTACCTTGTTATCCAGCAGTCTTCTTCTTTTTATATACTATCAAATCACATTCAAACTGATCTGCATGCCCATGTATGATTAAAGGGGCTTAAGGACCATGGCACCCTTGGCCTTGTACTGCCTTTGCCGGGCATAGTTGATTGTATTCCGTGGATATATTTTTGGTTTACTTGTGCATATTCTTAATCATGCTGAACTTTTTCGAAGATCAGGAATATGTAGTTGAGTTGACGTGATGTAGTTTGCTTAGTATTTTTAACGCTATTCAATGAAAGAAGTTGGTTTCCGAATGCATTTATGCTTGAATTTTTAACTATCTTTTTCTTTTTTTTTTTCTTTTGAATGATTGATTTTTTGGAGTTTGGACTGGTTTGTGGTTTGGACCGCGGTCTAGACCGCAGTTTGAACCGTTTAATGAAACCACGGTTTGAGATCGAACCGAACCAAACCGAGGTGGTTTGGTTCGGTTCGGTTTGAAATTTTCCATGGTTCGGTTTGGTTTAGGATTTCTCCAAATCGAGTACTAGCGGTTTGGTCTCTAAATTTGTTCAAATCGAACCAAACTGAACCATTTACACCCCTAGCAGATTCGTCCAAAGGTTTCGGCGAACTATTTTGCATCAGGATAGGTAGCTTATGGCTTTGAACCCTCCCTAGTAAAATACTATCGGATATACTAGCATGTTAGTAGCGCGTTGCTTTGAACTAGAGATTGTATAGTGTATACCAAGACAATAGTACTTACACAATAATAGCTCTTAACACTATTTGTTCTCACGTTGTGTTCATTTTGGCCCTGGACCGTATCTCTTCGTAAGTGTTCATTTAGAAGCTACCTTATTACTTCTCACTTAGATAAGTATCCTGCTATACTCCACCACTTAGGTATAGGAATCATTAAAAGTTTTCTCAACTTAACCTCACCACTATTGCAGGTACATACACTTGGATGTTCTAGGAATGAGTGTGAAACAGGTTCCAAGTGTTTCAACCGAACCTCATAACTTAGTTGTCTCATTGAACCAAGGTTTTGGGATCTCCAATTCTCAAGGTTGAGTGTCCGCTATGTGCTCTTTTGTTGTGGATTTTAAACCCATTCCCCTTAACAGCTTATACAGTTGATCTCTGTTTATACCTTTTGTAAACGAATCCGCTAAGTTATCCTTTGACTTAACATAGTCAATTGTGATAACGCTATTTGAGATCAACTGTCTAACGGTATTATGTCTACGATGAATATGTCTAGACTTACTGTTATACATACTCCTATGTGCTCTTCCGATTGCTGATTGACTATCACAATGTATCATAACAGGAGGCACAGACTTATTCCAACAAGGAATATATACAGAAAGTTCTTTAGCCACTCAGCTTCTTCACCAGCTTTGTTTTAAGGCTATGAACTCTGATTCCATCATGGATCGAGCTATACACGTTTGCTTGGAAGATTTCCATGACACCGCTCCTCCACCTATTGTAAATATATATCCACTTGTGGATTTGGAGTCTTTCGTGTCGGATATCAAATTGGCATCACAGTATCCTTCTAATACGGTTGGATATCTGTTATAAAGTATCCCATGTTTCAATGTATACTTTAAATATCTCAACACCCTTGCTAAGGCGTTCCAGTGATCCGCACTGGGATTACTTGTGAACCTACTTAGTTTGCTCATTGAATATGCAATGTCTGGACGCGTACAATTTGTTAAGTACATTAGAATTCCAATTATCCTTGCATATTCTAGTTGAGAAACTGGTTCCCCTCTATTATTGGCTAAGTGTAGAGACAAGTCTATCGGGGTCTTAGACGGAGGGCTATCAATGACGTTGAATTTTCGTAGAATATTCTCGAGATAATGGGATTGTGACAAGACTATTCCATCTGATGTTTTAGAAATCTTTATTCCTAAGATGACATGAGCTATTCCCATATCTTTCATGTCAAAGTGCTTTTTCAACATGCCTTTGGTATTCATGATCAAATCATGAGTACTTCCCATTATTAGCATGTCATCTACATACAGACAAGCTATCACAAATGAATTGGATGTTCCTTTAATTTAGACACACTTGTCACATTCATTTATTTTGAAACCGTTTGACAACATTATTCGGTCAAACTTTTCATGTCATTGCTTAGGTGCTTGTTTTAGTCCATACAACGACTTTACAAGTTTATACACCTTTTGCTCTTTATCAGGAACTACGAACCCCTCGGGTTATTCCATGTAAATCTCTTCTTCTAGCTCTCAATTCAATAAAGCTGTTGTCACATCCATTTGATGTATCTCAAGGTTATGCACTGCTGCAATTGCAATGAGAACATGAATGGACGTGATCCTTGTGACAGGAGAATATGTATCAAAGAAATCATATCCCTCCTTTTGTCCAAACCCTTTGGCTACTAGCCGGGCTTTGTATTTATCGATAGATCCATCAGCTTTATACTTCCTTTTATGGATCCATTTGCAACCCAATGGTTTGCATCTTGGAGGGAGATCGACCAACTCCCAAGTATTATTATGCATAATAGACTCTATTTCGCTGTTAATTGCTTCTTTCCAGAATGGAGCATCTGGAGTTGATAAAGCTTTCTTAATAGTTGCTGGTTCATTTTCTAGCATAAATGATAGAAAATCAGGACCAAAAGACTTTTTCACTCTTGCCTTTTTACTACGCCTAGGTTCTAATCTTCATCTTGAGATGGACCGTTTGTAGCTTCGTAAGTTCATTTACTGAAACTTGCTTCTTTTCTTTTCTTAGCAGGGAAGATATTTTCAAAGAATACAGCATTCCTTGATTTTATCGTCATTCCTTCATTCATATCAGGAATGTCCGATTTGTGCACAATAAACCAATATGCACTACTATTACTTGCATAACCAATGAATACGCAATAAATAATTTTCGGTCCGACCTTGACCTGTTTTGGCTTAGGTACTTCAACCTTAGCCAAACACCCCCATACTTTAAGGTATTGATAAGTCGGCTTACGATTATGAAATAGTTCATAAGGCGTTTCATCTCTACATTTCTGAGTTATCTTATTTAGGATATAGTTTGTAGAGAGTATAGCTTCCCCCCACAAATTGTCGGGTAAGCCAGGGCTTATTAGCATTGCATTCATCATCTCCTTAAGAGTACGATTCTTGCGTTCAACTACTCCGTTAGACTGAGGTGTATACGGAGCAGTCATTTGATGAATAATGCCAGATTCCCAGCATATATCTTCAAACGGAGCAACATATTCACCTCTCTATCACTTCGAATCTTCTTAATTTTTGCATTAAGTTGATTCTCAACTTCATTCTTAAAAGTTTGGAAAGCCCCTAAGGCTTCATCCTTATTTCTTAAGAGATATACATAACAGTATCTTGTGCAATCATCAATAAAAGTAATGAAATACTTTTTCCCACCTTAAGTTTGCACAACCTTTAGATCACATATATCTGTGTGAACTAATTCAAGAGGTATCATGTTTCCTATTACCGAGTGAAATGATCCTTTAGTCATTTTTGCTTCTACACAAATTTCACATTTGTCAGTTGAATCGAATTTAGATATTGGTAAACATTCTTGATTCACTAATTTCTTAATTGTGTTAAAATTTACGTGTCCTAATCTACCATGCCATAAATCAGGACTATCCAACAAGTAAACATAAGAAACACTTTATTCTTCGCTTCTGGGCGGTAAACATTCATTACATTCATCTTGAAAAGGCCTTTATCAAGGTAACCTTTTCCAAGGAAAAGACCATTCTTGATCAATACAAACTTGTCGGATTCAAAGACTAATCTAAAACCAACCTTACTCAATAGTGAGCCTGAGACTAAATTCTTGCAAATGTCTGGAACATGCAGCACATCTACTAGCGTCAGCTGAAGTCATCTTCAGCACAACCTTTTCAAGTCCAGCGACGTCGGAAGTAGCGGAGTTTCCCATATACAGCTTTCGTCCGTTGATAAGAGTGTAGGATGAGAAGCTCTCCTTGTCGGCACATATGTGGCGGGTAGCTCCGGTGTCCATCCACCACTCTCTCGGTGTCTATCCAACTTTGCTACGTTGGCTTCAAACACCCCAGCGGCTAGATCAAGATCCATGTCATCAACGACGTTGGCTTGATTCCTATTAGCCCTTCGGTCTTCTTTCCTTGGATGACGACATTCCTTGGACATGTGGCCGGATTTTCCACAATTATAGCAAGCACCTTTAAACTTTTTCCCAGAACCCTTCTTGGCATCTCCAGAGGGCTTTCGTTTCCGATTGTTGGTGCTTGACTCAGCAAACTGGACCTTAGCCTCCACCTTTCCCTTGGCAGACTTTTCTTCAGCCTTGTGGATATTCTCCTCAATCTTAAGTCGAATTACCAAGTCTTCAAGACTCATCTCCTTGCGTTTATGCTTGAGATAGTTCTTGAAATCTTTCCATCCCGGTGGCAGCTTCTCTATGACCGTTGCCACCTTGAGTGGTTCATTCAGAATCATCCCTTCTGCTACTAGGCCGTGAAGTATGAGCTGAAATTCATCTACCTGTTGGTCACCATTTTGGTGTCCACCATCTTAAAGTCAAGAAACTTACCGACGACAAATTTCTTTGACCCGGCATCTTCAATCTTGTACTTCATTTCCAAAGAGTTCCACAACTCCTTGGCTGTAGCCACTAGACTATACACACCATAGAGTGAATCGTCTAGGCTGTTGAGAATGTAATTCCTACACAAGAAATTACAATGGTCCCAAGCTTCCTTTGCAATCCGCCTTTGCGGATCAGGATCATCGTTAGCCACTTCAGGAGGGTCCTCTTTCAAGAACTTCTGAAGGCCGAGGGTGGTCGAGGAGAATAGCATCTTTTGCTGTCATCTCTTGAAACCCACCCCGGTAAACTTTGGTGCTTTTCACCATGTGCCAAGTGAGTCGGAGCAGGGGCAGGAGTAACATTCTGATTTGTTACTTCTGGATTCGTACGGGGAGTAGCATCGGATGACTGTGAGGTATCGTTATCGTTTGCCATTTCTCAAGAAAACAATAAATTCTTCTTGCGATCGTTAGTTAAATGTAGGCTTTCTTGATAATGACGGAATGAATAAAAAAAAAAATTGGGACGTAAAATAGTCGAGGCTTGTGTTGCTACATTGACTTTGCCGATTATGATGATGATTATAGCTATGATGATTTTGATTGTGATCATGATTATGATCATGATTATGTTTATGAAGATTATATTCCTGGTTCTGATTTTTGCAATGATGATCATGATCATGATTATGTTGATTATGATTATGATTATGATTATGATTATGATTATGATTATGATTATGATTATGATTATGATTATGATTATGATCATGATCATGTTACGATTGAGGTTTCTGTGCTTGAATGTTTGTAATGGTTATGACTATGATTATGGCTATGCTTTCGGTTCTGATTATGAATAATCAAATGATTATTTAGTTTAGGGTTATGATATTATTATTGGGGATCTTTGAGGGTATATTTTCCTGTATTTTTGTATGCTTGTCTTCTGTTTTGCCAACTATTGATCAGAATTCAGAAATGCAGTTTGGCCTTCTCATTTAAGCTTTTGTCTTTGTTTTGTGGCTTTAATTTTTATGGAATGGGATTTTTTTTTCAGCGAAACTTCTGAAGCACCATTGTTCATCACACGATGGCAGTCAAATTGGCTTTAAAGATTGCTGATTTCACCCTGAAATGGCTTGAAAATTTATATCAGTAACAATACTCTAATTCATATTACTAAAAGAAAATCCTCTCTAGACGTATTGAAGATGGTATTTATATCCTGGAACAACCTTAAAAAAGAAAAAATTATACACCAAATTATTAAAACAACTTAAACGACTAGGAAATCTTTCGAGTCTCATGAACACTGCTTATACAGCATTTTTCGGGCTTAAAACTATGAGGTTATGATCCATAACTTATGGATGCCAAAGTAATGCCTCTGAAATACCCAAAATGACTCTTTTTACGAAGACAAATATGTACTCAGCTCAAGTGGTTAAAATTCTTTGAGAACTGTTATATGCAAGCCATGTTGCTTCTATTCGAAACTCCGCCCAAACGAACAACGCATAACTTTAGTCAAATTTTGACCTTGTCATAATATTTAATTCCATTACTGCCCCCTGGCTCTTTGCCATATTATCAAAATTTTAAAAAAGATTTATTGAAATCCAAGTTATAAGCATTGTTTTGTAGCTAGATTGTACATGACTACATATGCGTAAGCCAAGTTCTGGTCAATCTGTTTTGCCCTAGTTGAACAGTTGAAGTTATTTTTTGCATACTAACTTATACTCCCTCCGTCCCATGTAAGTGTATACTTATTTCTTTTTTCGTCCATCCCACGTTAGTGTAGACTACCCAAAATAACAATGTTTTTATAATTTAAATTCAATGAGACACAATTGTTGTCATACTCACAACAACAATCCACTTGCTATTCCCCCACTCATTCTCTCTCCTATTTTGTTTTTCATATCAAAACAACAATCCACTTACTATTATTCCTTAGTTATAGAGACGGAGGGAGTATGTTCCAACTTTAGGCTTTATTATTTTTTCTCTAAATTTATCAGACTGGGAGGCAGTCACTAGTGTTTAATTAGCAAATATTAGTGAAACTGAAGCATCTACTAAAAACTACAATGATGTATTATCGTCCATTTTCCAGATAAGTGCAATTGTGCAAGTGATTCTTATTAAGATTGTTTCAAAACTCAATTGTCTATCTAACATTCTAACTCAATTGTCTATCTACCAAACTAATCCAGATAAATTTCGGGCAACTTAAATTTTTTATCAAAGCCTATTCCATTGTGTTACACCCTATAAAAACGAGGCATTTGAAATGTTCTGGAAATGGCAATTTTTTATTTTTGAAGAGAAACTGTTCCAAATGTCAATTTTAATCTTCAATAATCTGAACTGATGTCATTAACTGGGTCAAAAGATTGGAATTTTAGCAGCCATATTGTATAGAAAAAATCAACAACCGACTTCATGTCTAATTTAATAGAAGTAGTACACAACATATGAGAATGTAAACTGTCACGACAACCTTTCAGTTCAGCCCTCTTTAATCTTGAAAAAATCAAATCCATGTATATATCTTTGATGGACTGCAGAGTTGTGACCATCAAATATTAAAAAGGCTCTTCATCTTAAATTCCAAAACTTTTTTCCCATTTATTAAACATTCTTGCTTTTTTTTTTCTTTTCAATTCCAATATTTGTTTGAATATTAATATCATTTATGTTTAAATTGCAGATGGTTGATCGAAAATGGGAAAACTTACCCCTTGACTGTTTGGTTGATATATTTTCAAAAGTTGGATTGGGGTCGCTGGTGGAAGGAGTACCATATGTATGCAAGTCTTGGTACAAAGCCACTCTGAGTCCTCAATGCTGGCAATCTCTCTTCTTTCCGGGCATCATGGATAATAGTCTTCGGGGTAGTTATGCTGATTGGGTTATACGTAGGTGTTGCTATACAAAATCATTTGTCAAGTTTGTAATCAGTCGTAGCCAAGGATCAGCATATTCTGTTACTTTTTCTACCGACTTCCCTATGACACAAGAAGTATTCAATTGTATCGTTGAAGGGTAATTTTCTTTTATTTATTTTTTCGATGAGATTAGGATAATCGCTAGTTTATTAGAAATTCAGGGAACAAGTTTTATATTCCAACACTAGCTAACATTTATTTTATCTTCTTTGTTATTTTTTTCCTTTGGTGCAGATGTCCTTCTTTGAAAAGGTTGGAGTTGCCACCGAATATTGAAAACTTCTTCGGTGAAAGTGAAGCATATGCTATATCCACCCTACTCCCAAATATTGAATTCCTCTCTTTGAGGGGGTCATTTGTCACAAGGAGTGTAGTTGTGAACATTCTGAAAGGATGTAAGAAACTTGTTCACTTTGATGCTGGCTCTTGGCAGGGATTTGATGTTGATGATGAGATTAAGAATCTTGCTGCTCATATCACCACTTTCAAATTTAAGGTTTCAATGTTCCATCTTTATGATAATGTTTGGTAGTGGTTATGGTTACCGGAGGGAAGGAGTAGTTTTTAGTTATGGTACCATATCCATAGATTGAGTATGGTACTACAGTATATCTATATTGTTCTATGTCTGTATCAGAAATGAAACTGAATTTTCTAAACGAAATATTGTTGTCAATTGCATTGTGTTTATATGTATCTACTTGTAACGTGTACTATATTTTTAATTTATAGACTACATGAATATATTCAAACGAAATAAATGTTTATTGACATTGTGGAGTTTTAGGCAACCATTGTAATCTCTAGAAATGATAAAGGGCGATTGAGTCTATTATTATAATAAACAATACAAATGTTAAATACTAGTTTGAAATAGAATTTTAGTGCTATATAAATCAAAAAATAGAGGGAATAATATGTAATAATCCCTCCATTTCATAATAAATTTCAAAAAAATTTCCATTTCATAATAAATTTCAATTTTTTTGTATGACCCAAATAAATATCATATTTTTATATTAGTAAAATGTCTTAGAAAAATTTAATCGTTGTACATGTGAACATAAATATAACACATTTCTCAAAAAATATTTACAAGTCAAATGCAATATTTATTATTTATTAAGAGACGTAGTAAGTTATACTCCCTCCGTCCCAGATCAAGGGTCCTAGGGGAGTATTTCACGGTTTTTAGGAAAATTAAAAAAAAATGAATAAAAAATTGAAAGTGTGTAGAAGATTAGAGGAGAGAGAATGTAAAAGTTAAAAATCTATAGTATAAATTAGAGTGGCCTTTTGAACAGTACTCTCTACAGTTACAAGTCGCCATTTTACCATTTTGCCCTCCTTTAAATTTTTTTTTTTTTTAAACACACACATACCCATTCAGTTTGAATTTCAAAAGGGAGGAGAGAGAGAGAGGACGGGGGGAGAGAGACAGGACTCCAAGACACTGCATCGCCGCCCGTGCCATCTCCGACATCACACACGCCGCCGGCCCATCTCCCACACCGCCGGCCTCCTCCTATTCGTCGCCGCATTATCGTCTAGATGAGTTACATTTAACCGGGTAAGGATTTTCCCCATTGGGTTTGTTTTTCCGTATAAAAATGCCATTTTTGCTAATAACTGTAAATAATTTGTTCTGAAATGGGTTTCTTGAGCAGGAGAGGGGGGGAATTTTTTGATCATCGTGATTTTCGTTGAAAAGTTGGAATTTTTTGGTGGGTTTTTGTTGAAAAGAAAGAAGGATGAAGTACGTTTTGGTAACAGGTGGGGTGGTGAGTGGACTCGACAAAGGTGTGTCTGCTAGCAGTGTTGGGCTTATTCTTCAAGCATGCGGCCTTCGTGTTACCTCCATTAAAATTGGTCTCTCTCTCTCTCTCTCTCTCTCTCTCTTTTTCCCTGTTTCTTCATGATCTTGGTTTGTTTAGTTTATTTGGTTTATTTTTGTACTCCCACCGTACCAAAATTATAGTTTCATTTCGACTTTTCAAACATTTTAAGGTTTTAATATTGAGTTTCGGAAATTTGGTGATTTTGAAGACTTAATTTTGAAAATGAAATGTAAAGGGAAAATGGGACTATCATTTTTGTTCAAGATCGTATTAATTGGGGATTCGGGTGTTGGGAAATTCAACATTTTGTCCAGGTTTACCAGGAATGAGTTCTGTTTGGAGTCTAAATCCACCATTAGTGTTGAGTTTGCTACCCGTACTCTTCAGGTTTGTCTTCCTCCTTTCGCTAATTTTCTCATCTTCTATAATTATTTTTGTTTTTTTAATGAATTACCCCTCTTTTAAAAAATGTTTTCTAATGATTTTGTGTTTATTGTGTGCCTCGATATAACCAAGGTATGTAAATGTTTTGGGTGATTGGAGTTTTTTGACTTGGATTGTTTGTTGTGAAATTAGGGATGTGAGGTTACTTTCATGTGTATTAAGTATTTGTTTTAGTGATTATTGGGGATAATTGACTGAAGCATGATGTTCTTCTAAAGATTAAGTTACAATTAGGACCGGTATTCATTGGGGATAAGTTTATTCATTATCCATTAATAATCATGTTTGTTCACGCAAAAAGAAATTTTTAAAATTTCTTTTTTCAATTTTTCTTTTTAAATTAAAAAAAAATAAATACCACGTGTCCTCGGACACGGGCATAATGTTTATGTTCATACATCACTATAATTTGTAACTATAATGTTTATGTTAATTAAAAAAAAAAGACCCGTGTCCTCGGACACGGGCATATGTACTAGTATTTAATAGGAGAGAGAATGGGTGTGAGAAATGATAAGTTAATGAATGATTTTTTTTAAGGAGAGAGAATGTGTGGGAGGAATAGTAAATTAATGATTTGTTTTTTTGTAAATATGTTAAAATTATAAGGTTATAATGAATTTTTTTTTTTGTAAATATATAAACATTATGAGAGTATAAATGTCCGAAACACTGTTCACATATTTCCATTTATGAAATGAAACTCTTGTTCTGGGACGGATCAAAAGGAAAAGTAAGACTCTTGGTTAGTCTGGGACGGAGGGAGTACTTTTTTTTAGGAAAAATTGCAAAAAAAAAAAAAAAACTGTACTAATTAATTATTGCATCAATGATAACTATCACCAACGGGGTTAGTTTTCCCCCGTTAAATAATCATGTACAGTGCCCGTGATCATATTTTAAAGGGGTATTTTAGGTAGTTCACGCTCCATTAACTTTTTGTTAGTTTGACATATTCTAAATTATCTCATGCTTATTGATCCTTTCACGTGTCACTAATCTTTTTTTATTTTTCATTTGGCTATTATTATTTACTTTTATTTTCAATTATATCATCTTTTCCATTAAATATAACGTTTATTATTGAATTTATTGTCAATGTTTTTACACTTTAATTTTCAATTCCATCACTCTCTCTTAACTTTTTAAAGCTAGCACTCCCACCCTAACCGACCACCACCACCAAAGTTAACACAATCTAACCATCACCATCACCATCACCATCACCATCACCAAACGTTGCCACCGCCACCATGTCACCACCGCCACCACTTCAAAATTACAGGAAAAACACTCAAAACATTTACCAAAATTATTTCACCAAGAAAAAGGTTTTCATAAATTCAAGTATGTGTGACTGCTTCATTCATCATAAATCTGCACAGTAATGAAATTCAACACAATCAAAAAATTGAAGAAAAGGGGGCAAATGGGTCTAGACTTTCTTCATAACAAATTCAAGCAACTGAATACTTACTGTTGGGTTGCACTACTCAATGGCTTGGCAAAAATTTGGTTGGCAAAAGTCAGTAGCTGTGCAATTCGACCTAATTTGGGGAGGGGGGGGGCAAATAGCCCCAAACCCTCCCCACCCAATTCACCATAATTCTCATTATTAAACCTTCAATTCAGCCAGACAGAGAGGACATAAGGAGAGTCGGAGATGGTGGGAGTCACCGGAGTCTTTGCTAGGAGTCAACTTTGGTGGTGTTTTGCGAAGATTTTTGCACCGTCGAATTCGCCGACGAGTCCGGATCTGGTGCGCGTTTGTGGTCAGAAGGTGGTAGGAGGGGTGCGGTGGGTCGAATGAATGAAGAAGAAGAAGAAGAAGGAGGAAGATATCCCCCTGTTTTCTCTAACAATGGCGGAGACAAAACAGT
Organism: Adenophora triphylla var. japonica; assembly: GCA_022495995.1. Classification (NCBI taxonomy): domain Eukaryota; kingdom Viridiplantae; phylum Streptophyta; class Magnoliopsida; order Asterales; family Campanulaceae; genus Adenophora; species Adenophora triphylla. Next base: position 314,853 of record JAFEMH010001365.1, on the reverse strand, counting down.
GAAAGAGGAAGGTTGTTGGAGCAGGGAGAAGACGGAGGAAAATTGTTTTTAGTTTTGTTCTTTATTTTTAAATAAAACCTTGAAGTTTAATTTTTTCAACAAAGAACCCTATTAATTCACCTCTATAGTTTTCAAAAGATTTTTTTAACCTTACAACTTATTTTTATACCAATCTACCGAAAATACCCAATATTGATTAGATCATATGTGGTGTGCATGTCCATTTAACGGGAAAAAACTAACCCCGTTAATGATAGTGATCATGGATGAAAAAATAAATTAGTTCAACGTGTTATATGCAAAAATAAATGAATTTAATGTGTTGTATGACAAAATAAATTAGTTCAGTAATGAAAATGGGGCAACGCTGGGAAAGTTTCAAGGTTTGATAACAATGTAAGATTGCAGACCTAACAACATTGAGCCTTTCCATAAATTAAGCCTCAGAGATCTTTATTAGCGTGTTAGGGCTCTAGTGAGGTGCCATAACCAGCAATTAAAAGAGCGAATTCTATAGAGAGAGAAACTCTTGGCGGAAAGGGCACAACTAGGGAAGAGAAGCAAAGCCTTGCGGCTGAGAGAGAGGGAGAGAGACATAGACTATTTAGGGCGTTCCTTCTTCGCCATTGTTGGAGTGCTGGACTAGAATCAAGTGATTAAAGGTTAGTTTTTGATTTTGACTACCGGCAGTTTATATTAGTTAGTAAGTGTGGCTTGATTTTTCGTAAATTCTAAAACCATGGAACCTTACTTGACCTAGTGACCCCGCTGATAATGAAATTGAAATTAGTATGTTTGAAATCATGGCTTCTTTGTATATTAAATCAATATGCCTACTGGAGAAATTCTATTGAAATTTGGTGATTTAGAAATTGGTTAGATTTTTCCATATTGTGTTTTTTTTTAATAGCAATTCTTAAAGTCTCAATTTGTACTTAGAAATATCAGAAAGGGATTTTGGGAAAATAATGGTTGCAGTTGAAAATCAGCCAGTGGGATTTGATTAGTGTCAATTGAACGAAGCTGGTTAATAGAAGTATTAATTTGGTACTGTTTTGATCAGTTTATTATGTTATTAAGATATACTATATTGTTCCAATATAGGTTAAGTGAATTTTGATCAGAGTAATTGATACTCCATTTTGTTGGACCGTTCGAGGTAAGTGACTTTTACTTATTCTAGCATTTTCAAATGTATTTATATAATTAAAATTTGTCCGAATCTCTTTCAAAATAAAATTACTATTTTCAAATATCGTTTCCATCAACTCCGACCAGATATGTGTTTCATAAAAGTTACTGTAGTGTTCTGATTGAAAGTGATTGAAATATAATTGTTCTATTGAAACTTACTGCAATGTTAGTGTTTCATTAAAATAGTTTTCATGCATTTAGTTGGCTATGTATAGTGGACCCTGCCACAGGGTTAAGTGTGGTAAATAGTGGACCTCGCCACCAGGGTTAAGTGTGGTAATCAGTGGGCCTTGCCACCAGGCGTAGTGTGGCTATATAGTGTTAGACCAGTTTCGGAACTAGGTTTTAGTGGACCCCTCATTGGGGATTAGTGTACAATGGGCCCTGCTACCGAGATAAATGTGGCCATAGTCTTTGAACTGAATTGCATAAAATGTCTTTTTTTTTTAAGTGATTTAAAGTGTTTTATCGTAACACCTTTGGTGAGATCATCATTTCCTGAATTTTTTCTCAAATAATACATTTTTACTTTTTTAATTTCCAAAATGACTTACTGTTCAAAGTGAGTTTGACTTGGGTTGGTCAAACTCGCTACACCGTGTAGCGAGTTTTGTGTAATTAAGATGGACGATTTAGAATTTAATTAGGGCAAATAATTAAGCTTAACTCGCTACACCGTGTAGCGAGTTTGATTAGCCCAAGTCAAACTCGCTACACCGTGTAGCGAGTTATTTAAAATACCCTTTTCCCTTCCAGTTAACGTTTTCAATCAAAAAAACTAAAAAAAAAACCCTAACTTTTTGTCTCAGCCACCAAGAAGAAGAGTAAGAGGAAGGAAGGAAAAAGAAGAAATCAAGCCATTTTGCCATTCAACATCTTCATCATTAAAATTTTGTAAGTGTAAATTTATATTTTTCTATTATATACTTGCTATTTTTTTTTTTACTTAGTGGTGTTCACTATATTTTAATAGCAAAAATATATTTTACTTGTTATTAGAATTGTTTACTTGCATTTTTTTTTGGTAAATTTAGTTTTGTAAAAATATATTAGTTTAAGCTAAAATATGTGACTAATTTGTGTCCCAATCCGAAATTTTGAGATAATAATTAATGTTTATTAGTTTACTTGCAATTTAGGATTTTTTTTTTTGATTTTTTTGATGACTTTGTAAAAATATATCACTTTAATTGCAATTTAGGATTTTTAATTTAATATTGTTACTTTATTTGTGTAATAATATTGGAAAAAAAGAATGATTAACTTCTTATCAAATTTTTTATAGAAAATTATTAATTAATTTTCTTATGTAGAATTATTTTTTTTTGTCCGTCCTTATATAAAATGACTTTTAAGCGATAAAAAAGTAATAATAATGATTATGAATTACTGAAAAAAAGACTTAATTAATAATACTTGTTAAAATAATACACAGTTATAATATTAACAATTGTATAATTAGTGTGAATACTTACTACTATAATTAATAATAATTGTTAAAATAATAATAATAATAATAATAATAATAATAATAATAATAATAATAATAATAATAATAATAATAATAATAATTATTATTATTATTATTATTATTATTATTGATAATACTCATTAGTGTTGCAAATATTTATTATTATACTCCATCCGATTTAAAATACATGTCATTAATAAAACAAGTAAATATCAAGAATAATAATATTTATTAATATTATTGAGAGATAATAAATAATAATTGAATAATATATAATAAAGAAAAATTATGATAATAATAAAGAAAAAAAATACTAAAAACAACAAAATAAATTAAACTTCTAAGATATATTAATATACATATAACAATATCCCAAATCTCATATACTTATACCCCAAACCCTAAATTAGATAGATCTACCCCAAACCCTAAAAATATGATTTATTGTTCAAACTTTTCTTTTTAAAAAAAACCGCATGCTATTTTTCAAAACCGCATGAAGATTACTCTTGAAGTATTACTTAGTATATAGGCTGGAAACCAAGACCTTTCCCACAGGCACTTCTTGGAAGTGTGGGATAACTTTGGATTACAATGCCACGTACTAGTAATTACACTTTTGTATTCTCTTATTTATTTCCTTGCCTCGTAGAACAATAACCAACCTTGATATTGAAATAAATAGATGGATGCCTTCATTGATCCGGGGCCTATCGATGCCTCTGTTCTGATCACGCACAGGGGGTACAACAACCTCGACAACGTCGGGTTAGACGTTGTGGACAGGCATAGCCACCACCCCAAATGGACTTGCACGACGAGCCAGATCCCGACCCCGAGCAAGAGCCTCAAGCGCAGACCCAGACCCAGACCCAGGTGGATTATGGACAATATGAATGGCAGTCACAGTCACAGTGGAGGATGGGGGGTGACTGGGGGAGTGGGGGTGGTTGGCCGAGTGGAAGTGGGGGTGGCTGGGGGAGTGGGAGTGAGGGTGTCGGGGGGGAGTGGGAGTTGGGGTGCCGGGGGAGTGAGAGTGGGGGTGGCTGGGGGAGTTGGAGTGGGGATGGGAGGGGGAGTGGGCGGAGTACCCAGGCAGGCAGACCCTTCCCCTGGATCATCCACTATGGGCTTCGGACTATATACGAGTGGAAGTGGCTTTAGGACTCCTACATCACAAGTAGGGCTCCGCGGAAAAATAAAACGCTGCTCGTTAGGATCCATTTTTTTGGGTTTAATAGAATTTGGATTAAGAATATTGAGTGAGGGTTGCTAGGAGGATACGAGAGAGAGAGAGAGAGAGAGAGAGAGAGAGAGAGAGAGAGAGAGAGAGAGAGAGAGAGAGAGAATTAATGAACGAGGAAGGAGAGGAAGAGAGGAAGATAAATAAATTTGGAAAACTCAGATGGTGCATTTATTAAAGAGAAACTCGCTACACGGTGTAACGAGTTAAGCTTAATTAATTGCCCTAATTAAATTTCAAACCGTCCATCTTAATTACACAAAACTCGCTACATGGTGTAGTGAGTTTGACCAGGGCGAGTTTCAAAAAAAAGAGACAGTTTGGGCAAAACTTTGAACAGTAAGTCATTTTGGGAATTAAAAAAATAAAAAGGTATTATTTGAGAAAAAAATCATCAGTTCCTTCATGACTTTTAAATGCAAAGAGTTTTGTAGAAGCATTTCTAACTGCCTTACATTTTTGGTTCAACTAGTAGAGGTATTTGTTACTTGCTGGGCTTCGCAGCTCATTGATGTAGGACAGATATTTGACCCAATCAAATATATTAATTCTCGCATTTGTTATTTATGTCTATTCCCTGCCCTATTAATTATTATTATTGCTCATTTATTATTTGTTATTTCGTTAATTTCAAGAAAGCCTTATTTATTGTTACATACAATTTTCCTAACAATCGCAAGAAGATATTTACGTTTCCTTGATTTTATGACAAACATGAGCCAATAATGATGGACAACGGAAGGACATGATCGTTAGAAAATTAACGAAAAGAATGACGGTTTCCAAGGAAGGATAATTAGAAGAGCATTGGAAGCTAACCAGAAGATAACAAGAAGGACAACAATAATCACGCAAGTGATTCAAGATATTTGTTAACACATGGAACGGACTTCAAAGTAGGAAACAAATGATGTTATTGTTGGAAAAAAGTGTGTTTTGAAGGAAATAATGAGTTATTTTCTTAATTTGTTATTTGTTAAAATGACAAATTGATTGTTGGATTGTGTTCTACTCCATGAGTACATTGAAATCATATATTCATTTGTCAAAAATGGTTGAGAAATGAATGAGATATGAAGGCTCAAAGTTAATGGGTTGAAATGGGTAAAATGTGGTTATCCCACATTGGAAAAAGATGAAAAAGTGGCTAAGTTTAAATACTCCTACACTTTGGTAGGGAGTAAGATTGTGGTACATAGAGGTTTCTCTCGCGCACAAAAGTGCAGGGGGTGCAAATCATGGACCGAAATAGGCTTCGGACTACCGAACTCGTGTGCGTGCGCGCCCCGCGGACACGAATGTAGCTCCGAAATAGCTCCGTCCGCGCGAGCCCACTTTTTGCATATTTTTTTTCCAAAACTTGACCCAATGTTTCTGGCGGTGAGGCGGGCGCCTGGACCTAGGTGAAGCGGCCGCCTGGAGGACAGTAGGTGCCACCCATGTGAGACAGCCCGAGGCGGGCGCCCGGCTTTCCCGTGGCGGGCGCCCGGAGTCGAAGGCTGCCCGTTTGTGCACCAACGAGGCGGGCGCTCGGGTGGGTCGAGGCGGGCGCCTGCGTTCAAAGAATCGGTTCCTTAAACTGTTCGCTCATGTAACCGCCGAAATAAATTGCAAATTCATTATTTATAATTGCAATATTGATTGAACAAATTAAAAACATGGTTTTAATTTGTTGGGCAGTTTTCTATGGAGTTTATAATTGCAATATTGATTGAGCAAATTAAAAGTGTGGTTTTAATTTGTTGGGAAGTTTTCCTATGAGGAAAATATATAAATAGAACACAACCACAAGGGAAAACATACAGTTTTTCACAATCTCCACAATCATTTCGCAGCATATTGTTCATCTTCCCTTTGGCCTCCTTGCATTGCATTCGTGGTGATAAAGTTCAAGCATCAACTTCAGTTCGCCGGAGGTCTAATTGTGCAACCACCTTCCGGTTACTCCGTTTCATCCTGGGAGGCAAGCGTTCCGTAACAACTCAAGCACAACGTGGTGAGGGGGCGTAATTTGTCTTAAGGAGAGTGTGATTTCACACGACTCGGACAGCGACAAATTCATTTTCTTCTCTTGTATTTTCTATTTCTGTTTTAAATTAGTTTCTATATTTCCAGCAGAGATTTTGTAATAGTTATTCCAACAATCTTAAGACAAATTAGTTGGAAGGAAAACTATTTAAAACAGTGAACTAAACTTGTTTGTTTTGTTTCAGATGGCTACTCAATCAAACGTGGAAACCAATGCTGGGAACAACTCCGAGAATCCTCGTGTGGAGGAAGCGCTTCGTGTGGAAACCAACTCTCAAAGGGTGGTTGTCCAAGCTGTTTCGAACCATCATGGTGAGAAACCGGAAAAGTTTGTTGGCCAAGACTTTAAAAGGTGGCAACAAAAGATGCTTTTCTATTTGACTACCTTGAACTTGGCGAGATTTCTTAAGGAAGATCCGCCACAGTTGGGTGAGAATGAGACGGATGGGCAAGCCATCTCGGCTCTTGATGCTTGGAAGCATTCCGAGTTTCTTTGCAGAAACTACATCCTCAATGGATTGTCGGATACGCTATACAATGTGTATAGTGTTAAGAAAACTGCAAAGGAACTTTGGGAGTCCTTGGAATATAAATATAAGATCGATGACGCGGGCACAAAGAAGTTCATTGTGGGCCGTTTTCTCGATTACAAAATGGTGGACTCAAAACTCGTTAAAAGTCAAGTGGAAGAGTTGCAAATAATCATTCATGAAATTCATGCCGAAGGGATGGTAATTAGTGAAAACTTTCAAGTGGCGGCAATAATTGAAAAGTTGCCTCCCGCTTGGAAAGATTTCAAGAATTATCTTAAACATAAACGAAAAGAAATGAATGTTGAAGCGCTTGCTATTCGTCTTCGGATTGAGGAAGAGAATAGAATTGCGGAGAAGAAGTTGAATAATCTTCTTGTGGCGAAAGCCAATGTTGTGGAGCATGTTGATAGCTCCAAAGCCAATGGCAAGGCCAATGGCAAAGCCAAAGGCAAGTTTGGTCCCAAAAAGGGTGGTTCTAGTTTGAAGCCAAAGGGAGGAATCTCCAAGAAAAAGTTCGGTGGAACTTGTTACAATTGTGGCATTGTGGGCCACAAGTCTTCCGAGTGTAGGAAGCCAAAGAAACAAGCAAACATGGTGGATGTCATCTCTAATGAAGTTTCCGATATGCACTTGGCGGCAGTAATTTCTGAGGTGAATTTGGTGGGTTCAAACCCAAATCAGTGGTGGATTGACACCGGTGCTACTAGGCATGTTTGCTCAAACAAGGAAATGTTTAGTAGTTTTGAAGCCCTTGAAAATGGTGAGAAATTGTTCATGGGAAATTCTGCCACGTCCGATGTGAAAGGTCAAGGAAAGGTGGTGCTGAAGTTGACTTCCGGGAAAGAGTTGACTCTCAACAATGTGCTCTATGTGCCCGAAATCCGGAAAAATCTGGTGTCCGGATCGCTTTTGATTAAGCATGGATTTCGTGTTGTGTTTGAATCCGATATGGTTACTTTGTCTAAAAGTGGAATGTTTGTAGGCAAAGGTTATGTTTGTGATGGTATGTTTAAGCTTAGTGCTATGGTTGTTAAAAGCAATGTAATGGCTAACAAGCCTAAGATGAATGTGATGAATAAGAATAATTCTTCCGTTTACTTGCTTGAGTCTTCCAATTTGTGGCATGGTAGACTAGGACATGTTAACTATGATACTATACGTAGATTAATTAACATGAATTGCATACCAAAATGTAAAATAGACTACAAACATAAATGTGAAACGTGTGTAGAGGCAAAGTTTACAAAACCTCCGTTCCATTCGGTTGTAAGAAATAATGAACCACTTGAGTTGGTTCATACGGATTTATGTGACTTCAAGTCAACACAAACACGAGGGGGCAATAAGTACTTTATGACTTTTGTTGATGATAGTACAAAATATTGTTATGTGTATCTTCTCAAAAGTAAAGATGAGGCTATAGAGAAGTTTGTTCTCTATAAAAATGAAGTTGAAAATCAACTCAACCGGAAAATAAAGGTCATAAGAAGTGATCGTGGTGGTGAGTATGAATTCCCTTTTGAAGGTATTTGTGCTCAACATGGGATAAAACATGTTACAACACCACCATACACCCCACAATCCAATGGAGTTGCCGAGAGGAAAAATCGGACTCTAAAGGACATGATGAATGCCATGTTAATAAGTTCGGGGTTACCGGATAACATGTGGGGAGAGGCCGTCTTGTCGGCAAATTATGTGTTAAATAAAATGCCCCGAAAGAAAGTAAATAAGAGCCCCTATGAATTGTGGCATGGAAGAGTGCCATCATACCAATACATGCGAGTGTGGGGGTGTCTTGCAAAGGTTTCAATACCACCTCCCAAAAAGGTGAAAATTGGACCAAAAACTATTGATTGCATATTTATTGGGTATGCTCACAATAGTAGTGCTTATAGATTTCTTGTGCATGAATCGAAGATTCAAGATATACACAAGAATACTATAATGGAGTCAAGAAATGCTTCTTTCTTTGAGAATGTGTTTCCGTGCAAAAGAGATGAAGCAAGTTCATCTAAACGGAGACATGATTCAATAGAAGAAGAAGAAGTCGAAGGAACAAATCATCATGAAAATGATGAAGCAGAGGTAGAACCTCGACGGAGCAAACGAGGTAGGGTAGAAAAATCTTTTGGCCCAGATTTTCTAACCTATATGCTTGAAAGTGAACCACAAAGTTATAAAGAGGCCGTGAGCTCTTCCGAAGGACCTTTGTGGAAAGAGGCCATTAAAAGTGAGATTGATTCCATTTTACAAAATCACACTTGGGAATTAGTGGATCTTCCTCCGGGAAGTAAACCACTAGGATATAGGTGGATTTTTAAAAGGAAAATGAAGACGGATGGAACAATTGACAAGTATAAGGCAAGACTTGTAATTAAAGGTTACAAGCAAAAGGAAGGCCTTGATTACTTTGATACATATTCTCCGGTTACGAGAATAACATCGATAAGGATTGTACTTGCGATAGCCGCATTGCGGAATCTTGAAGTACATCAAATGGATGTTAAAACAGCCTTTCTAAATGGGGATTTAGAAGAGGAAATTTACATGGAGCAACCGGAAGGATTTTCTGCGCCGGGGCAAGAAAATAAAGTGTGCAAGTTAGTAAAGTCATTGTATGGCTTGAAACAAGCACCAAAACAATGGCATCAAAAGTTTGATCAAGCCATGATGGAAAGTGGATTTAAAATAAATGAATGTGACAAATGTATCTATGTTAGAGACACGGGAAATGGCTACGTCATTTTATGTCTTTATGTAGATGACATGCTTATCATAGGAAGCTGTGATAAAATGATAAAGTCCACTAAAGATATGTTGAACTCAAAGTTTGACATGAAAGATATGGGGTTAGCCGACGTAATCCTTGGCGTGAAAATTTCAAGAATGTCAAATGGACTTGCTTTAAGCCAGCCACATTATGTGGATAAAATTCTTGAGAAATTCAAAGAAGGATGACTTAGCTATTGCTAGAACCCCAATAGACATGAGTCAACATCTATCAAAGAATAGAGGTGACACAGTTTCTCAAGTTGAATACTCGAGAATCATTGGAAGTCTAATGTACTTGATGAGTTGTACTAGACCAGATATTGCTTACACGGTTAGCAAACTGAGTCGGTATACAAGTAATCCCGGAGCGGAACATTGGAATGGTATAGTGAGAGTACTAAGGTACTTAAGATATACTCGCGATTATGCTTTACACTATACTAGACATCCAGCGGTAATTGAAGGGTATAGCGATGCTAATTGGATATCCGATATAAAAGACTCAAGGTCTACGAGCGGATTTGTATTCACATTAGCAGGAGCAGCTATATCATGAAAATCTTCTAAACAAACGGTTATAGCTAGATCCACGATGGAATCTGAGTTTATAGCGTTAGATAAATGTGGTGAAGAAGCCGAGTGGCTACGCCAATTTATAGAAGATATTCCAAGATGGACGAAGCCCGTGCCATCAATATGTATACATTGTGATAGCCAATCGCGATTGGAAGGGCACACAATCATATGTATAATGGTAAGTCTAGACACATTCGTCGAAGACATAATACCATTAGACAACTACTCTCAACTGGCACAATATACATTGACTATGTTAAGTCAAAGGAAAATTTAGCGGATCCGTTAACCAAAGGGTTAAATAGAGAGTTAGTTGAAAGCTCGACGAGGGGAATGGGACTAAAGCCTCTCGAAAAGTTAAACACGGCGGAAAACCCAATCTAGATGACCGGAGATCCCAAGAACTAGATTCAATGGGACAACCTAACTGTTAAAAGACTTGTAGCGTCACTGTGGGGGAATCTACCCCAAGTCCATTCCTATTAGTGACATCCCGAAAGGACAAGGATAAGCCTATGGCTTTTAATGATTCTTACGCGTCGAAAATTCGAGCGGGGTAATACGGGTTACCTTTAAGAAATCACCTATGTGAGAGAGAAGTGGGGCCGCTTCAAGGAGAATTGTTTGAGGCTCATTTCTTAGACCCTCTCGCAGAACTGTGCGTATGTTCGGTGGCCATGATTGAACATAGCTATGAGAATTGAAGTATGTGAGGACGATACTTGTGTCAAGCATATGATCGGCTACATAAAAGCATAACGATTCAAGGACATCGCGTCTATCGATTTGCGAGTAGAGTAAATATGCTTGTACGAGCGAAGATTCAATGGGCATTCCCACATCTTCGTATGCAAGTTTTCGTCTGCCGGGCTTTATCACCAATTCCGCATTATTCCTTCATGTGGGGATTGTTGGAAAAAAGTGTGTTTTGAAGGAAATAATGAGTTATTTTCTTAATTTGTTATTTGTTAAAATGACAAATTGATTGTTGGATTGTGTTCTACTCCATGAGTACATTGAAATCATATATTCATTTGTCAAAAATGGTTGAGAAATGAATGAGATATGAAGGCTCAAAGTTAATGGGTTGAAATGGGTAAAATGTGGTTATCCCACATTGGAAAAAGATGAAAAAGTGGCTAAGTTTAAATACTCCTACACTTTGGTAGGGAGTAAGATTGTGGTACATAGAGGTTTCTCTCTCGCGCACAAAGCAGGGGGTGCAAATCATGGACCGAAATAGGCTTCGGACTACCGAACTCATGTGCGTGCGCGTCCTGCGGACACGAATGTAGCTCCGAAATAGCCTGTCCGCGCGAGCCCACTTTTTGCATATTTTTTTTCCAAAACTTGACCCAATGTTTCTGGCGGTGAGGCGGGCGCCTGGACCTAGGTGAAGCGGCCGCCTGGAGGACAGTAGGTGCCACCCATGTGAGACAGCCCGAGGCGGGCGCCTGGCTTTCCCGTGGCGGGCGCCTGGAGTCCAGAAGGGGCTGCCCCGTTTGTGCACCAACGAGGCGGCGCTCAGCGGGTCGAGGCGGGCGCCTCGTTCAAAGAATCGGTTCCCGTAAAGCTGCTCGCTCATGTAACTGCCGAAATAAATTGCAAATTCATTATTTATAATTGCAATATTGATTGAACAAATTAAAAACATGGTTTTAATTTGTTGGGCAGTTTTCTATGGAGTTTATAATTGCAATATTGATTGAGCAAATTAAAAGTGTGGTTTTAATTTGTTGGGAAGTTTTCCTATGAGGAAAATATATAAATAGAACACAACCACAAGGGAAAACATACAGTTTTTCACAATCTCCACAATCATTTCGCAGCATATTGTTCATCTTCCCTTTGGCCTCCTTGCATTGCATTCGTGGTGATAAAGTTCAAGCATCAACTTCAGTTCGCCGGAGGTCTAATTGTGCAACCACCTTCCGGTTACTCCGTTTCATCCTGGGAGGCAAGCGTTCCGTAACAACTCAAGCACAACGTGGTGAGGGGGCGTAATTTGTCTTAAGGAGAGTGTGTTTTCACACGACTCGGACAGCGACAAATTCATTTTCTTCTCTTGTATTTTCTATTTCTGTTTTAAATTAGTTTCTATATTTCCAGCAGAGATTTTGTAATAGTTATTCCAACAGTTATACATGTAGACCACTCTCAGTCTGAAGTAGAAGAAGATTACATGGCCATCCGGGATAACCACCCTCTGTGTGAAGAAGTTCGTAGAAGAAGATAACCCAGCTATCCGGGAGGACGATCCAGATCCACAAAGACAGATAATCGAAGAGGCATGGCATCATAGAAATCTCATATGTAGTATATACATATTGAGTGGGCTAAGTAATGTCGTTACCGAAAGAAATGTCTCGTGGAGACAGCCAAAGAGTTGTGGAACTCTTTGGAACGAACCTTTAAAGGTTCAAGAAACCGGTTCCAAGATCTGATGCAGATGTGGTAAACTCATGTCACGTAGCAAGAGATTGTCATATTCCAAGAAGGTAAATGCACAACATGAATCAAAGCCAACGTCAACATAAGGTTGAATAGGCTTGATTGAGAATTAATGGGGTTTGAAGCCAACTTAGCAATTTGAGGGGTCAACCCTAGAGAATGGTGGATAGACACTAGAGCTGGAGCTACCCACCAACTATGTGCCAATAAAGAGAGCTTCCCATCATACACTCCTTTCAATGGAAGGAAGGTGTAAATGAGAAACTCTATTACTTCCAACTTTGTGGGACTAAGAAGGGTTGTGCTGAAGATGACTTCAGACAGAGAACTGACTCTCGTGAATGTGCTTCATGTCCCAGACATTCGCAAGAACCTAGTTTCCAGATCAATGTTGAGCGAGGATGGATTTAGACAAGTGTTTAAGTCAGATAAAATTGTATTTCTTGGTAAATGGTACCTTGCCTAGAGACAAATAACAGCAGTGTTTCTTATGTTTACCTTTTGGAAGGTTCTAATTTATGGCATGTAAATTAGGTTACTTGAATTTCAACAAAATTAAGAAGTTAGTGAGTCAAGCATTAATTCTTATGAATAAATTCGATTCAACTAACAAGTGTGAAATTTGAGTGGAAGCTGAAATAACTAAGTCATCATTTTCTTCATTAATAAGAAACACGATACCTCTTGAGTTAGCTCACACGAATAATTGTGATCTAAAGTTAGTGCAAACTCAAGGTGGGAAAAAGTATTTAATTACTTTATAAACGGTTGCACAAGATATTGTTATAAATATCTCTTGATAAGAAAGGATGAAGCCTTGGAGGCTTTCCAGACTTATAAGAATGAAGTTGAGAACCAACTTAATATAAAGATTAAGAAGATTCAAAGTGATAGATGGGGATAATATGTTGCTCTGTTTGAAGACTTATACACCTCAAATCTAACGGAGTAGCTGAACGCAAGAATCATACTCTTATGGAAATGATGAATGCAAGGTTCAGGCTTAACCAACAAATTGTGGGGTTAGCAATACTCTCGTCGAACTACATTCTTAATAAGATACCGAAGAAAGGAATTGATAAAACTCCTTACGAATTATAGGATAATCGTAAGCCATGTTATAAATACCTTAAAAATGTGAGGGTACACCTCAAATGTGGGGGTACAAGCTAGAAGTAAAAGTACTTAAGATAAAGGCGAGGAATTAGATATTTCTTTAGATTATATTTCACTGAAATGAACATATAAGTTCTAGTAAGAGAACTTATGAAAGTGCAAATAGTTCATCTTAAAGAAGACAAACGTAGGCACATTTTGTGGACAAAAGAAGCTAATCTTTCGGTTCTTATTTTCTATGATAGAAAATTAAATGAAAACTGTTAGAGAAAGTTATTAACAGTTAAATGAATAATTCATCATATGTACAATATTTGGAAGTTGGTTGATCTCCCTCTAGGATGCAAATCGTTAGGTTGCAAATCGGTCCTTAAAGGAAAATATTGAAAGATGAATCTATAAAAGGAACACTCTTGAAAGATAGGTGATGGAAAGGTAGACTTTCAAGAATTGTAGTCAAGGGAGACATAATTCAAAAGAGGGATTTCTAAAGGAAAATAATCTTGAGAAATAAATCTAACGAGACAGACTTGTGAATTTGAAAAGGCATATCTCATGACAAATGAATCTCGAAAAATAGACTCTCGAGATATAGAATCTGAAGAGATAGTTTCTTAAAATGACAAACTCTTTAAATGGTAGAGTCAAGAGAGTTAGATAAATTCTCATGAGATATACTCTCGAATAAGTAGATTCTTGAGAAGTCTAAAGAAGGTAGATTCTTGAGAGGTAGACCCTGTAAAGTAGATTCTTCAGAGGCATACTCTAGAAGGTAGACTCGGAAAGTCAGACCACTTAGAGATGTTGACAACTCGAGAAGTCGGATCTGTACAGAGATGCTAACCACTCAAAGAAACTGACTGCTAAGAGAATTTGATCACTCAAAGGACTAATCATCCTACAAAGACTAAAAGTCTAAATGGAATAGTAATCAATCATGGTACTTGGAGTACATAAAGATATGATTGTGATTACGGATTACAATACATTAGATATTCAATAGTATGAAAAGGATATACTTATTGAATCAGACACAAATAAACTCCAAAGTGAAAACGTGTTCACAATAGATGAAGGAGCGGTGTCATTGTAGTCTTCCAAGACAACATGGATAACTCGATTCAATAAGGAATCTGAGTTAATAGTTTTAGACAATGCTTAAGGAAAGCTGAATGGTCTAATGAATTCTTGGAAAAGATTTCTTGTTGGAATAAGTTTATGCCTACGTGTCCTAAAGCATTGTGACGACAATGAGAAATAGGAAAAGGCTTAGAACAGTATGGTAAGTCTAGACATAATGGTCAAAAGACATAATACCATAAGACAATTGATCTCAATTAGGACTCACATATCGGATAAGTGAAGTCGAAATCGGATTCGCATACCAATGGGTATGAATAGGAGATCAAATTGTTTGGTAAGGGGAATGAGGTTAAAACACACACAAACAAAGAAATCCATAGATAACACTCAACCTTGAGAAATGGAGATCCCAGGCCCTTGGTTCAATGAGACAACTAAATTATGGATATTCTAATAGTGAACTTGAAACCTATTATAACCTATTCTCGGAAGCCATCAAGTGCTAAAAGTAAAATCCTGATGACGTGTGGTGAGGGTAAGCTTAAAGCTTTTAATGATTCCTATACCTAAGTGGTGGAGTATAGCAGGTTACTCTTTATAGGAGATCACCTATATAAGTGAGAAGCAATTAGGCCTCTTCAAATGAAACACTTATGAAATCAAGAACGGTCCAAGGCCAAAATGGACAAAAATGTGCGAACAAAACGTGTTAGAGCTATTATTGTGGGAGTACGATTGTCTTGGTATACACTATGCAATAACCGTTTCAAAGCATCGCACTACCGAATGGCTAGTATATCTGATAGTATTTCACTAGGGGAGGTTCAAGGCCACAAGCTACCTATCCCGATGCAATAATGGTTCGACGAAACTTCTAGACGAGTCTGCATTCATGCATGCATTTAATTTGTCATTCATGTGGGGGATCGTTGGGATTTTGGTTTTGGAAAAATGAGGTTTAACCTACTTTTGACCAAGAATTTCATAAGGTTTCATTTTAGGAAAATGAAAATTGATTACATATTAATAATCTACTTTTGGAGTAGATTAATTTGATATATTTACTTCCTCAAAACCAATTTGTGATGAATGAGAAATTAAATGCTCAAAGTATGCAAAATAAAATGGGTTTATGAAGAGTTTATGGGATATGAAAGAGTTATCCCACATTGCTTTAAGAAGGAAAGTAATGATTGTTTTAAGTGGAACCATCCAAGGAAGGAGACATCAAGTTGTTATCTCCTTGGGCCAACCAAGTGGACCATTGGGCCATCCATATAACTAGTGACCCAATAGTGCTAATTTTGGACTAGCATCAAATTGGCACAAGAATCGCGAAGGGCGCGAAGGGCGGAATGGGCGGTTTAGGGCGCACTTTGCACTTCGCATTGTCGCTAGGAGACTTAAACTTTTGACAAAGTTCGGCTCTATGGAGGTTCGGTCGATTCAAGCTTGGTAAATATGGTTCGGTCCAGATTCGGCTGATGGTTCGGTTCTGGCTAGGCTCAGGTACTTGGGCGGTTTGGGCCAGTGGGTTGGGTCTGGGCCAATCAGTGATGGGCAGACAATTGGACTTGGTTTGGGCGCATGGGCCGAGGCCCATTGCTGCTCCACCAAGTGCAATGAACCAGGTCAAGTCGGATGGTTCATGGAATAGGTTCAAATGGTTAGGGCTGGAGACACGACCCGCACCTGTTCCAATAGATGGGTCAGATAAGATGGGTTCACCCATGCGATCTCAGCCTTCCATCAAGCCTAGATCCAACGGTGCAGATCCATCGGGTACCAATTGTGGTTATTTCCAAGAGGTACCACAACTCTTCATATACTATAAATAGCCCCTACCAGATTGTCAAACTAACTCAATTCATTCACAATCACTTCTCTCTTCACACAAGAAGCACATATTCACATATTTAACTGAGTTAACGAACTCGGTTAGATATCTAACTGAATTTGGAATTCAGTCACATAATTCAACGAAATTCTTAACGACATTTGTTAGAAAATAATTCATCTTGTTGCATAAGTCTCCTTCAAAGTCTGGAAGTGTCAAACACAGTTGCGTTCGCCGAGTTATTGATTTGAAGTACTTCTATCAATAATAATAAGTCATTTTATCTTGAGAGAAGATTGCCACCTGAAACCGTTAGCACCAGTGCAGGGCAATATCTTCTTGCGAAAATTGTGTCCAACATAAGACTCGACTTCCTATATATATATTCGGTTTGGTTTAATTTCCGCATTTACTATTTATCTCTATTCACTGTCCTATTAATTATTATTATGGTTCATTTATTATTTGTTATTTCGTTAATTTCAAGAAAGCCTTATTTATTGTTACATACAATTTCCTAACACTGGCATCTCATCCTCAATCAATGCAACAACATGTCGGTTGGGACACTCATCTTGTAGATGACCGAGCCCATGACATTTGAAACATCTAGAGGGTTGTTTTCCCCTAAATGGTTCAGGCACTAAACCAGGTTTTGCTGCAGCCGGTACCTTCGGAACTGCTGGTGTAACCCCCTTGAGAGTGCTTGAACTCCCACCCCCTCGATTACTAGCAAAATCCTTACCCTACCAATGATTCACAATCTTCTTTCTCTTCAACTGTTTCTCAACCTTTAGAGCAAGTCGACAAACATCCTCGTAAGTCCAGTACTGCTGCAATTGAACCACCTCTGAGACATCAATGCATAGTCCCCCCAGGAAGCGAGTAACCATTTGTTCATCCTCTGCTACATCACACCGCATCCGCAAACGATCAAACTCCTTTATGAACTCTTCGACAGTCATATCACCCTGCTTCAAATTTTGATAATCAAGAAAGGACTCCTGCCTATAGTGTTCAGGAAGGAATTTCCATCGCAGCAATTTCTTCATCTTATCCCAAGATTTAATCTTTGATTTCTCTTCTCTAACCCTTTGTTTCTTAACATGTTCCCACCAAATTGAAGCATGCTTCTTCAATTTGATTGCAACCACTTTCACTTTATTACTATCACTCTGTGTTTTAAATAAAAAACATGTTCAACAGTATTAAGCCAATCAATGAATTCATCCGGATGTGCCTTACCTTCAAACTCCCGAATGTCGATCTTCATGCCGACATCCTTTGAAGGATCTGCCTCATACCTGTATTCACGTTCATGACCTCGAGCGAAGGGATTGATCCCCTCTGCATATTCTCCCTCATCAGATGACACATCTGAATTAGAGCCCACATCGGTGGGAGCCTCCAAACGTGCAAGGCGACGTTGGAACTATTGAATCTGGTTTCTCAATTCGTCATTCTCGATATCACGTAGGTCTCATTCACGATGGATTTGATCTGCTTGGGGATCTGCTCCACGTCCCCTACCACGACCACCACGTCCTCGTTCGGCCATTGCTAATCAACCAGGAAGACTGATACCAAATGATAGCCAAAACCGTATGAGAATAGACTGAACGGAAAGAACAGAAACAATGATTTAAGCCAAAGCTTTTTTCTATTTCATAAAATCAAAGTCTAAGTTGTTCAAAACCATAAAACAAGTTTAAATACTCTCAAGAAAACCCTAAAAATGAATTGGATAAGAAAAGACTAAAATACCCTAACTAAATGTTTAAAACATCAGCAAAACAAAGCCCAAAACCAGCAAAAAAACAACTGAGGCCCGTTTCTAAGTCTTTACAGCATTGCACGGCTAAGTCCATAACACTGCACGGCCGCTCTATCACTTCTGCCGCTCTGCACGATCGTGTCTTTAATCTTGCACGGCCGATCCACCAGTTCTACGAAATCTGTTGTCGATCTGCATCACTTCTTTTCGACAGAAAACAAACTTCTCATATGGTAAGTATTTTGTCATCATGTCGGACCCATTATCATCCGTATGCACTTTGTCGAGCTCCAACAACTTTGAATCCAAAACATCACGAATCCAATGATGTCGAACATATATGTGTCTTGATCTTGAGTGGAAAGTAGGATTCTTGCAAAGATGGATTGCACTTTGACTATCACAATAAAGTACATACTTCTCTTGCTTCAAGCCCAATTCTTGAAAAAATTTCTTCAGCCATAACACCTCCTTGCAAGCTTCCGTTGCAGCGATGTATTCGACTTCCGTGGTTGATAAAGCAACACATTTTTGATGTCTAGATTGCCATGAAACAGCTGCCCCAGCAAAGGTTATCATGTATCCGGAGGTTGACTTCCTAGAGTCGACATCACCCACCATATTAGCATCGGCATACCCATCAAGTATGACCTTGCTATTTCCGAAGCATAGACACACTCTAGAAGTACCTCTTAGATACCATAGAATCCATTTAACGGCTGCCCAATGTTGTTTTCTTACAACTCTAACGGCATGAGCTATATCCGTCCTTGTGCAAACCATGGCGTACATCAAGCTACCAACCGCGGATGCTTAAGGCACATTCTTCATTGCTTCCTTCTCATTCTCACTCGTAGGACATTGCTTGGAACTTAACTTGAAATGACCCGCATGTGGAGTACTCACAATTTTAGCCTTGCTCATCTTGAACCGTTCGAGAACCCTTTCAATATATTTTTCTTGGGACAACCAGATTTGTCTACTCACTCGATCTCTTGAAATTTTCATCCCAAGAATCTGTTTTGCCGGTCCTAAGTCCTTCATTGCAAAGGACTTGCTCAACTCCTTTTTCAATTTATTAACGCACAGTTTGTTTTTGAATCAAATATTAAGGCTGCAAACAAGGTTCTTTATCTTAAATTACAGTAATTCTTTTTCCCATCAACCTTTAAACTATTAGACAAGATATCAAGATTGTTATACTGTGATATTCTCAACTGTATATATGGCTAAGAATCCCATATTCTTAGGATGTTAATGTATACTCCCTCCGTCCCACAATACTTGACACACATTTCTATTTTGGGCGTCCCACTGATAAGTCACACTTCCTAAAATGGCAAAGAATCTTTACTATTCCCTCCACTCATTCTCTCTCCTACATTATTTTAATACTCACAATACCATTATAATTTACTATTCTCTCCACTCATTCTCTCTCCTACTTAACTATCTACACTCACAACACATCAACCTTTTTACTTTTTCCTTAATTCCCGTGCGGAACAGTAACTGTGTCAAGTATTACGGGACGGAGGGAGTATATGATAGTATCAAATCTTAGTTTAATAGAGTCCTATGAGAGTCTGTAAACTAAGATTTGATAATATCATATACTCCCTCCGTCCCGGAACTTACTTCACAAACACTGTTTGCACTAGTTTTAAGGAGGGAGTATTATATTGAAAGTGTTGTGAGTGTGAAAATAAAATAGGAGAGAGAATGAGTGGAGAGAATAGTAAATTATAATGGTGTTGTGAGTATTAAAATAATGTAGGAGAGAGAATGAGTGGAGGAAATAGTAAAGATTCCTTTCCATTTTAGGTAAGTTTTAAATGTGTGAAGTAAGTTTTGGGACGCCCAAAAGGGAAAGTGTGAAGATTGTTCCGGGACGGAGGGAGTATACAATAACATCCTAAGAATATGGGATTCTTAGCCATATATACAGTTGAGAATATCACGGTATAACAATCTTAATATCTTGTCTAATATAAACAATTTAAACATCTAGACATATTGAAGATGGTATTTATATCCTAGAACAACCTTAAAAAAGTAAAAATTATACACCAAATTATTAAAACAACTTAAACGTCTAGAAAATCTTTCGAGTCTCATAACACTGCTTATACAACATTTTTCGGGCTTAAAACAATGAGGTTATGATCCATAACTTATGGATGCCAAAGTAATGCCTCTGAAATACCCAAAAAGACTCTTTTTTAGACTCTTTTCGAGTCAAATATTGACATTGTCATAATATTTAATTCCATTACTGCCCCCCCTGGCTCTTCGGCATATTGTATTGAAAAAAATCTTCAATAATCTGAACTGATGTCATTAACAACCTTTCAGAATGTAAACAGTCACGACAACCTTTCAGTTCAGCCCTCTTTAATCTTGAAAAAAAATCAAATCTCCATGTATATATTTTTGATGGATTGCGGAGTTGTGACCATCAAATATTAAAAAGGTTCTTCATCTTAAATTCCAAAACTTTTTTCCCATTTACTGAACATTCTTGCTTTTTTTTATTATTTCTTTTCAATTCCAATATTTGTTTGAATATTAATATCATTTATGTTTAAATTGCAGATGGTTGATCGAAAATGGGAAAATTTACCCCTTGACTGTTTGGTTGATATATTTTCAAAAGTTGGATTGAGGTCGCTGGTGGAAGGAGTACCATATGTATGCAAGTCTTGGTACAAAGCCACTCTGAGTCCTCAATGCTGGCAATCTCTCTTCTTTCCGCGTGGGTGTTGCTTCAGAAAATCATTTGTCAAGTTTGTGATCAGTCGTAGCCAAGGATCAGCATATTCTGTTGGTTTTTCTACCGACTTCCCTATGACACAAGAAGTATTCAATTGTATCGTTGAAGGGTAATTTTCTTTTATTTATTTTTTCGATCAGATTAGGATAATTGCTAGTTTATTAGAAATTCAGGGAACAAGTTTTATATTCCAACACTTGCTAACATTTATTTTATCTTCTTCGTTATTTTTTTCCTTTTGGTGCAGATGTCCTTCTTTGAAAAGGTTGGAGTTGCCACCGAATATTTTAGACTATGGTGAAATTGAAGCATATGCTATATCCTCCCTAATCCCATATATTATGTATGATATATCCACCCTACCTCCAAATATTGAACTCCTCTCTTTGAGGGGGTCATTGGTCACAAGGTGTTTAGTTGTGAACATTCTGAAAGAATGTAAGAAACTTGTTCACTTTGATGCTGGCTCTTGGTGGGGATTTGATGTTGATGATGAGATTATGAATCTTGCTGCTCATATCACCACTTTCAAATTTGAGGTTTCGAACATTGAATGTAGTAATGATTTTGATTATGGTTATTATGATTTGGATTTTAATGATGATGGTTGTGATGATTATTATTATGATTAGGCTATAAATTTGAGGTTTCGAAGATTGAATGTAGTAATGATTTTGAATATGGTTATTATGATTTGGATTTTTATGATTATGGTTGTGATGATTAATATTATGATTTGGATTTTGATTGAGGTTTCGAAGATTGAATTGTTTGTTAAATATTAATTTTTTTTATATGACCCAAATAAGAGTTGGTCTTACAAAAAACGTGTTTTTTCTGGCACTTAGAAAAAACGTGTTTTGTTTTCCCCGGTTTTGCTGGTGCCAGTTTAATAAAGTGCCAGTGTGACAAAGTGTCAGTGCATGTGTAACAAAGTGTCAGTGTAAAAAAGTGCCAGTACCAGTTTAACAAAGTGCCAGTGTAAAAAAAGTGTCAGTGTATGTGTAACAAAGTGCCAGTGCATGTGTAACAAAGTGCCAGTGTTAGTGTAACAAAGTGCCGGTGTAAAAATGTGCCGGTGCATGTATATTAAGTGTCAGTTTATAAACTAACACTGGCACTTTGTTACACTAACACCGACACTTGTTTTACACTAACACCGGCACTTTGTTACACTAACACTGACACTTTGTAACACTAACACTGGCACTTTTTTACACTGGCACTATTTTACATTAACACCGACACTTTTAGATGTGTAAACTTAGTAATAAAAGACCCCAATTCAACCCACCCAACCTCAAAATTCTTTCTGGCCCTAACATAAATTAAGGAGAGCAAAATCAAAATAGAATGGCCTTCGTCTACCCATCACATATTGGCTAATGATGTGTGTCGTGCTAGGGCACATAAAGAATTGAGAAGAACAAAATTGATTACACATCAATTTAGTGACCATATTGAACAATTTTCTGGATACAGTAAATTGATTGACATTGGCGCATGAAATAGTTTGGCGACAAGGAGCTTCACGACGACGGAGTTGGCGTGTTGCAGTGACGGAGCGGGAGAGCCGATATGAAGAAAGTGGAAGACTACGGCGATCGCACAAGCGCGCGTTATTTCAAAACCCGTTTTTCCTTTTGTTCAGGAAAAACTGGTTTTTTTTTTGAGATTTTGGCCCCAAATAAATATCATATTTTCATATTAGTAAAATGTCTTACTAATATTTAATCGTTATACATGTGAACATAAATAAAGCACATTTCTCAAAAAATATTTACAAGTCAAATGCAATATTTATTATTTATTAAGAGACAAAGTAAGTTATACTTTTTTTTTTTAGGAAAATTGAAAAAAAAATTGTACTATTCACTTTTTTCGTGTTTCACCACTGAGCTAATTTATTTTTGCATAGAATCCATTGAACTAATTAATTATTGCATCCATGATAACTATCATTAACGGGGTTAGTTTTTTCCCGTTAAATAATCATGTACAACGTTCGTGATCATATTTTAAAAGGGTATTTTAGGTAGTTCACGCTCCATTAACTTTTTGTGGGTTTGACATATTCTAAATTATCTCAGGCTTATTGATCTTTTCACATATCACTAACTTCTTTTATTTTTCATTTTAGCTATTATTATTTACTTTTATTTTCAATTATATCATCTTTTTCATTAAATATAACGTTTATTAGAGAATTGTTATATAAACCCGTAAAATTGTTGAGTAAACAACCCGTAACTTGAAAACTTCAAAAAAGCCATCGAGTGAAATGAAAACATTATCCCTAAATCCATTAACTCAATCACTAATGTTATCTACACCCGTAAACTTTAACTCATTTTTTCCTCAATTGTTATTCACACCCGTATACCCCCTCCCTCCCTCATCAATTTTCACCACCTTCCCCCTCCCTCCCTCATCAATTTTCATCTTTTTACAAAATCACTTCCTTCATTATTTTTTTACATCCAAAAAAATTACCTCCCTTTCCTTCCTCTTTCTCTTACCATCATTTTCTCCAAAAAAAAATCCATACATATTTGTTCAAGACAAGAGATTCAGCAGGCTCATCATGGATGCTCTACCATCGAATGTTAATGTAAGTTTTCTAACCATATAAATGTGTTAACAATGACTTTTCTGTTTCGTTGCAAAAAGTCGGCAGTAGTGACCGAAAATCAGTGCAGGTTCGGCCACACCCGGCCGAAATTCAGTTCAGGTTCGGCCACACCCGGCCGAAAATTTAAAATTGTTCGGCTCTGATTTGCCGATTCTGGGCAGTTTTTCGGTCAGTACCGGTCGAATTTTTAAAATATTTCGGCCACACTCAGCCGAACCTTTGAAAAAAATTCCCGAACCTTTGTTTTTCTTCTTACACCTCCCTTATTGTTTTATTGAATTGTTGCAGTATTTACTGGATGACAACAACTATGTCTCGATTGATTTTGAAAGCGTTTTGCGAGACTACACTCCAGAATTCACAATGCCCTTGTTTTTTCGAGACCGTAAAATATGTTTGAATGGGTGCATAAAAAGGGGGAAGAGCATGGGTTTATCATCATATTCGGTCGGTCGGATAACGGGAGCCGTAACTCTGCTCCTCGAATGACGCTTGTTTGTGATCGATGGGGGACATACAAGGATAAACCTATCTCTCTGTCCTCTCAAGAATCTGTCAACAATGAAATATTGGGAAGAAAAAAAGAAAAATAGAGAGGGCGGAACAAAGAAATGCGGTTATAAGTTTCAGTTGAACGCCAAACAAGTCACGGTTGATGGTGAATGGCAATTAAAAGTGGTTTGTGGCCCTCACAATCATCCGATTTGTCAATCTATGTTGGGTCACTCTTATGCCGATAGATTACAGAAACCAGAGGAGGAGTACGTGATAGAAATGTCACATGCAAATAGCCGGCCGAATGATATTTTATATGGATTAAAAGAGAAATTTTCGGAAAACAAGTCCTTAATACAGACTATTTATAATGCGCGGGTTAAGAATAGGGCAACTGAGCATGCGGGTCGTTCTCAAATCCAACAGCTCATGTTTAAATTGAACGATCATGCTTATCACTTCGAATATCGGCAATGCGAGGAAACAAATGTTGTTAAGGAGATATTCTTTGCTCATCCGAAAAGCATTGAATTGCTGAAGGCGTTTCCATACGTCTTGTTCATGGATTGCACTTACAAGACAAATAGGTACAACTTACCGTTTCTTGAGATTGTGGGTGTGACATCAACCAAAATGACCTTAATTGCTGCTGTATACCTAAAGGCTGAGAAAGAAGGAAACTACACGTGGGCATGCGAAGTGCTGAATCTCTGATGGATCAATCATGTCTTCCTAATGTTATCGTGACCGATAGGGAGCTTGCCTTGATAAATGCAATTCGTGAGACGTTCCCAACGACAACTCATTTGCTCTGTCGATGGCATATCAATAGGAATATTCTAGCAAAATGCAAGAAAGTGTTTGATATGCAAGAGATTTGGGAGGCGTTCATTCTTCATTGGAATGTAATGGTCGAAGCTGATACATAGGCATCGTTTGATGACTATTTACGACGATTATCAGAAGATTTCAGTCAATATCCCGATGGTCAATTATGTTCTGAACCAGTAGTGGATTGTGCCTTACAAAGAAAGATTTGTCTCGTGTTAGACAAACCATGTTATGCACTTTGACAACTTGACTACGAACAGGTATATCGGGCGAACTTTATGTTTCTGTCATATGTTTTGATGTTTTCTATGCCTTGTTAATTATATGCTAATAAAATATGTAACCTATGTTAGGGTGGAGAGTTAGCATGCCTTGTTGAAGAAACAACTTGGATCGAGCCAGGGAGCATTTGAGACATGTTGGAAACAAATTCATAAACTCATCGAATGCTCCTATACTGCAATCATTGCCTCATTTGAGAAAAGCAGGACTGTGATTCAACATAAATTTAAAGGTTCAAGAATCCGGTTCCAAGATCTGATGCAGATGAGGTAAACTCAGGTCACTTAGCAAGAGATTGTCATATTCCAAGAAGGTAAATGGACAACATGAATCAAAACCAACGTCAACAAAAGGTTTAATAGGCTTGATTGAGAATTAATGGGGTTTGAAGCCAACTTAGCAATTTGAAGGTCAACCCCAAAGAATGGTGGATAGACACTAGAGCTGGAGCTACCCACCAAATATGTGATGATAAAGAGAGCTTTCCATCATACACTCCTTTCAATGGAAGGAAGGTGTAAATGAGAAACTCTATTACTTCCAACTTCGTAGGACTAGAAAGGGTTGTGCTGAAGATGTCTTCAGACAGAGAACTGACTCTCGTGAATGTGCTGCATGTCCTAGACATTCGCAAGAACCTAGTTTCCAGATCAATGTTGAGCGAGGATGGATTTAGACAAGTGTTTGAGTCAGATAAAATTGTATTTATTGGTAAAGGGTACCTTGCCTAGAGACAAATAACAGCGGTGTTTCTTATGTTTACCTTTTGGAAGGTTCTAATTTATGACATGATAAATTAGGTTACGTGAATTTCAACAAAATTAAGAAGTTAGTGAGTCAAGCATAAATTCTTAAGGATAACATTGAAGTTCTGAATAATACTTACTTACGTGTCCTGAATAATGTCAATATGTTGCCTCTTTACTTGCACGGAGGCAACTGTCGCTGGTTGAGCCCGAGGTGGTAGCCACTTCAATGTGAGCGGCAAATTGGGTAGATAGGAGTTGTTGAAACCGTTCCTAAATGCAGGGTGTTAGTCAAATATATGTTTAGCTTTAGAATTGCTTAATCCCAATCACAACAAGCATTAATGTGGACCCCTAAAATTAATTAGACCAAATAGAATCTTTCTATGTATCATAGGTTCCCTTAGTGCTAGTGCCAGTGTTTTAATATGTAATTTTCTCAAGACATGAAGACTTGAAGACCTGAAGATTTTCTCCATCAGTTTGTGAGTTTCTTGTTAAAGGAGCTTCCCTTAACCGGTTGACCCCTCAACCTGTCAGAGGTCCTTGACCGGTCAGGCAGTCCTTAACCGATCAGCTAAAGCCCTTACCTTACTGATTGAATCCTTAACCGGTTCTGGTCCTTAACCTGTCCAACCAGTCAAGCTTCTCCATCAAGCTTCCTTTCAGCCAACCTAACAGAAGCATTTATTGCTC
Source organism: Adenophora triphylla var. japonica (assembly GCA_022495995.1). Lineage (NCBI taxonomy): Eukaryota > Viridiplantae > Streptophyta > Magnoliopsida > Asterales > Campanulaceae > Adenophora > Adenophora triphylla. The sequence continues at coordinate 288,317 of JAFEMH010001365.1, read as the reverse complement.
CCAACTACCCAGCCATCTACTTTAGCTAAAGTTGGTAAAGCAGCATGTTGAATTGACGCTGAAGTGACATTCCTGCTGCTGTCAGAACCTCAAAATGGATTGTCAAAGTAAGCAGTACTCACATCCCTTCAACCACTCAATGAAAATCTTCTCTCTCCTATCTCAGGCATTAAATGCAAAGATACTCCTATTCAAATGCGTGCCTGTTCAAGTCATCATTTCAACCTCTTCAAAGACAACGACTCCTTCATTTGAAGTTCACTATATATAGCTTCCCTGGAGCATTGAAGAAGGTTGGTGCATTTCAAGATCCTTGAGAGTGAGCTGCTTTGAACTACCAACCTGCAAATTCCCTAGTTCAAGGCATTCAATACAAGTCCCCTCTTTCACTAGACATCTTTGTAGGACTTATAAACTGAGCACCTCAATCAATACAGTTGTGTTCCTCCATTAGACTACTTATGGAACACATTGATTGACTCACACACAACACCCTAGAGAAATCAGCTCAACTTGTGAGCACATCTCTAGAAAACACCAGGTCTTTATTGTAGCACGATCCGTTAGTGGTCACCTTTAGTTTAGCAGCCTTCAATCATTGGCTTGCAACTTGTAATAGGTAGGATCCATTAATAGCAGTACACTTTCACAAATCCAAGTTCTGACCAAACTTGGTAGAGGACGTAGCAGTTATTTAACACTGTGAACCTCTTCAAACAACGTGTCATTCCTTTGTGTGTTTATTTATTTTTGTGTAGTTGTAACTGGTTGATAATCTCTTGACCTGTCACAACCTGTTGACTCTTACTACTGCTTACTTTTTTGTCTTACTTGGAAATGAAATTTGTCTTTGTTGCATGAGATTTTAACTTAACGTTTGATATATCCTTCTAACCAATATTCCGCTATGTAAACCTTCCCTCACCGGTTAGCAAGTTCAACTTAATATTTACAAAGATCAAAAGTGTTTTTTAGCAAAAAGTTTTAACAGGCTATTCACCCCCCTAGACTGATTCCTACCATTTGGGACCTAACAATTGGTATCAAAGCGAGCAATTTTTGAAAACCATTTTCCAAGCTTAACCGCTTGAATTTCCAATTCCAAAATGGCAGGAAAACTCATGCAAACTTGGAACATAGCGACTATTCCCATGTTGAACGAAAATGAATTTCCAGTATGGAAAAACAGAATTATGCGGTACTTGGACTCAATAGATGATAGGTTAACCACTGTAGTCAGAGATGGTCCCATGACACCCATAAAAATCAATCTCGCAACTAGAGCACCCAAAACTCCTCTCATGGATCATGTCAATAGAACGTCTGAACAAGATTTTGAGGTTTATGAAACTTATGTTCCAAAACCACGTGAAGAATGGATCGAGGATGACAAAATCTGTGACTCCATGGATAGAAAAGCTTTACACATATTAACCTCAGGCCTTGATGACAGACTGTACAAGCAAGTACAATGCTATGAGACCGCTCAACAAGTGTGGCAAAGTCTACTCAGATATTTTGAAGGAGATCAAGTGGCCAGGGACAACAGACTCTACAAAAGTGTTGCAGAGTTTGAGTCCTTCAAGAAGAACCCAAATGAGACGCTAAAGGAAACATACGATCGTTTCTGCGAGGTGAGTAATTCTTGTGCATCTACGAGGTGAGTAATTCTTGTGCATCTTTAGGTAGAGTTTACACTATGAAAGACCTAAACATGAGATTCCTCAATTCTCTTGGAGATTTGTGGCATGTGAATGTCGCTATTTTGAAAGAATGCCGAGATTTGAACGTTACTCATTTCCAGAACATTGTGTCAACTTTGTTTCTATATGAGGAAGAGCTCAACCGGCTGAGTGGAGTTCAAAAACAATTTAAAAATATATCTCTGCCAGCTCAGACCGAGATCTTCCCTGGTTCTTCCTTGCTAAATAGCCAACCTACCAATGACTCTCCCTCAATCTCTCAGCCTCAACCAACTCAAGCCACTACCTCATCCAATATGCCTTTTGAGGAAGAAGATGAGTTTGCTGCCTTCGCTAGAAACTATAGAAAGTTCAAGGATTTTAAAAGATCCCAACATTCCCACAGCAAACCCTTCCAACCCAAATCCTCATCATTCCAAAGATCTGGGAACTTTCAAAGAAAAGGCCAAACCTCAACCGATGGTAAAAATGCCCAAGGTGAGCTTGTGTGTTACAATTGTAGAAAATCCGGCCATTTTGCTTCCAAATGTCCTCAACCGAAATATAAATTTCTGAGGAAGAAACCATTCAAGAAAAACCCTAGATCTAAGAGCTTAGTTGCCGAGGATGGAACTGAAAAGGCTATGCCAGTCTGGTTCGAGACAGATTTTGAAAATGAGGATGCTGACATAGATGAAGATGCTGATGTCAGTTTTGTTGCTATTGATGGAACCGATGACAAACCCACCTCCTTGCAGTCATCTATCTATAGACACCCCAATTCCAATGAACAATCATCTTACAATGACCAGACCCAACCTATGAGATCTCCCTTGACCTACTTTGACGATCCTATTCCCAAGGCAGATAACCCCTACAACTTTAAAATCCAAAACATAGGTGGATCTATCTACGGTCAGTGTAAAACCATGCCCACTCTCAGACCGCTGATGCAACCGATTCAACAGACCTACTAAGCTCAAGCCCTACCGATTTCCTCTCATCAATCGACACTTGAGCCCCGACCGATTCAATTTCTAAAGACTCTAACCGAGCCAAGTCTTCAACCGATATCATCCTTACCTAATTTTGATCCTAATTTTGAACCATCATCCTCAACCTCTTACCATTGACCCTATGCCAAATATGTCCAAGTCTGAAATGGCAGAGGTGATAAATGAGCTCTTCTCAGATTTTGAAAAATTAAATGAAGCTCACAAAATTATGGCTACTAATTTTAAAAAGATCACAACTGAAAATGACTCTTTAAAAGCTGAAATGAAAATTTTGAAAGAAAGTAAACTAGAGTCTGATCAGTTGAAGAAAGAAAATCAAGAACTCACTGAGAGACTGAATATCTGTTATAGTCAACTTGCTGATCTTGTGTCAAGAAATAATTCTCTTTCAAAATCTATTGACACCTTTTCAAAATCCCAAGCTGCTGTGGAGACTATCATACAAGATCACATGTCTCCTAATAGAGATGTATCATCTGGTATAGGCTTTACCTCCAGCAGCAATGACAATGACAACAAAGACAAACCTGTTACTAAGTCTGTTACTGAGAACTTGATGGGTAAATTTGATGATGCTCAATCCAACCTGCTTAAGAGAGGGTTAACTAGATCTTTCAGTGCTATTCCACATAACTATCCCAAGATTCAGGGACAAATGAAGGCCAAAATTGAAAAGAACAAATCCCAATGGACCGAGGTAGCTGATCCTGAGCTAGGACAATATGTCCCACTCAGTGATGGTGACAGCAAAGGTGGAATTAAAATTGCTGGTCATGTTGCAGGTCAGGAAACCTCAACCGGTAAGGTAGCCGTCACCGGTAAGGGTCCAACCGATCAGACAACCGTCACCGGTCACCCAATCGGTAAAGGCCCCTCAACCGGCAAAGGCTTCCTAAACCTATGCAACCGGCCAACAAAGGTAAACCCATCACCTTCGTCGCCAAAGGATTTGTTTCTACTCAATCATTGAACCCCTCTGAAGTATTGGCTAAATTGAACATCAACTCATCTAAGCCCTCACAGCCATCTTCTAATAAATGTACAAACTGTGGTTTTATCGGTCACAAGGCTTATAAATGCCTCTTGAAGCACCTATCTGGACCCACTGAGTCTAAAAGCTCAGGTGGTGGCCAGGTATGGCTGCCAAAGAGGAACTAACTCTTTGGACCCAAAAGAATAAGGGGGACCATAAGCTTATTGTTTTATTTCAGGAATGCTTTATGGCCTCAACCGATGCTGGTAAGGATGTTTGGATTATGGACAGTGGATGCTCTAGGCATATGACTGGACATGCCGATCTCCTAACCGATCTTGAAGAAGCATCTGGTCCTTCAGTTGTCTTTGGTGACAACGCAAAGGGTAAAATTATTGGTCGTGGATCCATCATAAGAGGTACATTTACTGTACAGAAGGTATCTTTGGTGGATGGTCTGAAACACAACCTTCTCTCTATATTACAATTTTGTGATAAAGGTATGCATTGTATTTTCAATTCTTCCAACTGTTATGTGAAAAACATTGCTACAGGTGAAACCCTTCTCACACTGGATATCGAAAAGGTAACGTTTATGCTATAGATTTAAATAATATCTCGAATGTTACTAATGTTTGTTTTGTAGCTAAGAACATCAGTGAGAATTTCTGGCTATGGCACAAAAGACTCAGTCACTTGAATTTCAAATACCTATCCAAGCTGGCTAATAAAAATCTAGTTGCCGGCTTACCTCAAGTGTCTGCTGATCATGGAAGGAAATGCAGAGCCTGTCAGTTAGGAAAGCAACATAAAGAATCATTCCATAGCAAGCCCTGCATGTCCTCTTCTAGGTGCCTCCAATTGCTACATATGGATCTGTTTGGCCCCACAACAACTGCTAGTTTAGGGGGTAGCAGATATGCTTTGGTTGTTGTAGACGACTTCTCAAGATACACCTGGGTGGAAACTTTTGCTTCAAAAGATGATACCTATGAAGTTGCCACCAGATTATTCCGTCTACTTCAAACCCAAAAAGAATGTGACATCATCAGTATGAGATCAGATAATGGAATGGAGTTCAAAAATAATGGAATCGCTCAGTACTGTGATGATCATGGAATAGATCATAATTTCTCAGCTGCTGGAACACCGCAACAAAATGGTGTAGTTGAGAGAAAGAACAGAACCTTGATTGAAGCTGGAAAAACTATGATATCCGAAGATAGGCTTCCCAAGTATTTTTGGGCCGAAGCTATCCATACAGCATGCTTCACCCAGAATAGATCATTGGTCAACAAGTTTCACAACAAGACCCCTTATGAGCTGTGGCGTGGCAGAATTCCCAACATTGGTTTTTTCAAGATTTTTGGCTGCAAATGCTATGTACTTTACAACGGTAAAGAGCGCCGAGGTAAATTTGATGAAAAAGCTGATGAAGGTATCTTTGTTGGCTACGCCAAGCACAGTAAGGCATTTAGAGTTTTTAATAAACGTCTGTTGAAAATTGTTGAATCTGTTCATGTTACTTTTGATGAATTTGATTTGCTAGAGTCTGATAAGGCTCCAAATAGTACTGATAATTCTGGTGTGTTTTAGACAGGTGAATCCAGCAATCAAAATTCCAACCAATCCACCAGTATCAATGCAAATCAACCTCCAGCTCAGCCTTCAGCCTCTAGTGGTGTAACCTGTAGAGACCTAGTTGATGACTCCTTCTTTCCTCAATCGGTTGGACAACTCAGTAGTCAAACTCCTTTAACCGATCCATTACCAGCTAGTCCTCATGTTACTATTTCAAATTCACTACCTGAAGATGAACCAATTTCAAACATCAACTTTTCGTTTCCCTCTCCACTAATCGATCACCATAAGTCAGCATCACCTTCTCCTAACTGATCTCCCCAACCGGTCACACCTCCCTTAGCCAATCCTCCTCCTCCAATAGAAACCTTTAAGACAAGAATCTGTCAGGCAAGACCTCCCTAGGGAAGTGAGAACAGTTAGAGATCATCCTTTAGAAAATGTGATTGGTGATGTCTTTGGACCAAGAATGACTAGAGGCCAGTTAAGAAGCATGGAGGATCAACATGGATTATTTTCCTATGCTATGGTCTCAAATATAGAACCAAAGAAGACTGAAGAAGCACTCGATGACCCCTGCTGGGTAGAAGCTATGCAAGAAGAGCTTAACCAGTTTGATAGATGCAAAGTATGGGAATTAGTGCCTAGACCTAGTGATCAAACAGTGATTGGAACGAAATGGGTTTATAAAAATAAATTGGATGAGTCTGGAAAAATTAAAAGAAACAAGGCTAGATTAGGGGCGAAAGGATATAGACATGAAGAAGGCATAGATTATGATGAGACCTTTGCTCCCGTAGCTAGATTAGAAGCCATTAGGTTATTTCTTGCCTATGCAGCCTACAAAGAGTTTAAGCTATATCAAATGGACGTGAAAAGTGCCTTTCTCAATGGGGAACTTCAAGAGCTTGTATATGTAGAACAACCTCCAGTATTTGAAGATTCCAAGAAGCCTAATCATATCTACAAATTGAATAAAGCTTTGTATGGCCTCAAGCAAGCACCTCGAGCATGGTATGAAACTCTCTCCAAATTCCTACTTAGTGAGAAGTTCGAACGAGGTAAAATCGATACCACTTTATTTATTGCAAAGCATAATGGTCATTCATTGTTAGTTCAAATATATGTTGATGACATTATTTTTGGATCTACTAACGAAAAATTATGCAAGAGATTTGAGAAACTTATGAAGAGAAAATTTGAGATGAGCATGATGGGTGAGCTAACTTTTTTCTTGGACTTCAAGTCAAGCAAACCCAAGAAGGTATATTCATCAATCAAGCCAATTAAACCAAAGATCTAATCAAGAAATTTGGTCTTGATTCTGCTCATCCTCAAAGCACTCCAATGGCCACAAATGTATACCTCGATAAAGATGAGTCAGGTAAGAAAGTAGATATGACACTCTATCGAGGTATGATAGGATCTCTACTTTAGTTAACCGCCAGTAGGCCAGATATCATGTTTGTTGTATGTGTATGTGCTAGATTTCAAGCTGACCCTAGAGAATCTCATTTACAAGCTGTTAAAAGAATCATTAGATATCTTGTGGGAACTGCTAACTTAGGTTTGTGGTATCCAAAAGATTCATCATTTACACTAATTGGCTATTCAGATACTGATTTTGCAGCTTGTAGGGTAACCAGGAAAAGTACCAGTGGAACTTATCAATTTCTAGGTAATCGATTGGTTTCCTGGTCGTGCAAGAAACAAGCATCAATTTCCACTTCTACGACTGAGGCTGAGTACATAGCTGTTGGGAGTTGCTGTTCACAGATTCTATGGATGAAGCAACAACTAGTGGACTATGAAATCCCCCAAGAAGTATGTCCTATCTATTGTGATAACACCTCAGCCATTTCAGTCTCCAACAATCCTGTGATGCATTCAAAGACTAAGCACATAGACATCAAATACCACTTCCTCAAGGATCACGTTGAAAAGGGTAACATCGTTCTTTTAAAAGTTCATACTGATTATCAATTAGCTGATATTTTGACAAAACCCTTGGATATCAAAATATTTGAATTCCTTAGAGGAGAACTAGGCATGATTGATATTAGTTAATTTATTGTGCTAACCTTGTTGCCTGTGTAAGATCTCAATTGATCATGGTGGTCCCTCAGATACTTGTGCTAACTGGTGTCCTTGACCGATTCATATAACCGGTATGCAAGAAATCCTAACCGACATCTCTAATCGGCAACTCTAACGGATACTCCTAACCGGTAGATGTTAGTCAAATATATGCTTAGGCTTAGAATTGCTTAATCCCAATCATAACAAGCATTAATGAGGACCCCTAATTTAGTTAGATCAAAATAGAATTTTTCTATGTACCATAGGATCCCTTAGTGCTAGTGCCCAGTGTTTTTATTATGTATTTTCTCAAGACTTGAAGACTTGAAGACCTGAGAATTTCATGCTGCATTGTGAGTTACTCCTTTGGAAGCTGCCTTACCGATTGAGGTGATTAACCGGTCATCATGCCTTACTGACTGAGTTACCTGACCGACCCCATTCACCGGTCTTGCCCCCTTTACCGGTTGAGACTTACTCCTCAAGCTTCCCTGTTAGCAGCTTGCCGATGCATTAATTGCTCCCAACTACCCAGCCATTAACTTTAGCTAAAGTTGGTAAAGTAAGCATGCTGACAAGACATCTCTGCAACAAATCAGTACCTTCTTTGAGAATGTCAAGTAACCGCACTCACGAGCCCCAACTATCTCTGGAAATCCTCTCTATCCAATCTCAGGCATTTAATGCAAGGATCTTCCCATTTAATGCCTGTCAGTCCAAGTCATCATTGCAACCTCTTCAAAGACAACGGCTCCTTTTCAAAGTTCACTATAAATAGCTTTCCTGGAGCATTGAAGAAGGTAGGTGCATTTATGATTCTTGAGAGTGAGTTGCTTTGAACTACCAACCTGCACAATCTCTAGTTCAAAGCATTCAAAGCAAGTCCCTTTATTCACTAGACATCTCTCGTTAGGACTTATACACCGGCACCTCAATCAATTCCCGTAGTGTTCCTCCATTAGACTACTTATGGAACACATTGATTGATTCACACACAACACCCTAGAGAAATCAGCTCAGCTTGTGAGCACATCTCTAGAAAACACCAGGTCTTTATTGTAGCACGACCCATTAGTGGTCACCTCTAGATTGGCAGCCTTTCAATCATTGGCTTGCAACTTGAAATAGGTAGAATCCATTAATAAAGTAGTGCACCTTCACAAATCCAAGTTCTGACCAAACTTGGTAGAGGATGTAGCAGTTATTTAAAACTGTGAACCTCTTCAAACAATGTGTCATTTATTGCTTTGTTTGTTTTCTGTTGTGTAGTTGTAATCAGTTGATAATCTCTCAACTGGTCACAACCTATTGACTTCACTTACTGCTCATTTTGTTTGTCTTACTTGGAAATAATTTTTGTCTTGACTTGATTGATATTTTGTCTTACCGGTTTGCCTTTTCTCTAAACTGAAAACTTAATTTCCGCTGTGCAAAATCACTTACCGGTGAGCTAGAGTTTTTCAAAACAAGTTTTAGCAAAAAGTTTTAATCAGGCTATTCACCCCCCCCCTCTAGCCTGATTCCTACCATTTGGGACCTAACAATTGGTATTAGAGCTTACAATTTTCAAAAATCATTTTTCCAAGCTTAACCGCTTGAATTGCCAATTCCAAAATGGCAGGAAAAATCATGCAAACATACAACTTGACATCCGTTCCCATGTTGAACGATAACGAATTTCCAGTATGGAAAAACAGAATCATGCGGTACTTGGACTCAATAGATGATAGGTTAACTACGTAGTCGAGATGGTCCCATGACACCCCGAAAATCAATCTTGCAACTAGAGCACCCAAAACTCCTCTCATGGATCATGCAGATAGAGAGTCTCGAACAAGACTTTGAGGTTTATGAAACTTATGTGCCAAAACCACGAGAAGAATGGACCGAGGATGACAAACCGTGTGATTCCTCGGACGTAAAAGCTTTGCACATCATAACCTCGGGACTTGATGACAGACCGTACAAACAAGTACAATGCTATGAGACCGCTCAACAAGTGTGGCAGAGTCTACTCAGATATTTTGAAGGAGATCAAGTGGCCAAGGACAACAGACTCTACAAAAGTGTTGCTGAGTTTGAGTCCTTCAAGAAGAATCCAAATGAAACAATGAAGGAAACGTACGACCGATTCTGCGAGGTGAGTAACTCTTGTGCATCTTTAGGTAGAGTCTATACCATGAAAGACCTAAACATGAGATTCCTCAATTCTCTTGGAGACTTGTGGCATGTGAAGGTCGCTATTTTGAAAGAGTGCCGTGACTTGAACGTTACTCATATCCAGAACATTGTGTCTACTTTGTTCTTATATGAGGAAGAGCTCAACCGGGCCGAGTGGAGTGCAAAAACAATTTAAAAATTTATCTCGCCACTCGCATCGAGATCTTCCCCGGCTCTTCGATGCTTACCAGCCAAACTACTACCATTGACTCTCCCTCAATATCTCAGCCTCAACCAACTCAAGCCAATACCTCATCTAGCACACCTCTTGAGGTAGAGGATGAATTTGCTGCATTTGCTAGAAATTACAAAAAGTTTAAGGATTTTAAGAAATCCCACAAAGAAATCATTCCAACCCAAATCCTCATCATTCCATAGATCCGGGAACTATCAAAGAAAAGGCCAAACCTCAACCTCAACCGACGGAAAAATGCCCAAGGTGAGCTTCACAGGTGTTACAACCGTAGAAAACCCGTTCATTTTGCCTCCAAATGCCCTCAACCGAAATATGAATTTCGAGGAAGAAACCGTTCAAGAAATTTCCTAGATCTAAGAGTTTAGTTGCGGAGGATGCAACCGAAAAGGCTTTACCTGTTTGGTTTGAGACCGACTCGAGAATGTGGAAGCCGACTATGCCGACTCGATGAAGATGCCGATGTCGCTTTGTTGCTATGGATGGAACTTATGATAAACCCATCTCCCTACAAACTCCTATCTTTAGACACCCCAACTCCAATGAACAATCATCCTATGTTGACCAGACTCCACCTATGAGATCTCCCTTGACATACTTTGATGATCCCATTCCTATTCCAAAGGTGGATGCAGGAAATCCATATAATTTCAAAATTCAAAACATAGGTGGATCCCTTTATGGCCAGTCTAAAACCATGCCCACTCTCAGACCGCTGATGCAACCAATTCAATCGACCTTTCAAGCTCAAGCCTTACCGATCGCCTCTTATCAACCGATGCTTGAGAACCGACCGATTCACTTAAAGCCTCTAACCGAGCCTAACCCTGAACCGATATCATCACTACCAAATTTTGATCCCAATTTTGAACCATCATCCTCTTCCCCTCAGCCTACCGTTGACCCTATGCCCAATATGTCAAAGTCTGAAATGGCAGAGGTGATGAATGAGCTCTTCTCCGATTTCGAAAAATTAAATGAAGCTCACAAAATTATGGCTGATAACTTCAAAATGATCTCTACTGAAAATGACTCTTTGAAAGCTGAAATAAAAAATTTGAAAGAAAGCAAGCTAGAGTTAGTTCAGTTAAAAAAGGATAATCAAGAACTCAATGAGAGACTAAACATTTCTGTTTGTCAAATTGCTGATCTTGTGTCAAGAAATAATTCTCTTTCTAAAACTATTGACACTTTCACAAAATCCCAAGCTGCTATGGAGACTATCATACAAGATCAGATATCTCCTAACCGAGATGTTACAACTGGTATAAGTTTTACCTCCAGCAGTAAGGAAAAAGACAGCAATGACAAACCGGCTACCAAGTCTGTATCTGAGAACTTGATGGGTAAATTTGATGATGCTCAATCCAAATTGATTAAGAGAGAGTTAACTAAACCTTTCAAAGCTGTTCCACACACCTATCCCAAGGGAAGAGAACAGATGAAAGCTTATTTGGGCAAAAACAAATCCCAATGGACCGAGGTAGCTGATCCTGAGCTAGGACAATATGTTCCACTCAGTGATGGTAACAGCAAAGGTGGAATTAAAATTGCTAACCAGGCTGCAGGTAAGGAAACTACAACCGGTAAGGAAGCCATCACCGGTAAGGGTCCAACCGGTCAGACAACTGTCACCGGTCAACCAACCGGTGAGGGCTCCCCAACCGGTAATAGACCTTCCAAACCAATGCAACCGGTCAACAAAGCTAAATCCATTACCTTCGTCCCCAAAGGATCTGTTTCTGCTCAATCAGTGAACTCTTCTGAAGCAAAAGCTATATTGAACATCCAATCATCTAAGCCCCCTCACCATCATCTAACAAATGTATAAATTGTGGTTTTATTGGTCACAAGGCTTATGAATGCCTCTTGAAGCACCTATCTCGGACCCACCGAGTCTAAAAGCTCGTGTGGTGGCCAGGTATGGCCGCCAAAGAGGAACTAACTCTTTGGACCCAAAAGAATAAGGGGGACCATAAGCTTACCGTTTTATTTCAGAATGCTTAATGGCCTCAACCGATGCCGGTAAGGATGTTTGGATTATGGACAGTGGATGCCCTAGGCATATGACCGGACATGCCGATCTCCTCACCGATCCGGAAGAAGCATCTCGGTCCTCCAGCTTGTCTTTGGTGACAACGCAAAGGGTAAAATTATCGATCGTGGATCCATCAAAAGAGGTACAGCTTGTTGTACGAAGGTATCTTTGGTGGATGGTCTCGAAACATAACCTTTCTCTCCATATCACAATTCTGTGATAAAGGTATGCATTGTGTTTTCAATTCTTCCAATTGCTATGTGAAAAACATTGCTACAGGTGAAACACTTCTCACTGGATATAGAAAAGGTAACGTATATGCTATTGATTTAAATAATGTTTCGAATGTTACTAATGTTTGTTTTGTAGCTAAGAACATCAGTGAGAACTCCTGGCTATGGCATAAGAGACTCAGTCACTTGAATTTCAAATATCTATCCAAGCTAGCAAATAAAAATCTAGTTGCCGGCTTACCTCAAGTGTCTGCTAATCATGATAGGAAATGCAGAGCTTGCCAGCTAGGAAAACAACATAAAGTATCTTTCCACAGCAAGCCCTGTTTGTCCACCTCTAGATGCCTCCAGTTGCTACATATGGATCTGTTTGGCCCCACAACTATTGCCGGTTTAGGGGGTAGCAGATATGCTTTGGTTATTGTAGACGACTTCTCAAGATATACCCGGGTGGAGATGTTTGCTTCAAAAGATGATACATATGAAGTAGCCACCAGATTATTCCGTCTACCGCAAACCCAAAAGAGTGTGACATCATCATATGAGATCGATAATGGAACCGAATTCAAAAATCTTGGAATTGCTCGCACTTGTGATGATCATGGAATAGATCATAATTTCTCACCGCCGGTACACCGCAACAAAATGGTGTAGTTGAGAGAAAGAACAGGACCTTGATCGAAGCCGGAAAAACAATGATATCCGAAGCTAGGCTTCCCAAGTATTTTTGGGCCGAAGCTATCCATACTACCGCTTCACCTGAATAGATCCTTGGTCAACAAGTTTCACAACAAGACCCTTATGAGCTATGGCGTGGCGTAATCCCTAACATTGGTTTCTTCAAGATCTTCTACGCAAATGCTATGTACTTTACAACGGTAAAGAGCGCCGAGGTAAATTTGATGAAAAAGCCGATGAAGGTATCTTTGTGGGATACGCCAAGCACGATAAGGCATTTAGAGTTTTTAATAAACGGCTGTTGAAAATTGTTGAATCTGCTCATGTTACTTTTGATGAATTTGATTTGCTAGAGTCTCGATAAGGCTCCAAATAGTACCGATAATTACGGTGTGTTTGAGACAGTGAAACCAAAGAATCAAAACTCCAATCATTCCACCAATTCTAATGCAAATCAATCTCCAGTTCAGTCTTCAGCCTCAAGTGGTGTAACTTGTACAGACTTAGTTGATGACTCCTTCTTTCCCCAATCGGTTAGGCAATCCCATAGACAACCCCAGCTAACCGATTTATTACCAACCAGTCCTCATATTAATTTTCCTAATTCACCTCCTGAAGCTGAACCTATTTCAAACAATTTACCGTTTCCTTCCCCACTACCGATCACCAGTCTCCATCACCTTCTCCAAACCGATCTCCTTTACCGGTCACATCTCCCTTTACCGATTCTACTCCTCCATTAGAAAACCTTAGACAAGAATCGGTCAGGTAAGACCTCCCTAGGGAAGTGAGAACAGTGAGAGATCACCCTTTAGAAAATGTGATAGGTGATGTCTTTGGTCCCAAAATGACTAGAGGCCAATTAAGAAGCATGGAGGATCAACATGGATTATTTTCCTCTGCTATGGTCTCAAATATTGAACCAAAGAAGACTGAGGAAGCACTAGATGACCCCAGCTGGGTAGAAGCTATGCAAGAAGAGCTTAATCAGTTTGATAGATGTAAAGTTTGGGAGTTAGTGCCTAGACCTAGTGATCAAACCGTGATTGGAACGAAATGGATTTATAGGAATAAATTGGATGAGACTGGAAAAATTATAAGGAACAAGGCTAGACTAGTGGCGAAAGGATATAGGCAGGAAGAAGGCATAGACTATGATGAGACTTTTGCTCCCGTAGCTAGATTAGAAGCCATTAGGTTATTCCTTGCCTATGCAGCCTACAAAGAGTTCAAGCTATATCAAATGGATGTGAAAAGTGCCTTTCTCAATGGGGAACTTCAAGAACTTGTTTATGTAGATCAACCTCCTGGTTTTGAAGATTCCAAGAAGCCTAATCACGTATACAAATTGAATAAAGCTTTGTACGGCCTCAAGCAAGCACCTCGAGCATGGTATGAAACTCTCTCCAAATTCCTACTTAGTGAGAAGTTTGAACGAGGTAAAATCGACACCACCTTATTTATTGCTAAGCATAATGGTCATTCATTGTTAGTTCAAATATATGTTGATGACATTATTTTTTGATCTACTAACGAAAAATTATGCAAGAGATTTGAGAAACTTATGCAGAGCAAATTTGAGATGAGCATGATGGGTGAGCTTACATTTTTCCTTGGACTTCAAGTCAAGCAAACCCAAGAAGGTATTTTTATAAATCAAGCCAAATACACCTATGATCTAATCAAGAAATTTGGTCTTGACTCTGCTCATCCTCAAAGCACTCCCATGGCCACCAATGTACACCTTGACAAAGATGAATCCGGTAAGAAAGTAGATATGACACTCTACCGAGGTATGATAGGCTCTCTGCTTTACTTAACCGCCGAGGCCGATATCATGTTTGTCGTATGTGTATGTGCTAGATTTCAAGCTGACCCTAGAGAATCTCATTTGCAAGTTGTTAAAAGAATTATAAGATATCTTTTGGGAACTGCTAACTTAGGTTTGTGGTATCCAAAAGATTCTTCATTTACACTTATTGGATATTCAGATGCCGATTTTGCAGCTTGTAGGGTCACCAGGAAAAGTACTAGTGGAACTTGTCAATTTCTGGGTAACCGTTTGGTTTCCTGGTCATGCAAGAAACAAGCATCAATTTCCACTTCTACGACTGAAGCTGAGTACATAGCTGCTGGGAGTTGCTGTTCACAAATTCTATGGATGAAGCAACAACTAGTGGACTATGAAATCCCTCAAGAAGTATGTCCTATCTATTGTGATAACACCTCGCCTATCTCGCCTCCAACAATCCTGTGATGCATTCAAAGACTAAGCACATAGACATCAAATACCACTTCCTCAAGGATCATGTTGAAAAGGGTAACATTGTTCTTTTAAAAGTCCATACTGATTATCAATTAGCTGATATCTTAACAAAACCATTGGACATTAAAAGATTTGAATTCCTTAGAGGAGAACTAGGCATGATTGATATTCGATAAACATTATGTGCTAACTTTGTTATCTGTGTAAGCTATCAACAAAGATCATAGGTGACCTCACTCGTTTACCGATGCTTGCTAGTGCTCGTTTACCGGTATCCCTTACCGGTAAGGCAAGACTCCCTTTACCGGTCCTCTTACCGACATACTTAATCGGTAAATGGTGTTGCTTACCGATGCTCTCCAACCGGTGAAAGATCTCTTGCCGGTCAATACCCGATCGGTCTCCCACCTTGCCGATTGTCCTCTTACCGACGAACTGCGGGCGGATCCAAATTTGCAATCCGTATTTAACCGGCTCGTTTGTCATCATTGCCTATCAAGTCACATCAATCCCTTCGCCGCGGCAGTCTGCAACCTACCGTACTTTCCCTTACCTGTTCCCCATGCTCCTATACAAAAGAAGTAGATCAATTTTAAATAATTGATCAAAAAGGTAATATCTGTATCATTCATTTTTATCAAAAAGGTTATCTTTTTGTACTTTATTATATTTTGATATAACTGCTGCACACACGTTCATATTTTCATGACACATCTTTAATTTCGTGAAACAAAACTGTCAATCAATGTGCACGACAGTTAAAAACCTTTAAGCTTCTTTTGTTTTAACCAACACACCTCTTTATCTTCCCGCTCTTTTGTCCCCTATATAAGGATTTCAAAATCTCAGTTAAACTTTCTGGATTCTCTCTCTCTAACGAACTAAGGCAACCGGCAAAAATCATTCTCTTACTTCATCTTCTCCATTCGCTTATCTCTTCATTCAAGATTCTCTGGTATGAACTTTAACTTTAAGATCTGAACGAACGAAGACATATTTTCTTAGGATCCTTCTCTAACTTATATTGTTTGATTAATTTTTGATTCACAGATGGCTCCCAAGAAAGACATCTATGGAGGTTACATTCTCCCCAGCTTCTTCGACTCCGATGAAGGCCGTTCCATTGAAGCCCTTTTCATTGCCGCCGGAGTTATCCCGTTCGTGATGCCTGAAGGGAATGAAGATATCTATTATGAGATGATTAATGAATTGTTTGACAATGGTGTGGTGGATGAGAATGAGAATATTATTTCAACTGATGCTGGTGTTCCTGTTACTTTTAGCCCAGCTACTATTGCTGCTGCCTTCCCAAATCTCTCTTCCTCTGGTCTTTCTTCTATCTCCATGAAAGATATGGTTGATGCTTGGGCAAAGGTTCATGGATCTGATCCCTTCGTTACCGGTGAAGCAAATAAGAAGGCTGGTTTTGATGCCGTGTATTACGCTGTTGCTGATGTCGTGGACCGATGCTTCATTTGCCGGTCTGGCTCTCATCATTGTATCACCATGATACAATGGGAAGCAATTGCTGCTATCATCATTGGTGGAGAATTCAACTGGTGTGCCTTCCTTTACCGAATTGTCTTGATTGCCTTCAAGAAATATCAGAAGGAGAAACCATCTACCAAGCCTAATAAAGCCAAACCCTGTCACTATTTGATGATAAGCCGTGCCCTTAGATCCATCCCAGCTGTTCTCCAAGCTTCTGAGAATCAACCCAAATATCCCCAATCCTTCTGCAAGGCTTTTGACAAGTTTGATATAATTAGAGCTATCAAAGAATCTACCGGTAAGCCAATCGGTAATCCATCTGAACCTTCCACCGGTAAATCAACCGGTAAGTCCGCCGAACTCGCTACAAGAAACCACCGGTAAACCAACCGGCAAACCAGCTCAAAAGAAGAAATTCTCTAGCCGGCCAAAGGTTGCTCAATTTGCCGGTGCTCCTCCTGCTCCCAAACCTTCTTTGCCGGTAAAGAGAAAACTACTTGAGTCTTCTGATGATGATGATGATAAGCCTATCTCTATCATTCTTTCCCCTACCAGAAAGCAAAAAGCCACAGCCAGAAAATCAGCTCCTCCCCCTTCCAAAAGATCCAAACCCATTCCAAAATCTTCCCAACAAATTGCCAAAGAAAATGCTGAGAGAAGAAGGAGAATTGAAACAGACTTGGGAAACTTCATACCATTCATTCCCAAAAGACTTTTTGATCACAATTTCCTTACCGACAAAATCCCATTTACCGGTCAATCATCAACCCGACCGTAAGTCACCGCAAACCGATCGAAACCCAACCTTTCACATTTACCATTACAATCCCCGGCTAGTCAATCCTACCTTTGAACCATCTCCCACTTGGGTATATCATATTGAGCACTTGCCTCCTTTCCTTCGAAAGCTTTTGCAATTCCATGAGATCAACAAAGACTCGCTCCCAATCGGTGACATATCTCGATTATGTGGATTTTGACAACATCCATGAAGATAAAGGTCTCTATTATACCAAGCCATGTTTGTTGAGTGACTATGATATCTCATTGTCCGTAGATAGTCTACTCAAGATTTACAATCGGTATTTTGAGTTGCCGCTCCAATGTGGAATGCCATCTACTTGGCTCAGATAGGCTCCTGCAAGACATGATGATTCAGCAAAGGTGGATTGATTTTGCCATTCTTTATAATGCTCAGGATACCCTCAAGGAATCTGATCCTTATCAGCTTGGAAGATTTGAGTTACCTGGAGATGATCTTCCCTCCTTTGATCCTGAAATTATCAACTTAGGTCCTCGAAGATGGCAATTCGTGAAGAATGTAATGGATGTGGTGCAAAATCTGGTGGACTTGAACAGAGACTTTCAGAGTATGGGTGATATCTCTCTTCTCGCCTTCTTCAACTCTATTCACCCAACAAAAACAAATGGGCTACTGTTCTCGATAAAGAAATTGAAGAAATGTTCAAGGACATTAATGGCTCGATGATCAAGCCATTGATAGGGCAGAGTCAATCACAAGCTCTAGCTCTACCGACTCCGGTGATTCGATGCCGATGACCAAGGTGCTGCTAAGATTGATCCGTCTAAGAAGATTAGTGCTGATTTTACCACTCCCTTACCGATGCAACATGTGGGAGGAGGTAGTACTGAGACATCTCCAGTTACTGTTCTTGCTGCAGGAGGAGGAGAAATTCATAGCTCAAGTCCTTTACCGGTTATTCAACCTATGCCTCTTACCGGTGAGTTACCTCAATCGTTTAGAGAAGATTTATCGGCTTCTGAGCCCCTTACCGATGCTTCTCCCTTACCGGTTAGTCAGCCCCTTACCGTTGCATCCGCCGAACCTAAGTTAAGGCAATTAATGTTGATGATATCCTTCTCCAAAGAAGCCTTGGCAGCCTAGCTTATTTACCGAGCAACCGAGAAGCTCAAGGAGAGTCAAAGAGCAACCATTGAAGAGTTAGCTACTCGTAAAGCCATTCAAGCATCTCTTCTACCGGTTAGTCAATCGGTAAGCCAAGTCATTCTTCCTTCCTCTTCTAGAGCCAATTCACCGGTTCAGTAGGAGGATATTGATCCCATTTTTTATGAAGACTCCCTTTCTGATTTCTATGAAGAAGAAGAAGATGTTGATTTTGATGAGAATGACCCAGCTATTCCTCCGGTTTATGATGATCCTGGTATGCGTCAGAAAGATTTGATGTCAACCTTAAATTTCTATACCTCCAAAGCCTCTATTCCTCGATCTGTCGATGGAATCCCTTTATTTGAGGTTCATGAGAAAATCATCGCAGTGCAAGAACCCACTTACTCCAATGCCACCATCTATTGCCGATCAGCCTTCGTAGGCAAAGGAGAGAAGATAGAATGGCCACCTTCATTGATGTTTTGGAAAATATGAAGGTTGGAGCTGCTCCTGAAGATACTCCTCCTAGATATACCAAAACTCTTGGACCCGGTGAGACAAGTCGCCGTTATCAGAAGATTAAGGTGTTGAAACTTAAGAAGCGTCCAATTCCTCCCAAAGGCAAAGAAATCATGCCTGGAAAGGTTGAGCAACAACTGGTTACCGATTTCCCTTCTCCAAAACCAAACAAGAAATATCCTTCCTCTCTTCAGCAATACAATCGGTTTATCAGATTCAAGGCCGTATGCAACGTTTGCTTCGCATCGGTTGAAAGCACCCTTTCAACCGATGACTTCTTTATCCGGTATATGTCTATCAATGGACGTATCACTCAAATTCTGGAGTTGAGGCTTTTAAATTGGTCTGGTTATGTTACTAAAATGGTTGGCTTATTGCCAAATGTGACCAGACTCTCTGTGATAAAGAAAGGCAAGCCTATACCTTGGAGCAACATTCGAGAAGCTTCATTACTTCTGCTGGCTCTTAGAGTAATTCACATTCTAAGGCGTCGGCAAGCCATCTTACCGTTAGCCTCTACTGCAGCTGGCTCTTGGAACTTTCTTTTGCTGAGATGATGAGTTTGGAACCCCTTGAACCTCTTAATCCTGCTTCTCCTTTACCGATTGTCCCTCCTGTCTCTCCCTTGGAATTATTGGATGAGGAGATTGAGATCTCTCCTACCGGTGAAGTGTCTCAGACCGATCACACTCTAATAACCTCTCTTACTGATCCATCTTCTCCTCTTACCGATAGCCAAGTTGCCGATCAATTGCCTCCTGTTACCGATGCTCATTTATCGGCTAGCCAACCGGTCTCTCAATCCATTCCTTTACCGACCCCTCCTACCGATGATTTGAATAGGCCACTCCTTGCTTCAGATTTGACAGATCTTCATAGAGCCTTGCTTGATGGTTTTATTGAAGTCAATATTGAGTTAGCTCATTCTTTTATTAAGTCCAATCAGGAGGAGGATGAGAGAAGATTTGATTTATTGAAGACTGGTATTGCTCTGTCTCTTGGCAATTTCTTGACCGATATAAAAGCTAGAGACAACGTGATCGTAGATCTTCGCTACAACTTGATGAGGCTCGGCAAACCAACAAAATCCTTTGTGAGCAACAACTTTCCGGCAAAGACATTCTGAACCGATCCATTGAAGAACTCAAAAGGACAGCTGAAGCCCTTAGTAGTTGTCAAGAAAGGAACCGTGAGCTTGAGATGGAGTTAGCCAAAGTGAAAGCTAAAAATGAAGTGCTCCTGGTGGTTAGAGAAGAAAGGAAGAAAAGAAAAAGGGATGAGAAAGAGAAGAAGAAAGCAAAGAAATCATCCAAGAAGTCTAAAGCCTCGCATCCCCTTCGATGCCGCCGCTCCTTAGCCGATCAAGATCCAAGCCTCTTACCGGTGCCGCTCTGAGAATGTAACCGATGATGTTTTTGTCTTTCTTTCCCTCATTCACCGGTCTACAACATAATGAGAATCTCTTATCCTTAAACTTTGTGTTTTGTTTGAGTTTCCTTTACTTTTAATTATTTTGAATATTCCAACTGCTTCTAACCGATATATCTTGCAGGTCTCATTCAAAATATTTCCCCCTTTTCAATCTTTTATTTTTCACTTATCTGTAAGCTTACTTAGGTAGCATCAAGTTGTCTCTTGACTTGGGGAATGATATATTAAATAGACAAACTCTTCATCATTTCTTTTTCTAAGTCAAGAAGATGCTAACCTAGGGTGATTGGACTTAAGCAATTAGGAGGAGATTGTTAGTCAAATATATGCTTAGGCTTAGAATTGCTTAATCCCAATCATAACAAGCATTAATGAGGACCCCTAATTTAGTTAGATTAAAATAGAATTTTTCTATGTACCATATGATCCCTTAGTGCTAGTGCCCAGTGTTTTTATTATGTATTTTCTCAAGACTTGAAGACTTGAAGACCTGAGAATTTCATGCTGCATTGTGAGTTACTCCTTTGGAAGCTGCCTTACCGATTGAGGTGATTAACCGGTCATCATGCCTTACCGACTGAGTTACCTGACCGACCCCATTCACCGGTCTTGCCCCCTTTACCGGTTGAGACTTACTCCTCAAGCTTCCCTGTTAGCAGCTTGCCGATGCATTAATTGCTCCCAACTACCCAACCATTAACTTTAGCTAAAGTTGGTAAAGTAAGCATGCTGACAAGACATCTCTGCAACAAATCGCACCTTCTTTGAGAATGTCAAGTAACCGCACTCACGCAGCCCCAACTATCTCTGGAAATCCTCTCTATCCAATCTCAGGCATTTAATGCAAGGATCTTCCCATTTAATGCCTGCCAGTCCAAGTCATCATTGCAACCTCTTCAAAGACAACGACTCCTTTTCATAGTTCACTATAAATAGCTTTCCTGGAGCATTGAAGAAGGTAGGTGCATTTATGATTCTTGAGAGTGAGTTGCTTTGAACTACCAACCTGCACAATCTCTAGTTCAAAGCATTCAAAGCAAGTCCCTTTATTCACTAGACATCTCTGTTAGGACTTATACACTGGCACCTCAATCAATTCTGTAGTGTTCCTCCATTAGACTACTTATGGAACTCATTGATTGATTCACACACAACACCCTAGAGAAATCAGCTCAGCTTGTGAGCACATCTCTAGAAAACACCAGGTCTTTATTGTAGCACGACCCATTAGTGGTCACCTCTAGATTGGCAGCCTTTCAATCATTGGCTTGCAACTTGTAATAGGTAGAATCCATTAATAAAGTAGTGCACCTTCACAAATCCAAGTTCTGACCAAACTTGGTAGAGGATGTAGCAGTTATTTAAAACTGTGAACCTCTTCAAACAATGTGTCATTTATTGCTTTGTTTGTTTTATGTTGTGTAGTTGTAATCAGTTGATAATCTCTCAACTGGTCACAACCTATTGACTTCACTTACTGCTCATTTTGTTTGTCTTACTTGGAAATAATTTTTGTCTTGACTTGCATGATATTTTATCTTACCGGTTTGCCTTTTCTCTAAACTGAAAACTTAATTTCCGCTGTGCAAAATCACTTACCGGTGAGCTAGAGTTTTTCAAAACAAGTTTTAGCAAAAAGTTTTAATCAGGCTATTCACCCCCCCTCTAGCCTGATTCCTACCATTTGGGACCTAACAGTAGAAGATGTCCTTAACCGATAGCCCCTAACCGGCGTAAAGTTCTCTCCTAACCGGTCATTACTTTCATTCCTGACCGATCATATTCTAACCGGTCACCTTCGTGACCGGTCAAAGCCTCAAGTAGTGACGCCAACCGATAGCTAGCCTAACCAATTGCTTCAGGTCATGTTTGAGCTAGTGAATGAGCTTTTCAATAATGGGGAACTGGATGAGAGTTTGAAACTTGGTGATGTATCCCAAATTTCCTCAACCGTTGGTGGTGTTCCTGTCATTCTCTCCCCATCCTCCATTGCCGATGCCTTCCCTACCGTTCCCTCAACCGGTTCATCCTCCATCACTTCCAAATACATGGAGTTGGCCTGGTCAAGTGTTCGAGGTACTGATCCCTTCGTGACTGGTGAAGGAAACAAGAAGGCCGATCTAGACGCTGTTCATTATGCCTTGGCTGAGGTGATTGACCGATGCGTTATATGCCAGTCTGGTTCCCATCACTGTATTACTATGATACAGTGGGAAGCCATTGCAGCCGTGATTCTTCAAAGGAACTTCAATTGGTGTTCCTTCATTTATATAGTAATCTTGATTGCATTCAAGAAGTTCAAGAAGGAGAAGCATCTGACTAGGACGAACAAAGCCAAGCCTTGTCACTATCTTCTCCTCAGTCGCATCCTTATGAGAATCCCTTCCATCTTTGCCATTTCTGGCAATCAGCCCTCTGTTCCTAAATCTTTTGTCAAAGCATTTGTCAAAGCTGATTCTGCCAGGATTCTCAAGGAAGCCAAACCGATGGCTGCTGTTGCTTCCTCAACCGATGCCCAACCGGCCAAGAAGAAACCTTCCCAACCGAAGACAAAGAAGGCAACCGATGTATCCAAACCGGTATCTGAACAACCCAAGTCTCCTCAATCGATTCCCTCACCGGCCAAAAGAAAAACCACTGACCATGATGATGAACCTATCTAAACCATTTTCCGATCTTAAAAGACTGCTAGAAAATCAGCCAAACCTCCAACTCCTCCAACCTCCTCAAAATCAAAACCAATCCCAAAAACCCTTTTCCAAATTGCCAAGGAAAATACTGAAAGAAGAAAGAGGATTGAGGCAGATATCACTTCCTTCATACCGTTCATTCCAAACTGGCTACTCAGTCATGATACCCTAACCGATATATTCCTATCACCGATCATGCCTCCAACCCTTCTTACCGACGATGTCAACCGATCCGAAATCCTACCTTCCATATCTTCCACAATAACCCTTGGTCCTTCAACCCTCAGTCTGCTCCTTCACCAAATTGGGTATATCCCATTGATCATTTACCACCGTTCATTCGGAAGCTTCTTCAGTTCCATGAGATCAACAAGTTATCCGTACCGGTTGGAAATATCCAAGATTATATTGATTTTGGTAACCGTCATGAAGATAAAGGGATGTACTTCAGCCGACTGTGCAGACTCAGAGACTATGACCTTACTTCTTCTCGGCTCAGTCTCATCTAAGTTTACAACAAATTCTTTGATCAGCTTCCTCTCAAGTGGAATGTTGTATATCTGGCCCAGGATAGATTGAGATAGGACATGATGGTCCAATGAGTTTAGGCAGACTTTGCCATTTTATATGAAGACAGAGATACTTTGATTGAGACTGACCTCTATCAGTGTGGCAGGTAAGAGATGGAGTTTGACTCTCTACCCAACTTTGATTCTGAGCCTGTTTGTCTTGGCCCCAGGAAGAATCAGTTGATTAGGAATGTGATGGATGTGCTGGATAATCTCTTGGACATGGATGCTGAGCTTAAGGCGCCTGGAAACATATCTCTAGCCGATTTCTATTCTGCTGTTCAGTCCAACACAACCAAATGGCCAATAGTTACTGATGCTGAGATTGATGAAATGTTTGAAGATGATGGGAAAGAGGAAGTGGATGAGCAATCTGATGACTTTGCTAAGTCTAGCTCCAGCTCCAGTTCTAGTTCAGATGGTGCTGATCAACCAAGCCAAATGGAGAGTGTTGAACATATTTTTACTACTCCTGAACCGATGGCAACGGTTAGGAACATAGGAGGAGGCCTCACTGACACGTCACCGGTTACAATCTTGGGAGGAGGCATTGTTGCCCAACCGATTGCTACTCAACCGATGGTTTCTCAACCGATCACTACCCCTCTAACCGATGTATCTGCTGAACCGGTTAGAAAGCCTCAACCGACTGCTGCCGAAGACATTGAGATGCAACAGGCTGTTGCTGCTAGCTTATTTACATTGAACAAAATCGGTTACTAGCAAGAGCTGAAGCAATGGCCACTGCTCAAGCCATTCAAGCCTCTATCTTAGACAGTCGTGTCAAGGAAATTCAAACTTTACTCTCCAGTCCACCAAGAGTTGAGGAGGAGATTCCAACTCAACCTTCCATTGATGATGATGCTGAGTCTGACTTCTTTGAAGAAGAAGAAATTTCTGATGAAGATATTGCTTATGACCGTTTGGACCCTGCTGTTCCACCGGTCTATCTTGACCCTTGCCTGTATCAGAAGGATTTGTATTCATCCTTGAATTATTATACCACGAAGACTTCTATCCCACGGTCTGATCATGGGATTCCCCTCTTTGACATTCATGAGAGTATTTCAAGCCATGATGATATCAAGTCTATTCCCATTCCTCCACCGTTCATTGATGAGACTCAAAAGAAGAGAAGAGAAGAAAGAATGAAGGACTTAATTGATAAAGTCAAAGCCACCGGTATCGGTTCTGCTCCATGTGACTCCGCTCCTCATCTTACCAGAACATTTGGCCCTGGGGGAACCAGCTATAAAGGTCAGAAGCTTCATGTGCTTAGACTTCGTAAACGGCTTGCACCTCCCAAAGGCCAAGAAATCAAGCCTCACAAAGCTGATCAACAGCTAGTCACCAATTTTCCCACCAAGCACAAACCGGTGTACTCTCTCTCTGTCACTCAACGGCTTCCTTACATTCGAATTCAAGGTGAAAATGTTCAGACAGCTTCCAGACCGGTTGAGTGCACTTTTTCAACCGCCAACCTATACATGCATTTTCTCTCTATCAACAACCAAATTTCTCAAGTTTTGGAATTAAGGATATTGAGATGGACCTCTGATGTCACTTATAGAGTTGGGTTGATGCCTAACGTGACTAGGCTTTCTATCATGAGGAATGGCAATGCTCAACCTTGGAGCAATATCAGACAGGCTTCTTTGCTTCTTCTTGCTCTAAGGATGATCCCATTGATTCGGTTAAGGCAAGCTGCCTTACCGATGGTCCCAGCTGCTACTGAGTTATTGGAACTCTCATTTGCTGAAAATATGAGTCTGGGGCCAAATGAATTCATTGATCCGATCATTCCTTCAGAAGCTTCCTCGGAGTCTGTAGATGAAGAGATAACCATATCCCCAATCGGTCAAGTCTCTCGAACCGGTCAGCCTCATCTCTCTCCTCTTTC
Organism: Adenophora triphylla var. japonica; assembly: GCA_022495995.1. Lineage (NCBI taxonomy): Eukaryota > Viridiplantae > Streptophyta > Magnoliopsida > Asterales > Campanulaceae > Adenophora > Adenophora triphylla. The sequence goes on along the minus strand of JAFEMH010001365.1, from coordinate 262,849 downwards.
CGATCTATCTATCGGTCCATCTACTCCTCCAACCGATTCAACCCTAGCTATTCAAGTGTTTAATGCTCTTCATCTTCCAACCGATGCTATCTTACCGGCTCCTCAATCGGCCCCTTCAACCGACCAAGTTTTATCTGCTGTTGCTGCTGTTACTTCAACCGATCCTCCAGCCATCTCTGTCAGCACCTCCACCATTGACTCCTCAACCGACAGTGATGCTATTGCCAATAATGATCCTTCTCCAGATGACCCTCAACCGATCTCTGAGGATGAGCTTAACCGTCCAGTGGTTGTAAGAGACCTCTGTGAGTTGTATGATGCCTTAGTTGCTAGCATGGTTAAGTCTAATCAGGAGGAGGAGGAAAAGAGGTTAGACAGAATGGAGCATGGGTATGCAAAGGATTTGGCCAATTACGTTGCTGATCTTCAAGACAAAGATGAAAGATTAATTGACCTTACCTCCCAGCTCAGTACAGCAAACCGGTCCCAGCAAGAACTTCTCAATATTGCCCAAGCCTCTCAAACTGATCTTAAGATTGCAACCGATGAAATCAAGAAGCTAAATCTCAAACTTAAGGAGGCTGAGCAGAAGCTGACCGATCAAGCCTCATTGTTCAGAAAGACCAACACCGAAAGAATCAAGTTTAAGTCTGGAAATGAAGTGCTCAAGAAAATGCTTACTGATCGTGAATCTGAGAGGTCAGCTAGGAAGAAAAGGAAGAGAGAAGAGAAGGAAGAAAAGAGAGCAGCTGTAAAGAAATCAAGGCCCAAACCGGTTACCTCATCGGCTACACCAACAGATCCCAAAGAGAAGCCTCCGACCGATGATCCTGCTGCCCCTGTTTGAGAATGTAACCGATGATGACTGTGTCTTTCAAAACTTTCCCTAAATCGGTTGCAGCCTTATCAATGAGATTCCCTTGAACTCTAATTGTTATTGCATTAAATGATTTGCTTTTTGAACTTCCTTTGAATTATTTTTGAATGATCCAACTGCTACTAACCGTTTCATTTTGCAGGACTACTCATTCAAAATTCCTTTTATTTTACTTTGCTTTTCTTTAAGCTTTCACTCTGTTTGTAAGCTTACTTAGGTTACATCAAGTTGTCACTTGACTTAGGGAATGACATAATTAAAAGATAAATTCTTAGTCATTCTTTTACGGAGTCAAGATGATGCTAACCTAGGATGATTAGACTTAAGCAATTAGGAGGAGATTGTTAGTCAAATATATGTTTAGGTTTAGAATTGCTTAATCCCAATCACAACAAGCAATAATGCGGACCCCTAAAATTAATTAGACCAAATAGAATCTTTCTATGTATTATAGGTTCCCTTAGTGCTAGTGCCAGTGTTTTAATATGTAATTTTCTCAAGACATGAAGACTTGAAGACCTGAAGATTTTCTCCATCAGTTTGTGAGTTTCTTGTTAAAGGAGCTTCCCTTAACCGGTTGACCCCTCAACCGGTCAGAGGTCCTTGACCGGTCAGGCAGTCCTTAACCGATCAGCTAAAGCCCTTACCTTACTGATTGAATCCTTAACTGGTTCTGGTCCTTAACCTGTCCAACCAGTCAAGCTTCTCCATCAAGCTTCCTTTCAGCCAACCTAACCGAAGCATTTATTGCTCCCAACTACCCAGCCATCTACTTTAAATAAAGTTGGTAAAGCAGCATGCTGAATTGACGCTGAAGTGACATTCCTGCTGCTGTCAGAACCTCAAAATGGATTGTCAAAGTAACCAGCACTCACATCCCTTCAACCACTCAATGAAAATCTTCTCTCTCCTATCTCAGGCATTAAATGCAAAGATACTCCCATTCAAAGGCGTGCATGTTCAAGTCATCATTTCAACCTCTTCAAAGACAACGGCTCCTTCATTTGAAGTTCACTATAAATAGCTTCCCTGGAGCATTGAAGAAGGTTGGTGCATTTAAAGATCCTTGAGAGTGAGCTGCTTTGAACTACCAACCTGCAAATTCCCTAGTTCAAGGCATTCAATACAAGTCCCCTCTTTCACTAGACATCTCTGTAGGACTTAAACACTGAGCACCTCAATCAATACAGTTGTGTTCCTCCATTAGACTACTTATGGAACACATTGATTGACTCACACACAACACCCTAGAGAAATCAGCTCAACTTGTGAGCACATCTCTAGAAAACACCAGGTCTTTATTGTAGCACGATCCGATAGTGGTCACCTTTAGTTTAGCAGCCTTCAATCATTGGCTTGTAACTTGTAATAGGTAGGATCCATTAATAGCAGTGCACTTTCACAAATCCAAGTTCTGACCAAACTTGGTAGAGGACGTAGCAGTTATTTAACACTGTGAACCTCTTCAAACAATGTGTCATTCCTTTGTGTGTTTGTTTATTTTTGTGTAGTTGTAACTGGCTGATAATTTCTTGACCAGTCACAACCTGTTGACTCTTACTACTGCTTACTTGTTTGTTCTACTTGGAAATGAAATTTGTCCTTTTTGCATGGGATTTTAACTTAACGTTTAATATATCCTTCTAACCAATATTCCGCTGTGTAAACCTTTCCTCACCGGTTAGCAAGTTCAACTTAATATTTACAAAGATCAAAAGTGTTTTTAGCAAAAAGTTTTAACAGGCTATTCACCTCCCCCCTCTAGCCTGATTCCTACCATTTGGGACGTAACATAGGGAACCTCTCATAAACTCATGCCTGCAACAAGGTTAAGTGCCCGAAAATCTGATGGCAGTTAAACCTAGATCCTTTTCCTAGTTGCCGGTACAGATAAGCTAACGCTCCGGCTCCCCAAGCATAATTCCCGATTTCCCCATCATCTCTCAAAAAATCTAGATAGCTCGAGAGCTGAAACATGTCCCGGTCTCATCAGAGAAAATTGTGCACCCAATAAATATAAGAGATATGCCTTAGCACCACAGATAGCTTTTCGGGGGTCTGAGGAGAACAAATGAGGGGAGAACTTCGTTCTCAGCCATTCTAAATTTACCAATGCCCCTTTGGCTGGAATTCCATCTCTAGCAACTTTTTTTATCACTCCCAAAACCTCACAGACTTTATTAAGAGGTGGCTGAGCAGAAGGGTACACCTACTACCGGAAGCATCGTAAGACAAGACACATCCTCTAAAGTGATGGTCATCTCACCAAATGGCATATGGAAACTATTAGTTTCCGGATGCCATCGCTCAACAAAAGCGTTAACCAACGTTTTATCTACGTTGTCATACGCTCCATTAACTAAGCACAAGAGACCGGAATTAAGGATAGTATTTTGAACCGGCTCAGATATAATATTCAAATCCAATTGCCACTTTTTCAACTTTCCTATATGATTAATACATTTTAGGGTACGGTCATCTTACCCTCCCAAATGGATTTAGCAACATGGGTTTCATAGGACATGAGTAAAGTTTTGTACCTCGGGCCACCGGGATAAGAGGTTTCATCCCCACCTCCCTCGGAGTCATCCTCATCATCCTCATCTTCCGGCTCATCTTTCGACTTATATTCCCATTCATCTTCAGGTCACTATAATTTTGAGCCGGAATAAGATCAATCTGAGGTGAGGTTTCCATATAATGAGATTCCTCATTGTAGACCGACTGACGAGCCTCATGGGAGACCGACTGACAAGGATCAACATTTGCATCCTCAACTTGTTCAGTATCAAGGTTCTGTGAAGATTTCCCTTGACGTGCCACTTCTTGTTGCTTCCTAAGGGAAGCAGTTGGACGTTTTCTAGTGAAAATTTGCTTAACTGCAAATAAAACATCAAAAAATCAAACTCATAGCAATTTTATATCATATCATATCAAAATCAAACACTAACATCACATTGAGCAAGGTTCGGCCATGTGTGACCGAAATTTTGAGCAAGGTTCGGCAGGTGTGATCGAAATTTTGAGCAAGGTTCGGCCGGGTGTGGCCGTTGAGAAAGGTTCGGTTGGTCATGGCCGAATTTTAAAGCAGGTTCGGCCAGGTGTGGCCGAATTTTTGAGCATGTTCGATTGGGTCTGGCCGAATAGATCTAAAAAATCGGCCAGTAGTGGCCGAACCTCTAAAACCCAGATTTCAAAATCAAAATCTCTCAAATTGAAGCAAAATTAAAGTAATTTTGGAACGAAGGAGAGAATAATTACTGAATTTCCTAGGTTTGACATCTTGAATGGTGTTGAAAATGGCTGTTGGTTCTTCTTCTTCTTTTTCTATTTTGGTTCTTCTTCTTCTTCTATTTCTCTCTCTCTCTCTTTCTTCTCTCTCAATCCGGTCTCTCTTTCTCTCTCTAAAATTTCTTTGTTTCTCTCTCTAAAATTTCTTTGTTTCTCTCTCTAAGGCTGATTTTGGCTGAGGATGAGTGAGAGAGAGAGAGAGAGAGAGAGAGAGAGAGTAAATGAAGAATTAATTGAATGGGTGGGTGGGTGTGGGTGTGGGAGGGGATAAAGACAAGGGTATAAAGGGAAAGGGAGATTTATTTAATTTGTTTGGGGTGGATTTAGCTTTACGGGTTTACTCAAGAATTTTACGGGTTTATATAACAATTCTCCGTTTATTATTGTCAATGTTTTTTAGACTTTAATTTTCAATTCCATCACTCTCTCTTCACTTTTTAAGCTAGCACCCCCACCCTAACCGACCACCACCACCAAAGTTAACACAATCTAACCATCACCACCACCATCACCAAACGTTGCCACCGCCACCATGTCACCTCCGCCACCACTTCAAAATTACAGGAAAAACACTCAAAACATTTACCAAAATTATTTCACCAAGAAAAAGGTTTTCATAAATTCAAGTATGTGTGACTGCTTCATTCATCATAAATCTGCACAGTAATGAAATTCAACACAATCAAAAAATTGAAGAAAACGGGGCAAATGGGTCAGACTTTCTTCATAACAAATTCAAGCAACTGAATACTTACTGTTGGGTTGCACCACTCACTGGCTTGGAAAAAAATTGGTTGGCAAAACTCAGTAGCAGTGCAATTCGACCTAATTTGGGGAGGGGGGCAAATAGCCCCAAACCCTCCCCACCCAATTCACCCTAATTCTCATTATTAAACCATCAATTTAGCCAGACGGAGGACATAAGGAGAGTCGGAGATGGTGGGAGTCACCGGAGTCTTGCTAGGAGTCAACTTTGGTGGTGTTTTGCGAAGATTTTTGCACCATCGAATTCGTCGACGAGTCCAGATCTGGTGCACGTTTTTGGTCAGAAGACGGTAGGAGGGGTGAGGTGGGTCGAATGAATGAAGAAGAAGAAGGAGGAAGATTTCCCCCTGTTTTGTCTAACAATGGCGGAGACAAAACAGTGAAAGAGGAATATTTATTGAAAAACACTGGGGAAGTATCAAGGTTTGATAACAATGTAAGATTGAAGTGATGAAATTAATTATACATAAACCCTAGAATGATGCGGAATATTTATTCTAGGACAATCATGCTTTAAGTTATCAAAGATTATGGAACGATAGACAAACCTGAATCCATAGCAATATTTGGAGAATACTTGATGAAGACTTGATGAACGATTATTGTCTTCCAATTGATCCTTAGGGTTCTTAGAATTCAGATGATAATGGGGATCAAAAGAATAAAACCTAGGTAGGTCAATTGGGGACCATAACCCTATATTTATATGACCTAGTATGTTAGCCAGTCCATCATAGATTAACAACTAGGCCCCTTAGGTATCTACACATATTAATTATAGATCACATACTTATAAAAGATGACTTGGGCCCCCTTCAACTTTAGTAGATCACATTATTAGGCCCAAATACTTTAATATTTAATGTGACATATATAATTAATTATAGTGCACATACGTCTATGTGCCCAAAAACTTTATTTATTATACTAGTATATGTAAAGTCCATAAAATATTCCAACAATCTCCCACTTGGACTTACACATGTACATAGTATAATATCTTAGTTTAATTGCATATCACATATAAATCTTAACAGCAATGCTTTACCAAATTGTGTCATCTTAAACCAATCCGGTCCATTAGTCAAATCAACATAAGGTTCAAAGAGGTTTTTGTCACTATTAACGCAACTAGACCCATCAGTGGTCACATATATTAACTCAACTAAATGACATGGATCAAGTATGGATGTGTAGCATGGAATAACATGTAATGTGATCTTCACATGTCTATTCTCAACTGGTCCAACCTTATTTTGAGATCAACCAAATATTCAGAGTGCAAAATAACTTTATTAACCAAAACTGAAAAACTAAATATACTTATAACAATAAATGTAAGAGCGAAATACAAAACTCCCACTCAATCTAAGCATACTCTAGTGATACAACACCCATACAAGCAGTGTGCTCGTGAAAAACCCTCGGTGTTACACCCTTAGTAAGCGGAACCGCGACCATGGAGTTAGTCCCAATATGCTCAATACAAATCTGTCCACTCTGAATCCGTTCCTTAACAGCAAGATACTTAATGTCTATGTTCTTAGACTTAGACGAGCTCTTGTTGTTATTAGAATACATAACTGCCGACTTATTATCACAAAATAACTTTAATGGCCTATCAACGCCACCTAATATGTGCAGCCCAGTGATAAAATTTCGCAACCAAATTGCGTGGTTTGATGCCTCATAACACGCCACAAACTCTGCCTCCATCGTAGAAGTAGCAACAAGTGTCTGCTTAACACTCTTCCAAGAAACTGCTCCTCCACAAAGTAGATAAACGTAGCCCGAAGTAGACTTACGACTATCTTGGCATCCCGCAAAGTCGAAATCCGAATACCCAATGATCTCAAGTCTATCTGACTTTCTGTAAGTGAGCATATAATCCTTTGTTCTCTGTAAATAACGCATGACCCTCTTGGCTGCTATCCAATGATCCTTTCCAGGATTTGTAAGGTATCTGCCTAAAACACCAACTATGAATGCTAGGTCTGGACGAGTGCAAACCTGAGCATACATCAAGCTCCCTATAGCCGAAGCATAAGGGATTCTATTCATTTCCTTAGATTCAATCTCATTCTTGGAGCACTGAGCAAGATTGAATTTGTCACCTTTAGCCACTAGGGTGTCACCCATTTTACAATCCTGCATGCCAAATCTCTTAAGTACCTTATCGATGTAACTCTTTTGTGACAATCCAAGAATACCTCGAGAACGATCTCTGTGTATTTGAATTCCTAATACAAAAGATGCATCTCCCAGATCTTTCATCTCAAATTTCTTTGAGAGAAATCTCTTAGTTTCATGCAGTAAGTCCGTATCATTTGTGGCTAGTAGGATGTCATCCACATATAAAACCAGAAAAATATATTTACTCCCACTGAACTTGTGGTAGACACAATCATCAACTGTATTTGTCGTGAAGCCAAATGACAATACAACTTGATGAAATTTGTAATACCACTGACGGGATGCTTGTTTGAGTCCATAGATGGATTTCTTGAGTTTGCATACCATATCCTCTGAATCTTTTGAAACCAAGGTTTCTGGTTGCACCATATAAATTGTTTCTTCAATGTCTCCATTAAGAAACGAAGTCTTAACATCCATCTGATGTAACTCTAGGTCATAATGTGCCACTAATGCCATAATGATTCTAAAAGAGTCTTTCGAAGAAATCGGAGAGAAGGCTCTTTATAATCTATTCCTTCTTTCTGAGTAAATCCCTTAGCGATAAGACGTGCCTTATGTCTTTCCGCATTGCCCTGTGAATCCCTTTTGGTTTTAAATATCCATTTGCAACCAATAGGTTTCACTCCTTCTGGCAATGGGACAAGATCCCATACATCATTGTCTTTCATTGATTTAATCTCATCATCCATAGCGACTATCCACTTTTGAGAGTTAGAACTACCAATGGCCTCACGAAAGTTGATTGGATCATCTTCCAATTGACCAATGTCTACCTCTTGTTCATTTAGAAATACCAAGTAATCATCCGAAATGGCACTTCGTCTCTCTCTAGTGGATCTTCTTAAAGGCACTTGTTCTTGAGGTTGTTGAGCTTGTTCCTCATGGACAACTAGAGGGATATTGACAATGTCTTCTTGATCCAAATTTTGTTCTTGAACCACATCAGGATTGAGATCCAAATCATGGTCAAGGACAATTGTAGGAAGAGGAATGGTAACCGGAACCTCTTCAAAGACAAAATCATCTCTAACTTTTCCCCCCACAAGCTCAACATCCTCAAAGAATTGAGCATTTCCCGTGTCAAAAAAGTTTCTGGATTTGGGATCGTAAAACTTAAAGCCCCTTGACCTTTCAGAGTAACCAACAAAGTAACTACTAACAGTCCTTGAGTCCAACTTCTTTTCATTAGGCCTGTAAGGCCTAGCCTCAGCCGGACATCCCCAGATGTGTAAATGCCTTAATACAGGTTTCTTGCATGTCCATAGTTCATAAGGGGTTTTGTTAGCAGCCTTTGTGGGTACCCTGTTAAGGAGATAAACTGCAGTCTTTAATGCCTCTCCCAGAGTGAGTCTGGTAAAGTAGTATGACTAACCATACTTCTCACCATTTCCTGTAAAGTTCGATTTCGTCTTTCAACAACACCATTCATGCTAGGTTTGCCTGGCATGGTGTACTGAGGGACGACACCACACTCCTCTAGGTATTTAGCAAAAGGCCCAGGACGTTGTTCACCTGATCCGTCATTTCTGCCATAGTATTCACCACCACGGTCAGATTTGACTTTCTTTATTGTTTTGCCATGTTGATTTTCAACCTCGGCCTTAAACTTTTTGAACATATCCAATGCCTGTGATTTTTCATGGATCAAATATAGGTAACCATAATGAGAGTAATCGTCTATGAATGCAATGAAATATTCTTGACCATTCCACGAGGGTGTAGGAAATGGTCCACATATATCCGTATGAATTAATTCCAAAACATTCATAGCTCTCTCAGCTTTTAATTTGCTTTTGTCTATTTGTTTTCCCTTAATACACTCAACACATATTTCATAATCTGATTGGTCAAGTGTTTCAATAATTCTGTCTGACACAAGCCTTTGCATTCTCTGTTTTGATATATGTCCTAATCGCTTGTGCCATAATGACATGGAATTATTGTTAGTAAATTTGAGTTTAGTACCACGTGTTTCCACATGCATGTTTTCATGATATGAAGCAACAATATCCAACATATAAAGATTATCATAAACCGATAAAGTACTAGATCCAATAAACTTAGAATTGTACGAGAAACGACATTCACCATTTGCAAATGAACAAGTAAATCCTTCTTTGTCCAAAACTGAAATGGAAACCAAATTCCGTCTAAAAGACGGTACCACATGTGTCTCATACAAATCTAAATATAATCCAGACTTTAATAATAATCTAAAAGTTCCAATTGGTTCAACTTCAATAGAATTGCCGTTACCCACATAGATGAATATTTCAGCATCACTTGGCTTTCGGCAGTTCAGGCAACCCTACATAGACACACTGATGTGAGTAGAAGAACGAGAATCTAACCACCAAGTGTGTCTAGGCACTGAAACCAAATTAACCTCAGAACAAACAAAAGCAAGAGATATACCTTTCTTTACACGCCATGCGTGATATTTAGGGCAATCTCTCTTCATATGATCCATTTCCTTACAGAAAAAGCAACCTGGATCCTTATCTTGTCCCTTGGACGTTGACGTTGCTAAATCCTTAGCTTGTCCCTTTGATACTTTATGTTGCTTTTTCTTTGGCTCATTGACCGCAGTTTCTTTAGCCTTCCTTTTCTTGTTATAGCCCGAAGAGGAAGCCGCAAAGTGAGCACTCTCAGTCTTTTCAGACTTTAACCTTGATTCCTCTTGCACACACAATGAAATGAACTCATTAAGAGTCCACTTTTCCTTCTGGCAATTGAATGTTACTTCAAATTGCCCAAACTGTGGTGGAAGAGAGATCATAACCATATGAACAAGCATGTCATCCGACAGCTCGAACTTGAGAGCCTTAAGTTTAGATGCCAAATTGGCCATCTCCATAATGTACTCACGCACGTTCCCTTTACCTTTATACCTCATGGCAACAAGATTACGCAAAAGCGTGCTTGTTTCTGCCCTTTCATTCTTAGCAAAACGCTTTTCAAGCTCTGTAAGGAACGTCATTGCAACTTTCTCATCATCTATATCGCCTCTGAATGATTCTGGGATGCTTTTCTTCATGATCATAAGACACATGCGATTTGAGCGTTCCCACTTTTCCATATCCTTCCTAGCTTGAGTTGTACTCGTGCTAGTCAGGTCAGCAGGTTTTGGCTCCCTGAGTGCAAGGTCTAGATCCATAACACCCAGAACAATCAGCACATTTTCTTTCCAGCTCTTAAAATTCATCCCATTCAGCATGGGAATCGAGTTGATGTTAGCAGATACATTAGAAGCTGATGAATTAACTGAATAGAGAACAAAAAATAAAACAAATAAGCTCACATATAACTTTAAGCAGATAAATGTTTGAAATTAAAATTATCTCATTACAAGAAAATCGATGCAACATTAATTTTAATCTTTGGATAGAAAATTAACTTGCAAGTGATTTTCTTGATGTAGAAATCAAATATTAACAGTAAAATTCTGTCAAATATCAAGCCTTTATTTGGACCGACTCAATATTCACATGGACACTTAATAACTGTTACATATTTATCTCCACAAACGAATTTGAATTTCTGCCAAGTAATAGCCTTCCTTTGGGCCGACCATTACCCGCATGAAAAACAAACACGCTAAAAAACTTCAAATAATCATGTATTTTAAATTAAAAAATTTCATAGGAGAGGTTACTTTGGTAACATGCTACGTAAATTTAATAACATAAAATACAAGATGTGTTCGAATAAACGAACCCAAAGTAATTTCAAACATGGGCATAAATTAAACATTATTATTGAAATTTAAAATTATTAAGTCCATAATAATAATTTCAATAAATAATATTTACTTAATCCAAATAACACATAATTATTACAAACCCAAAAACTAAAACACAATACATATGGCATAAACACAATGCAGGTCAAGGCAATGGATACACCTCGTAAGAAGATTACTTTGAATTGCAAATTAAAAAATCCCCAATTAATTAAAAGCATTCTCAATTTGAATATTAATCCAATTTCATTCATTCACTGTAACGTTACCTCCGATCACGACGTGGAGAATCTAGTTGACCGGACAATCGAAAAACACGGCAAGCTCGACATCATGTACAGCAACGCCAGAATCACAGGAAACATGGATCCATTTTTTTATGTAGGGAATTAATATGATTGATTCAAATTCTTTACACCAAAACAATAAACGATTTCGATTCGATCAAATACCATCTTCTTCAATCCCCCAAATCAAAAAACCTAAGTCCAACATCACCAAGATAGCATCAATCTATATAAAAAACCCTAGATATTCCTTTAGTTTCAAAATCCGTTGGTTCATCAATTGATTTGATTCATCTGCGACCCTATAAGCCCTACGCGCTCGGGCGCAACCCTCTAAATTGCAATTTTATTTTCAAGGATCGTCAAGTCAGTAAGCAACACTTTCAATTATACTTCGATGCATTGAATGAAAAAGTATTTATTGCAGATGAAGGAGAATTGAATTAAAACATAAACAAACAACAAAATTAATTCGATCCAAATAATCCCAACAACAAAGCAAGATTAAGGCTCTGATACCACTTGATGGAATTAATTATACATAAACTCTAGAATGATGCGAAATATTTATTCTAGGACAATCATGCTTTAAGTTATCAAAGATTATGGAACGATAGACAAACCTGAATCCATAGCAATATTTGGAGAATACTTGATGAAGACTTGATGAACGATTATTGTCTTCCAATTGATCCTTAGGGTTCTTAGAATTCAGATGATAATGGGGATCAAAAGAATAAAACCTAGGTAGGTCAATTGGGGACCATAACCCTATATTTATATTGACCTAGTATGTTAGCCAGCCCATCATAGATTAACAACTAGGCCCCTTAGGTATCTACACATATTAATTATAGATCCCATACTTATAAAAGATGACTTGGGCCCCCTTCAACTTTAGTAGATCACTTTATTAGGCCCAAATACTTTAATATTTAATGTAACATATATAATTAATTATAGTGCACATACGTCTATGTGCCCAAAGACTTTATTTATTATACTAGTATATGTAAAGTCCATAAAATATTCCAACATGAAGACCTAACAACATTGAGCCTTTCCATAAATTAAGCCTCCGAGATCTTAATTAGCGTGTTAGGGCTCTAGTGAGGTGCCATAACCAGCGATTAAAAGAGCGAATTCTATAGAGAGAGAAAGAGAGAGAAACTCTTGGCGGAAAGGGCACAACCAGGGAAGAGAAGCAAAGCCTTGCGGCTGAGAGAGAGACATATACTATTGAGGGTGTTCCTTCTTCGCCATTGTTGGAGTGCTGGCAGTGTATATTAGTTAGTAAGCGTGGCTTGGTTTTTCGTAAATTCTAAAACCATGGAACCTTCCTTGACCTAGTGACCCCGCTGATAATGAAATTAAAATTAGTATGTTTGAAATCAGTATATTAAATCAATATGCATACTGGAGAAATTCTATTGAAATTTGGCGATTTAGAAATGTTGTATATGACTCAATTGTGGGTAAGGAATCAGTAGGTTAGGCACACCAAAAGATGTTATCTTTAAGGTATTTAATTCGTCCCACTATGGTGTAATGGTCTCAACGAATTTCACCTCCAGGATACAAAACCTACACACTCTTATTCAAAGTTACACTTCTTTGAATAACTCGGGAACAATAATCGAAGCTTTAACTGTTTGACTCGAAGAATAGATTTGTTAAGAAGAAAGACTCAGGAAGTAATTAACTCAGTGATTTCTATATATCAGTTCCAAGGAGACCAGCCCTATTTATAGAGTTGGTGTTGTCGTCTTGAAAAGACACAACTTTTTTGAACTGGTGCCTCAGCTGCACGGCCGAGTCAACAAAGTTGCACGGCCGCTCCATGCTTTTGCACGGGCGTGTCACCAAAATTGGCACGACCGCTCCGTACCTGCACGGGCGTGCTCTACGCCTTGCACGGCCGATCCGGACGTGCCCCTCCGAACAGTCATACTCTTTTGTAAATGACTATTCAAAGAGTCACAACCCTAAATGTTTAAACTGATTTACTTCCTCCCTCCTTAATACCATAACCAGTATTAAGATTAATTTAATATTTAAATTAATTATATATATATATATATATATATATATATATATATATATATATATAATATAATACTCAAAATTTTAAGCCATACTTGATATTTTCCCATAATAGAGGAAAGCTCAAGCAAGCTTATAGGAACTCTTCAAACTTAGCTATTATATAACAAGTTTAGCTCCACAAGTTTTATTAGTAATCCCATGTGGGATAAAGAAGACACAAGAAAACAAGAAATGAAGAATAAGACTTTATACCATGAATGAAAGGTTGGTTTACAAACTCAATATGGGAGATGACCAAGTATTATATGTGAATACTACTATATATAACAATCCCCCACTTATTTACATATAATGACACAAAACAATTTCAGCTTCTTTACATAACGAATACCCATTAAGTGGACGAGCCTTAAACTTTATGGTTGAATGTGAAACCTTTAGGGAGACATATTCTCGTCATGTATGATTTCATGTTCCTTTTGATCTTGGCAACACCTTGTAGTTGGGCCTTGTGCTTAATCCTGGTGTTCACAAGTACTCTAGGAATTTTACCGGAGTAATCCATAAGAAGCGGCCTCTCACTTCTTTACTTGTATAGGTAGACTTATCGAGAATGTCCACAACGCATTCTACGAAAGCTATAAGTCTATTAAGGATTTTGAATCCATCCTAATCTTGTTGTGGTAATGAAAGTGCATAGGTCAGATATGAAACTTTCAAATAGTGACACCCCCACTATTTTTAAGTTATGCACTCGAAATGTATCAAAGTTTCCATTTCACCAATGTCTAATATTGAATTTCTTTTTAACTTTAAACATAAGGTGACAAATCTATGACTTGTACCTTAAGATAAAGTTGGTTTCAATTAAGACATTGTTTAGACCGGTAATAGTCCCATATCTCTCATGACCTTTGTAATTTTATCCCCTGATAAAGATTTTGTTAGTGGATCAGCTAACATCTGATTTGTAGGAAGATACTCAAGTGCTATCTTTCCCTTTTTAACCATATCTCTAATATGATTATATCTCATAGCAATGTGTTTGCTATGATTTGATATTCTCTCATTCTTTGTATTGAATATGGCAGCTTGATTATCACAATACAAAGTTGTGGCTCCTTTCTTAGAATCAATAAATTGTATTGTTCTTAGAAATCTTCTAAACCATATTAAATCTTTACTAGCCATTGACATGGCTATGTACTCAGATTCCATAGAAGACAAAGCAACACATGTTTGTCATTTTGAAAACCAAGCAACTATGGCTCCTCCAATGGTAAATAACCAACCACTCGTTGATTTGGAGTTGGTTACATCTGATGCCCAATTTGCATCACTATAACATTCAAGTATAGGTGAATTACACTTGTAATGTAAGCCATAGTTTATTGTAAATTTTAAGTACCTTAGTACTCTTTTTAGTTCCGTCCAATGTTCTTCACTTGGATTACTTGTAAATCTGCTAAGTATGCCAATTGCACATGCAAGATCAGGTCTTGTATGATTAACCACATACATTATGCTACCAATTATCTTGGCATAATCTCCTTGATTTATGGCCTCGCCTTTATTTGAAACTAACTTCATATGAGGGTCAATAGGACTTTTACTTATTTTGCAATCAAAATAATTAAACTTCTTTAATATTTCCTCAATGTAATGTGATTGAGTTAATATGTAAGTTTTGTCCTTTTTGATCACCTTAACCCCCAAAATGACATCTACTGGACCTAAGTCCTTCATGTCAAACACTTGCTTTAAATAGTTCTTTGTTTCATTAATACAATTAATATCAGAACCAAATATTAGCAAGTCATCAACATATAAAGTTATAACAACTTTATAATTAAGAGTAACTTTAGTAAAAACACAACTTTCTACTTTACTACTCTTAAAACCAAACTTTCGAATTTCTTGCTTAAACTTCTTGTACCATTGAATTGGTGCTTGTTTAAGTCCATATAGAGATTTCTTTAATTTACATACTTTATGTTCTTCTCCTTTAGAGACATAACCCTCGGGTTGTTGTATGTAAATCTCTTCATCTAAATCTCCATTTAAGAATGTTGTTTTAACATCCATTTGATGAACCTCTAGTCCATAGGCGGATGCTATAGCAAACATAGTTCTAATTGATGTAAATTTAGTGACCGGTGAAAATGTTTCGAAATAGTCAATTTCTTCTTTTTGACTATAACCTTTGGCTACTAATCTTGCCTTGTACTTATCAATAGTACCATCAGTTTTGAGTTTCTTTTTCAAAACCCACTTGCAGCCAATAGGTTTAGTATTAGGAGGAGGATTGACTAGAGTCCATGTTTCATTATCAAGTATAGATTTGATTTCATCATCCATGGCTCTTTTCCACAAGTCTGAATCAGACAAAGACATAGCTTCTTGAAAAGTTTTAGGATCCTCTTCTAACATATATGTAAACATGCCAGGACCAAGGTTCTTTTCAATTCTTTGTCTTTTGGGTCTCCTTAACTCAACTATTTCATCATTTTTATTGTTGTCTGAATTTTCATCATTAGCAATGGCATCACCATTATCATGTGAACTTGATGCATTTTCTACTTCAAGTTCTTTTGACAATTCATGGTTTATATCTACCTTGTCTACACTTTTTATGTTCAAATGTTCATAAAAAATAGCACGCGTAGCTTCAAACACACGATTGTCATTAATTCTCATAAATCTATATGCTTTGCTTATTGAAGAATAACCAATAAATATAGATTTCACAGCTTTGCTCCCAAGTTTATTTCTTTTCAAAGTTGCATCTAAAACATATGCAACACAACCCCATACTTTTAAATGTGAAATATTAGGCTTACGCCCATTAAATAATTCGTATGGAGTTTTCATATGTTTATTCACAATTATGATATAAATGTAAACAGAACTTAATAGTGCCTCTCCCCAATAGCTCATTGGTAATTTTGAATTTATAATCATGGCACTAACCATCTCCATTAAAGATCGATTTTTCCTCTCGGCTACTCCATTTTGTGGTGGAGTATTAGGTGCTGAAGATTCCCTAACAATTCCATTTTGTTGACAAAATGAAATCATCTCGTTTGGGAAATATTCACCACCTCTATCCGATCTTAATCGTTTTATCCTTAGATTGGTTTGATTTTCAACTTCGGCTTTGAAAATTTTAAACTTGTCAAAAGCTTCATCTTTTGTTCTAAGTAAATACACATATGCAAACTTAGAAAAATCATCAATGAACGTAATAAAATAACGTTTTCCACCTCTTGTCAAAATATCTTTGTTGTCACAAATATCGGTATGAATTAACTCAAGTAACCTAGTTGATCTTACTACACTTTTAAAAGATGTTTTAGTCAACTTAGATTGAGCGCAACATTCACAATTATTCATAGAATAAATAGTCGAAGATTTAGGAATATACTCATATTTAATCATACGACTCATTGCATTCATACCAATATGTCCTAATCTAGAATGCCAAAAATCATGCTTTTCAACATTAAAATTAGAATCAACAAATTAAGAAGAACTGGTAATTTTATTATCAATGCTCAATAAATACATTTGGTCTTTAATGTAGCCCTTTTCAACAAACGTCCCATTTTTAGTGATATTCACTTGTTGGGCGCGAAAGGTTACTTTAAAGCCATTTTCGTCCAATTTAGGAACGGATACAAGATTCTTCCTCATAGAGGGAATATGGTACACATTTTTCAAAGTAAGAGTCTTTCCCGAAGTGAGGGGGAGAATAATGGTCCCTATGCCCAAGACCTCACTTGTAGAAGCATTTCCCATATAAACTGCTTTTGGCTCTTTCACTTCTTCATAAGTTTTGAACAAGCTTCGATTTGGAGTTACATGACATGTAGCCCCTGAATCAATCCACCAATTTGAGTCGACATTGTTGACTAGACAGATTTCGGAAAGCATGCTAATGAAGTTGCTCTCAACTACATTTGCTTGTTCATCTTTCTGTTGTCCTTTGCGGTAATAGCAGTTCTTAGCCAAATGATTTGTTTTTCCACAAACTACCAAGAACTCTTCTGCTTTTTCTTAGCTTTACCCTTTCCATCATTTTTAAAGTTGTTTTTCCGTTTGAACTTTCCTTGGTTTCCCTTGGAAGTTCCGGCAACATTTTTATTTTCCACATAGTTTACACCATCAATCTTCTCAGAAATTGAGTCATCACGTTTGAGACTTTTAGTCTCAATTTGGATGCCTTGAAGAAATTCATCTAAAGTGATGGCCTTCTTCTTATGCTTCAATTTCTTTTGGTAATCTTTCCAAGAAGGTGGGAGTTTACCAATGATGGTTGAAACTTGGAATGTCTCAGAAATGGGTTCACCCGCATCGGCACATTCGATGGCTATGTCATTGAGTTCATTAACTTGATCAATGACAGGCATCAAGTCTACCATCTTGTATTCAACAAATTTATTAACCAAAAAAGATTTATTACCAGCATCTTCATTGACGTACCTTCGTTTCATAGCAAACCAAACTTCAGCGGCGGTTTTGTGTATATGGAACACGTTGAACAACGTGTTGTTCAATGCTTGCAGCACGGTGAATGGTGAATCGGCAAATGAAGTCATCTCGATTTCCATTTCTTCACTTTTTCAAGAAATTTCTGCTTTCCGTGTCTCGGTTGCTTTATCATTTTAATTCTCCTTTGGACAAGGATCACATAGCACGTAGAATACCTTTGCAATGGTGAGAAGGTATTCCATCTTCAAGCTCCAACGCTTGTAGTTCAGCCCATTTAGCCTCTCTAACTTATCTCGCCGCAACCTGTCCCTTCATTAAAACCGGCTCCATCTATACGAAATTTAAATACCTTAAAGCCGTTGTATATGACTCAATTGTGGGTAAGGAATCGCAGGGTTAGGCACACCAAAAGATGTTATCTTTAAGGTATTTAATTCATCCCACTATGGTGTAATGGTCTCAACGAATTTCACCTCCAGGATACAAAACCTACACACTCTAATTCAAAGTTACACTCCTTTGAATAACTCGGGAACAATAATCGAAGCTTTAACTGTTTGACTCGAAGAATAGATTTGTTAAGAAGAAAGACTCAGGAAGTAATTAACTCAGTGATTTCTATATATCAGTTCCAAGGAGACTAGCCCTATTTATAGAGTTGGTGTTGTCGTCTTGAAAAGACACAACTCTTTCGAACCGAGGGCGGTGCCTCGTTGCACGGCCGAGTCAACAAAGTTGCACGGCCGCTCCATGCTTTTGCACGGGCGTGTCACCAAAATTGGCACAGCCGCTCCGTACCTGCACGGGCGTGCTCTACGCCTTGCACGGCCGATCCGGGCGTACCCCTCCGAACAGTCATACTCTTTTGTAAATGACTATTCAAAGAGTCACAACCCTAAATGTTTAAACTGATTTACTTCCTCCCTCCTTAATACCATAACCGGTATTAAGATTAATTTAATATTTAAATTAATTAATTTCTTTCTTTCTTTCTTATATACTCCCTCCGTCCCGCTAATATTAGCACACTTTCCTTTTTGGGCGTCCCGCTAATATCCGCACACTCCCAAAAAGGAAACTTTATATTAATAAAATATTCACCCAACCCCACTCATTCTCTCTCCTATATTATTTTAATACTCACAACACCATTATAATTTATTACACCCTCCACTCATTCTCTCTCCACTCATTCTTTTACACTCACAACATTTTATTAAAATATCATATTCCTTAATTCCCGCGCAAACAGTGTTTGTGCTAATACTAATGGGACGGAGGGAGTATATTATATACTCCCTCCGTCCAAGTAAGTGTTTCACACTTACTGTT
Organism: Adenophora triphylla var. japonica; assembly: GCA_022495995.1. Taxonomy (NCBI): domain Eukaryota; kingdom Viridiplantae; phylum Streptophyta; class Magnoliopsida; order Asterales; family Campanulaceae; genus Adenophora; species Adenophora triphylla. Next base: position 243,822 of record JAFEMH010001365.1, on the reverse strand, counting down.
CACACATATATTAAGGAGGGATTATTATATTGAAAGTGTTGTGAGTGTAAAAGTAAAATAGGAGAGAGAATGAGTGGAGGGAATAGTAAATTATAATGGTGTTGTGAGTATTAAAATAATGTAGGAGAGAGAATGAGTGGAGAGAATAGTGAAAAAAACTTTCCATTTTGGGTAAGAAACAAAGTGTGAAGTATGTAATTGGACGCCCAAAATAGAAAGTGTGAAGTATGTAACTGGACGGAGGGAGTATATATATATATATATATATATATATATATATATATATATATATATATATAATAATATAATACTCAAAACTTTAAGCCATACTTGATATTTTTCCATAATAGAGGAAAGCTCAAGCAAGCTTATAGGAACTCTTCAAACTTAGCTATTATATAACAAGTTTAGCTCCACAAGTTTTATTAGTAATCCCATGTGGGATAAAGAAGACACAAGAAAACAAGAAATGAAGAATAAGACTTTATATCATGAATGAAAGGTTGGTTTACAAACTCAATATGGGAGATGACCAAGTATTATATGTGAATACTACTACATATAACAAGAAATTGGTCAAATTTTTCCATATTGTGTTTTTTTTTTTTTTTTATTGAACAATAGTGTTGGAAGTTGAAATCTAATTATTGAAAACAATATTGCTGGTTGTGCTCTCTTAAGGTAATAGCAATTCTTAAAGTCTCAATTTGTACTTAGAAAACTTTTGGTTGACCATCCCAAATTGATTCTTCCACCATGCCTTGTCTCTGACTAAACTGTGGGGGGATGGCCAAACCGGACCGGAACCGGACCGGAACCGGAAAATCGGACCGGAACCGGCCCGGAAAAGCCCGGAACCGCCATGAACCGGGGAGAAAACCGGAACCGGGGTAACCGGAACCGGTTTGGAGGCGGGCCGGTTAAGGTTCACCAAATTGGTGAACCGGACCGGAAAAAGCCCGAAACCGGACGAAAATTTGTTGTTTTTCAATAGAACCGGCCCGAAACCGGACCGGAAAAGCCCGGAACCGGACCAAAACCGTGAGAAAACCGGAACCGGATAACCGGAACCGTGAGAAAAGCGGGCCGGTTAAGGTTCACCTCCTCGCCGAACCGGAACCGGCGGTTCAAGGCCCGGAACCGGAACCGGACCGGATTTGGTCATCCCTGCTGTGGGTGTATCAGCTAGTGAAATATCATAAAGGGATTTTGGGAAAATAATGGTTGCAGTCGAAAATCAGCCAGTGGGATTGGATTAGTGTCAATTGAACGAAGCTGGTTAATAGAAGCTGTAATTTGGTACTGTTTTTATCGGTTTATTATGTTATTAAGATATACTCCCTCCGTCCTAAAAGATTATCCTGTTGTATATTTTGCAATTATTAAGGAAGAGCTACACCTTCTTGTACCTTAGTAGATTTGTACTAACATTCATGTCTAAGTTTAGAAATGGGACACTTTTTGGGACAAGTCAAAATGGCAAATGGGACAATCTTTCAGGGACGGAGGGAGTATATTGTTCCAATATAGGTTAAGTGAATTTTGATAAGAGTAATTGATACTCCATTTTGTTGGACCGTTCGAGGTAAGTGACTTTTACCTTTTTCTAGCATTTTCAAATGTATTTATATTATTAAAATTTGTTCGAACCTTTTTCAAAATAAAATTACTATTTTCAAATATCGTTTCCATCAACTCGGACCAAATATGTGTTTCATAAAAGTGGTTGTAATGTTCTGATTGAAAGTGATTGCAATATAATTGTTCTATTGAAACTGACTGCAATGTAAGTGTTTCATTAAAATAGTTTTCATGCATTTAATTGGCTGTGTATAGTGGACCCCGCCACATGGTTAAGTGTGGTAAATAGTGGACCTCGCCACCAGGGTTAAATGTGTTAATCAGTGGGCCTTGCCACCAGGCGAAGTGTGGCTATACAGTGTTATAGACCAGTTCCGGAACTAGGTTTCAATGGACCCCTCATTGGGGATTAGTGTACAATGGGCCCTGCTACCGAGATAAGTGTGGCCATAGTCTTTGAACTGAATTGCATAAAATGACTTTTTTTTTAAAGTGATTTAAAGCGTTTTACCGTAACACCTTTGGTGAGATCATCATTCCCTTCATGACTTTTAAATGCAAATAGTTTTGTAGAAGCAATTCTAACTGCCTTACATTTTTGGTTCAACTAGTAGAGGTGTTTGTTACTTGCTGGGCATCGCAACTCATCCTTTTATTATTTTCAGATAAATAGCTTTTACGGTTGTGGAGCAACTATCTTGGATTGGGTGTGACCGAAGGAGTAAGCGACTGCAAAGTATTGTTTAATTTCATGATTTTATTAATGTACTCGGTGAACTTCTTTTGGTTATAAACTCTTAGTGAGTGAGTTAGGTTTTATTATGATGAGTTCCGGTTTGGCTTAAAGAACGTCATTTATTCATTTAATGTTTGGAGATTAATTATTCTGGTTAATGATATTTATTGAGGTTAGACTGCTCTGAATTCCTTTGATTATTGATAAACGTTTCAAGTGTTTACTGGTTGAATTGTAAAGTAAGACTATTTTAGGCTTTTAAGGTTTCTTTATGAGCATGTGATCGTTGTCATATGCTTGGCACAAGCCTCAGGTTCGAGGCGTGACAATAACAACATTCACAGTACCCAGAATTCAAATGAAAAGTAAAGAGAGAACCCACACTATAACAATTTGTTCAGATCAATTTGTTAAAATTAATTCTGATGTACTTCATCAGTCTCAAAATGAATATCCCAAAAAAATATTAAATTTGTTCTTGATCAAAAGTAAATTTAGATATTTTTTGAACATTTATTTTGAGACGGAGGGAGTACACTGTTTCGATAGAGAACTTCCTGCTATTTATTTGAGGAACATTAGCAGTTGCACGAGAATGGAATACGTTGAAGGCTCCACCCGAAAATTCCAAACCCACAAGCACAATCTAACATAAAAACAATCACGTCAACTTTTAAAGGAACCGATAAAAATTAACGAAATATATAGAGATTTCTTCATATTTTAAAATAGGTAATCTTATCACAAATCTAAATAAATCTTACTGTGTAATGATTAATTTGAAATTCTAAAATATGTAAATTGAATTACTTGATTTCAAAAAATTAAATTGATCTACTTGAGTTATCTTATCGCAGACTGACACGTGTAATTTCACGTTATAAAGCCACCACGTGTAATTTCACGTTATAAAGCCACGTGGCAATATGTATAAATAGAAAATGACTCTACTTTAATAGTTTATATAAACAAGGGAATTGTTGAACACACCCCTACATTATTATTGATTATAGTTGTAATCTATTATTAGTACAACATGCAAAAATGAAAAATGGGTTGTTTATAATTAAAAACACTTTGTTAACTTATTAACAAAATGTGGTGTGTTTCAGGAATATAATTGACGAAATATTGATAAAAAAGGAGTTATTGAAATTACGGGGTGGATGATATATTTTTGAAATAAGGTCGTTACGTTTCCCGTCCACTTCGTTAACTTCCGTCCAATTTTCTTAATGCCCATCCAAAAATGCCTTATATTGCCACAAAATGTCAACATGAGAAGTGAAATTACCAAAGTTGATACGTTGGTAGTCACATTACAACTCACTTGAAACTTAAGGGCGCTAATGTGGCATTTGCCATTTGCCATTTTCCGAATGCCAACTATTGATATTGATCTATAATGAAACTTGGACTTTTTTTTTTTTTTTTTTTTTTCTTTTTTTTTGTTTTGATACTCAGGTTCCCCAGCTTCGCCGAGTTAGTCCTGAACCACTATCTACCGGCCCCACAGTGTCCTAGCGAAGGTAAATCGCGGATATGCCCAAATCAGCCAGGGTGGCAGCACCCCTTATACTCCTGACCCCAAGGGAGCCCTCCTACAACGCGATAGTTGAACTCCCCACACTGAGGTTGCAAGCCCAGCAATGCCGCTTCCTTAACTGAATGGATGTGCTCAGGAGGCTCCTAAGGACCTTGAAACCCAAGGAAGAAATTAAACCACAAGGATTCCCCTTGGGGGAATCGAACCGGTGACCTCCCCTACGGGAAGCCACCCAAGATACCATTGGGCCATGGCCCATTAGGTGAAACTTGGACTTCTTAATTCTATGTTTGTTCATTGTTTTTCCTGTACTCTCTGCATCTACTACCCTAATGCCATTACTTAACTTTTTGTTTGTTTTATATATTCCTTTTTTTTTAACTTTCTATCCCTACCATTGTTGGAATTCCTTCCCAAAAGATAACCCCTTGTAATAGATTAGGCAATGAAGCCCTAAACTTATAGAAAGACAATATAGTGTACACTATATTGTGTACAATTAAACGTTGTGAATTTGAGAGACAATACACAGTTGTGATTCACGGTTTCAATGTTGTCAAATTTAGGTTGTGAGTGAAGGTTGTGACATACATCTGAACTCACATCTAGGTTTTTGTCAAGTTCTTTGTTTTACTTCTGATTGGAATAGAGTCTACTTGGAAAAGAGAGTATGTTCTTGTCATAGAAGGTGATTAGAACTTGTTTAGTATTTTCGTATTTTAGTTTTCACTTATTAGTGTTTTTGTAAGCAACACAATTTTAATAGTGAAATTTTTTTGGGCGTAAGCCTAGTTTGCTGGGATCAAAAAATGTGAACGTATATAATTCTTGAGTTATTATTTTATTCTGCTGCATTAATTGTGGATGTGTGGACAGTTGTGGAACACATCTGTACTCACATCCGTGAACTGTTGAGTTGTTTGAAGCTTCCTAGCTACACAAAACTTTCAATTGGTATCAGAGCGAGCCAACTCTCGAAATATTACTGAGTGTTGATCCAGAAAGTGCAGTCATAATGGAATGCCAAAATCATCAAAACGAGCCTCCTGTCTTGGATGGCACAAATTATTCACTTTGGAAGTCTAAGATGCGTAGTTACATCAAAGGTATTGATGAAATGGCATGGATGTGTATCCTTGTGGCATGACAACCTCCTACTATGGAGAAAAGACCTGAATCTGAGAGTGGTGATTCTGTCTTTGAGAAGAAACCTGAAGAGAGGTGGACTCTTGAAGAAATACATGCTGCTAATTATAATTCGAAAGCAATGGGTGCTATTTCCAGCCATATTTTTGGAAATATGTACAAACTCATCACTAATGAAAGCATTGCAAAGAATGATTGGGATATCTTACAAATGCAATGTGAGGGGATTCCAAGTGTAAAAGCTACTAGGCTTAGAATCTTAATAGATAGGTTTGAAATTCTTAGAATGGAAGAGACAGAGGACATAGTTTCATATGCTTCAAAAATCCATGAAATTTCAAATGAATATACAAGTCTGGGAGAATCAATCTCTAATGCAAGACTTGTGAGTAAGATTTTGAGGACCTTACCCGAGAGGTTCAATATAAAGTGGCTGTGATAGAAGAAACTAATTACACCAACACTGTAGACTTAGATAAAATTGTGGGAATTTCGACTGTGTTTGAGCTGAATCTTGAAGCTCAGAAAAAGAACTAGTCCATAAGCCTTGCCCTTAAAAGTGTTGCTGCTGTTCCAACAGAGCTTGTGGAACTGTCCTCTGAAATTGACAAGTCTAATCTTGAGAAAGAGGATGTGACACTTATCTCTAAAAAGTTCAGTTCTATGTTGAAAAACAAGAGAATGAGTAAGTTCCCCAATAGACTGTTCAGTCTTTGTGAAAAACCAAAACCTAGCACTGAGAATGGGTTTAAGAAGCCAAACTTTGACAATAAAAAATCCTCTGATTCTGTGCAATGTAGGGCATGCCGTGGCTTTGGTCACTATGCCAATGAGTGTGCTAACATACTTTAAAAAAAGGGAATGAGCTTAACTGCTACCCTTAGTGATAGTGAGGAAGAAGAAGAAGAAGTGGCTAACATGTCTATAATCAACTGCCATTCTGTGTTTAATGCCTTTTCTGCAGAAATAGAAGAAGGAGTTTCTGAAGAAACTGTGGATGTGGTCCGAGATGTGAACACATCTGGTGACACATCTGACCTGATGTTTAGTTGCTTCTCTATAAAAGGAGATTCTGATGAGGATATGGACATACCCTATGAGGAGCTCTTTGCAACTTACAAAGAATTAGATGCTGATTGGATAAAGAGAATGGACAAAATTGAGGTACTTGCTAAGGTAAACAAGTCTCTTTATGATAAATTAGCTGTTTGTGAAGATCAAAAGTCCATGCTTTCAAAAGAGAATGATGTTCAAAAAGATACCATTGCCAAACTTGAAGTTTTGGTAACCAAAAGAGAAGCTGAACTTGAAAAAATCAAAACTGAATGTGAAAAAGCTGAAAGTACTTTTACCAAGTTAAACAAAAGTAAAATGAAAGTTGATGAAGCTATTTATATGGGTCAACTCAATAAAACTGGGCTAGGCTTTGAACAAGGAAAATTTGTAAAGGAGGAATGTGAGGCTTCTACTTCAAAAACTGTGGAAAAACTCATTTTTTTTAAATCTTTTTTTGAGAAAAAGGCAAGGAGAAGGCACTACATTTGCCATTACTGCTTTGCTCCTGGGCACATTAGACCCTTCTGTTACAAATTAAAGGCTGATAAGAAATCTGGTTACAATAATCAGTCTCAGATGTGTGAAAAGATGTATACACATCCGGACACACATCCAAGCAAGCTGAGACCTCTGCACCACAAAAAGAAAGCTAAAAAGCAGTGGGTGGCCAAACCAAGTGCTACCTGCAATATTGTTTACTCTTATCCCTAAAGAGTAGTGTCTCTGGTTCTTGGTACTTTGATAGTGGGTGCTCTAGGCACATAACTGGGAACCAAGCTGTTCAAATTGACTATGAGTTAATCTGTGGGGGGAAGGTGAACTTTGGTGGTGGTGCTCAAGACAAAATTGTTGGGAAAGGAACCCTAGATGTCAAGGGTCTCCCAAAATTGCACAATGTATACCATGTGGAAGGCTTGAAAGCTAACCTAATTAGCATCAGTCAGTTATGTGATGATGACCTCTATGTGAAATTTGACAAACACTCTTGTGAGGTATTTGATAAAGATAATAAATGTGTGTTCACTGGTCTTAGGTCTGCTGATAATTGTTACCAATTTGGTGACAATCTTTCTTACCTAAGCTCAAAAGCTAATGATGTCAATCTGTGGCACCAAAAATTAGGGCATGCTAGCTGCAGAACAATGGAAGAGCTTCAAGATTTGAAGCTGTTAAGGACCTCCCTAAGATGAATTTCAAGAACCCTGATGTCTGTGGTTCATGTCAAAAGGGAAAACAAACAAAAGTATCACACAAAAAGGTCTAACAATGCTCCACATCTAGGTGTTTAGAGCTGATTCATACAGAATTGATGGGACCTATTGAAGTAGAAAGATTTGGTAGGAAAAAGTATGCCTTTGTGTGTGTTGAAGATTACTCTAGGTATACTTGGGTGATGTTCTTAAGAGAGAAATCTGAAACTATTGGAGAGTTCAAAAATTGGTACAAAAGGATTAGGAATTTTTATGGTCTTAAGACTGTGAGGATTAGATCTGACTATGGCACTGAATATGAGAACACCATGTTCGCCTTCAACGTAACTCCAAGGGAATCACACATGAATTTTTTACACCAATCACTCCACAGCAAAATGGAATTGCAGAAAGAAAGAATAGAACTTTGCAAGAAATGGCTAGGGTTATGCTAAGTTCTAAAAATTTGTCCAAAAAATTTTGGGCAAAAAGCATTGAACACTGCCTGTCACATTGGCAATAGAGTGTTCCTTAGGATTGGTAGCACTGTCACTCCATATCAAATTCTTCTTGTCAAGAAACCCATCTTGAAGTACTTATGTGTTTGGGTGTATATGCTACATTCTTAATGATAGGGAATACTTGTCCAAATTTGATTCAAAGAGTGATAAAGCAATTTTCATGGGATATTTCACCAATAGTAGAGCTTACAGAGTTTTTAATCTAAAAACAAAAACCATTATTATGGAATCTGCTAATGTTGTTTTTGATGACTTGTGATGTACCCATATCCCATCCCCTCATAAAAAAATGTATATACTATATTAAAAGCAAGAAAGTGGTCAAAATGGAAATTTGGAGCCCAAAAATGATCTATAATACTCACACTCTTTGAAAACTTTTGGAAATGTGCAATTTTTTTTCTTTTTCATTAATTAATCAACACTAGGTGTCTAGACTAAGTTGCAATATTTGAATGTTTTCTAATTATTTCTTTAAAAAAATTTGTTTAATGAGCTTTGAAATTTATTGTTTTTAATTCAGAAAAATTGAAAAAAAATACCTCATTTTTAGTCTAATACTCCTAAACTCATTAAACAGTTATAATCGAAATATATATTCTTAAATGTTAGACTAAATTTATTGTTTTCTAATTATTAATTAATAATAGTTTTTTTTGTATTAACGATAATTTTTAAATTTAGATGTGGATATTTATTTTATTTTTTTTTCACTTTTAGTCCAAAATTTAAGAATATATAATAAGATTATAGCTACTTTTCTTATGTTTTCGAGATAGATGATCATTAGTTAGACATTTTTCTTATTTTACTTTTGTCAAAAAAAGAAGAAGATTTTACTTTTTAAAAAAATAAAAAATTGAAGAAAGTGGAGATAATATATGTGACTATAGGGAGGACTGAGAGGGGTAAGGGATGTTTTGGAGGCAAAAATTGTGTACTTTTTATTCAAAAAATAAATTCATTATGTTATAATGTAATTACTATTCATGCATGTTTGAAGGCTTATAGATCCGGATTATTAGGCTTAATAGTTGAAAATGTCATTTTGCTTTAAAAAAAGAATACCGCTACTACTATAAATAATAATCCTGTCTTTTTTCAAAAAAAAAAAAAAGTATATGAATTTTTACTTTCAAAAAATAAATATGAATGATTGAAAAAGTAAAAGAAAAATATTCAGGATTTCAAATTTAAGCAAATATGATGATTGGGATTTATTCATTTATTTATTTGTTTGAAGCAAGAAAATAATTTAATTGAGAAAAAAATGTAAAGAGATAATTGCTCTTTTCAATAAAAGTCATATAACTAAAATCATGATAAGTGTCTGCCTTAACTGTTTTCTAATATTATCTTTCAAGAAATAAAAAACTATTTTATAATATTATCAAAATATTTTCCTTCACATTTTTTTTAATCAAAACATTCTTGCTTTGAAAATTATAAATTTCAGTAAACAAACTTATTTCTGGAAATTTGCGAATTTCTAGGCTTAAAATTGGTAGCTATTTTTTTATTCTTGAACTTAGCTACTTTGTTTTGTGTTTTTTTTTTAAACTATTTTTAGCTACTTTGTTTAAAAAATAAAATTCTTTATTACTTTATCATTATTTTTAAATTTATGATGACATATTTTTTTTTTATAGAAATAGAGTATTTCTTTTTTTTATTTTGTAACTTCATTCAATGTTTTATTATCATAAAATTTAAATATAGAATAATAATTTTTAAAATGGGGCATTAATTTTTTTAAATGGTTACTAATATAAATAATATTTTTTTAAAAAAAGTGATCTTTTTAATTTGAAAATCGATAAACCGAGAAAACTAAATGGGGGCGATGGAGCCATGACTCTATGTTTTAGTTTATAGACATAATTTAGGGGTAATGGGTTGACTATGAGGAAGAATTTAAATTTCTCTTTGTGTTGAAAGTAAAAATTATCATTAAATGTGAAGATAATTTATTTGAAGCTGATTTGAGATTTTTAGGTGGCAGATTGAAAGTTGTCAACAAAGTCTTGCTAACGAAATTAATTGATGATATTTATGATAGCATCTGTAATGTACTCAATACACTCTAATTAAAAATAATAATAAAATTATTACATTTACGATTTTGTAAGCAAATTTTTGTAATTATTTTGTGTCCTTATTATTACCCAATTAGTATATGGGAGAGAGGAAAATGTTGGTTAAAAAGAAAGTGAAAAATGTTTTAAAAAATTATAAAAGGTGATATGTGATTCTATTTTATAAGCTTCAATTTCTTCAAGCAAGTCTTTATTTTAACTCTCTCTATTTTAAAATAAATATTAAAAAATAAGATTTTCTCTTAATTAAATAGCAAATTTGAAAAATTATTGAATATTCATTTTAGAGATTTAAAAAGGTTTGCATGCATACTTTCGGAGAGAATAGCCTACTATGTGGATTTTCTTTATTTTTTATTGAAAGATATCTTTGACCTCAATTATTTTGTAATAAATTAATTTTTTTAAAAAAAAATTACACCAAAATTCATAATATTTTTTTCTTTACAAATAGAGACTTTTTTCATTTGATTCGGACACAGGGAAAAAATCATATTTTTTAAAAATAAATTTCCTATTTAACTTTGTAAAATTTCCTTTTTAAATTTTCCATATACTTTAAGATACAATTAATTAAGTGTGACATTTTTTTTTATTATAAATGAGATTGATAGTAATAATTTATTATTTATAAAGATCAATATTGGGAAAGGTGGGCATCATTTTTAAAATTTTCACTGAAGTGCATGTCAATATTCTAAAAAATAAAGATAGTATGAATTGGTATTTTGAAAGAGGGAGAGAAAGAAGTGGGTTGGGTTTGATAAGGGAGTGGATTGTTTGGGAAAAAATTCAATTAACACAATTGTTAGGTTTTTTAAGATTATGATTTTTCTTCCCAAAATTAAATAAGTTAAATTGGAAATGAATATCATACTTATGTTCATGATTAGTTAGTGTAAATAAATATTATATATTTTTATTATTACTATTGTACGTATACTAATAAATGATATTTATTTTTTTGTTTACAAAATTAATTATTTGGTTGTTACATTGATGGAAGGATATTTTTTTGAATTGTGACATATATATATAGAATTGAAATTAAATATCTCTACATATTTAGAGTTTCAATCATTCGAAATAAAAAATATCTACTTATTTATTTATTTAAGTCACTATTAGATCTGTACCTAATATATTTGAGTCGGTCTCTGGAGAAACGCGTTTCTCCATAAGTTATGGAGAAACGTGTAACGACCCCAACCCTAGGCATTTATTTTTAATATTATATTAGATGCTTTTAATAATTATACTAGCTTTTTGTGTTCAATCATGTCTTTAAATTCGTAAATTAAGATAAATTGGGTGAGTAGTAAGATTGGAATCTTTTGAGAATTTATTGGATATTAAATAAAGAAATTTGGGGAAATAATAAAAAGGGAAATAAGATAAATAGTGCAAGGAGGTTATTTGAGTAGGATGAATTTTGGGTTAAGGATTTATTTTAAATTAAAAAGGATGAAAGCCATGGGTTTTTAAAGTTCTTGAAGGGGGGGCCATTGGTCTTGCTCCTTCCTAGCATGCCAAGTGGCACCTCCATCCCCTCCTCTTACTCCCCCCATATCCGGCCCCTCCCCCCCTCCTTTACCCTCCTCACATTACCTCCTTCTCCTTCATTCATCCTTCTTCTTCAACCTAGAGAAAATAGAGAGAACCTCCATTGAAGTCCTCTTTGCCCAAGCCTTGAAGTCAAGCATTTCTTCACCAAAAATCAAGTCTAGGAGCACCATTGGAATTGGATCACCTAGAGGAAGTCATCTAGCTAGAAAGATCAACATTTCCTTATAAAATCCAAAAGTGAGTTGTTATGACCTCTTTTCATTTATGTGCTCATGAACTATCCATTGTTGTTCTTGATGTTGTAATGGTTGTTACATGTCTTGGAAGTCTTCTTGGAGTTGAGTAATTAGTTAATGTTATGGAATATTGTTGTTGTTCATAAGAAATGATTAAGAGTGTAAGAAAATGTGTGGAGTTGGATTAAGATGGTAAATCATGAAAAATGGAAGTAAAATGGGTTGGAAATTAAGTGGTAATTGATTTGGGTTTAGGGTATCTTGGGGTTTAAATGAATTAGTATAATGTGTATGAAGTTTAGGAAGTCCTTATAAGTTCACAAACAAGGGAAAATCAGTTTGGGACAATTTTGGTTAGGGTTACTAAAGGATTTTATTCTGTTACGAATTTCGGGGTTCGGTGGCACGAGTCGTGCCCCGTGGCACGAGTCGTGCCCTGTGGCACGAGTCGTGACTAGGGATAAAGGGAAGTCGTGCCTTACTGGGGACGCCAGATTCAGGGGAAGGTCAAGGGGGCACGAGTCGTGCCCTGGGGGACGAGTCGTGCCCTGGCCTGGTTTCAAAGTATCAATTTTAGAGCTGCTCAAACCTAATCAAACTCGAACCAAAATGAAATCTCTTTAACCTAGATTAAAGTAGAATACTTTGGCTACTCAATGACATCTTAAGTGATCAAAATGGAATTGTGGAAGTAGTTTAAATATTGCCCCGAAAATGGTTGATAGGTTTGATTTGTGACTTCACCAAAATAGTTCCAATTTGGGAAATAGAACTTGAACTTTAATTAATGTTATTCAAGGTCGTATAATGACTATGTAAGAGTGGTTTATGATATATAGTAGCCTCACTCCCTATCTTTAGTGAATAGTTGCAATGGTGTAGAAGCCATAGGTTTCACTATTGAACTAATTGGTAATGGGCATGTATCTCCTTGTGGCATTATTATCCCAATTTGTGGAATCATTGAATTTGGTGTATACCTTAATACCCTAAGTATGGATTATTTGGCAAGTTGTTGTGTTGTATCCCGGTGTGGATTTATTGGTACATGATTGTATTGTATCCCGGTGTGGATTTATTGGTACATGATTGTATTGTATCCCGGTGTGGATTATGTGGTTATATTGTTACCTTAATTGAGTTCATATGCATTGGTGATATTATGCATTGTGTATTACATGAATTGTTGTACTATGGTTCGGTTTAGCATGAGTATACATTACCATGTTATTATATTGTTATCCCGTTTTGTGGATTATCTCGAGTATCTATTATGTGCTTGAGCGTGTTTATGTTCGGGTGGGTATGATGGATTTCAATCAATTATTGATTTGTTCAATAAGTGATTGAAGGTTCGTCATACTGGTGACCCTTCCCCACTCTGTGGCCACAGGATGGGGGCTGTGCAAGCTACTGTATGCGAGCGATAAGTAGCCTTTACATACCGCTGCGATTAGGAGAAACCGGGGAATGCTCTGTATGAAGCCAACGGCTCTCTGCAGTGGCGATGATAGTATATGATACTCTAAATATAGGGGTCATATATGTATCCTGTTTTTCTTATATGGATCTCTGGGGTATGAGACCTATAAGCGGTGAATGTGCATGGGGGCAGTTCACCAAAGAGTGGAGTTTTACTCCCACGTTGTACGACTTATTGTTCAGACGGGAAAAGGTAAAATGAGGTAACGTAAGGTGTTTACCGCTTTCATAATGTGTTAAGTGTTTCCATGCTACGTGTTGCATCTTGTATGGCATCTTGCTGCATCCATAATAGCTCATTGAGATTTATTCTCACCCCTCTCCCTTCTTGTTTTAGATTCCGAGGCAGGTGACCCGAACCAGTGAGGTCGGGGTATCATTGTGGACTTTGCTTTTGGGGCTTGACAAGTTAAGTATAGGAGTGGGTTGTTAGGAGTATTGGTTAAGTATTCCTCTTTTATATTTTGTATGGAAAACCCTTTTGTTAAACGGATGTTAATTAAGGTTTCCAATGTATTTGATCAGATATCGGTTTATTAAAGTTATGGTTGGATTTCCTTTAAGTAGAGATATTACTAATTGATTTTAAAATTGTAAGTTTGAAAGGTGGTTTTCTTTTAAAGGCAAATAAATGTTTTAAAAATTGAGATGATTTTTCTTAGTTTGAGCTCCCTTAGCTCGGGACACGTGTTAGGTCCCGGGTTGGGGTGCTCACAGTTGGTATCAGAGCTTAGTTTAGAGGTCAAGGGTAGATGTCTAAACTAAGGGGGAATGTGTGGAAATTGACGTCGAGTGTTTTATGCAGGAGTTCGTTCTAATGGCTGGAAGCAAGGATGATCAGCGGAAGGTTCTAGAAATTGAAGGAGATATGGATATAGGTGAAATTCAGAATGAAGGGATGATGAAATTATTCAGGAAGTTTGTACAGGATATGGAGACTAGAGGATCAGTTCCGAATCAACATGAAGGATGTCAAAGTGATGGATTGGAAAGATTTGTGAAGATGAACCCCCCGAGCTTTAACGGAGGTCCGAACCCGTTAAAGGCAGAAAAATGGTTAGCAGAAATGAATAGGATTTTTGAGGTTATAGGAAGTCCCAACAAGGAGAAAGTTAGGTATGCTGTGTTTAAATGTGAAGGTTTAGCTGATCAGTGGTGGCAGATATTGAAGGGAAGTTGGGAGCGGGACCATACGCCCCAGACTTGGGATAATTTCACCAAACAGTTCGAGGATTATTTCGTTTCGATGGTTACAAGGGACAAGAAGGAGGTCGAATTCTTAGGACTAGAACAAGGGATCATGACGGTGAATCAGTATGTAATCAGGTTTGAGGAATTAGCTAGAAGTTGCCCTCATTTGGTATCGTATGAAGCGAAAAGAGTTCATAGGTTTATAAAAGGTTTGAGGATTGAGTTTAGGAAGAAATTTGGGATTGATAGCTTCACCAATTATCAGACAGTCTTAGAGAGAGCTTATAAGATCGAGAATGGTATGGAGGAAAATAGTGGGAAATTGGAAGGTGAGATTGGAGATAAGCCAAAGTATCTAGGACAAGGATCCAAAGTCATTGGAGATCAGCCAAGAGCTTTAACTTCAGGAAGGATGAGAGAGAAACTTGTGGTAGCTTCTTCGTCTAGGCCCAGTACCCAAACAGTATGGGATGATGTGTAAATATTGCAAGAAGATGGGTCACACTGAAGACAGGTGTTGGAGTAAGCAAGGGAAATGTTTGAATTGTGGAGGAGCGGGGCACTACAAGAAAAATTGTCCTGCATTTCGTCAGAGGTTAGCTTCGGGTGCCGGTCCAAAGGGTCAAAGAGGTGGTATCAAAAGAGATAACAAAGGGGAACCGAAAGAGAGGGTCTGTGGTCGAGTGTGCGTTTCGGGTTCAGGAGAGATAGATCCCTCAGAGGTCACTAGAGGTATATTCCCTGTCTCAAAGGTTAGGGGTCATGTTTTATAGATCCTGTTGCATATCATTTATATTTGGCATCCCATTTTGCTTATATGTGACATACATTGTTGAAAATTTATTTTATTGTTAGAGGATTCTGCTCTTATGAGAGAATACCTCGAACCTTCTTTGGTTTACCACGATGGTGATGTGGTTATGGCTGAGCATGTATTGCCAGTTGAATTAGTATAATTATCAATTTATGATTTTGAGATATACTTGACCTGGAGGGTTAAGTAGTTGTTGTATAATGATAGACTATCCTAATAGGTGAGTCTCCTTTTTCCATGCCTAAATTGCTTATATTGGTATTTGTTATAGGTGAACCTTAAATGTGAAATTCCGGTTACATGTGGGTATATAAGGTGAAAGTTTTGAATTAAGATGTGAAGAGTAATTGGTATATGCTAGACCTGCATAGGGAGTCTTTTCCAAAATTTTATGTGCTAGCTGTGAGTAATTGGTAAATGTGCTCCCGTCGGTATATTTCGTGTGTTGGTTCTGAGTAGGATAAGCAGAATTGTAATTCTTATTTTGATGGCTTTAGGGTAATTAGAATTGATGATCTCTTTGTTAATTAAGGTTCCGGGAAGATCGTAAAAATAATTTGAGAATTGGGTTAATTATTCCTTGTGAAGAATCCTTGTATGCAAAGTTTAGCTAGTATGAGTTAGCTCGAGAGGATTACAAATTTTGGGTTCTATAGTCTTAAACTCGGATGTTACCAAGGATCTTGTGAGGTTGAGTCCGTGATCTTTGAGTTAGCAAGTACTACCAAAGAAATTTAAGAAATTCTTAAGAATTGTAGAGTCGTTGCTTTAGTGACTCTAAAGGAAGTATAAATGGTGTAGGATGTAATAAGGATGAATCATATTGTTAGTAATGGAAAAATAGGTTGGCTCTTACCTTACCTAGTGGACGTGAGAATCTTGTGAAATTTTAAGTGTATATTTAAAGGAAGATCAGGGTGTAGTGTTATGCGAAATGGGAAAGTGATAATGTGTGCTTTGGGGAATTTAACTTAGATAAGTGGGATTTTCTTATCCTCTACTCGGGAGTAGCTACACTTGTGTTGCGTCATTTAAATAGGAACCTTATCTTTTGAAGTTTCCTTTGAGAGTTGTTACCGATCCTAAGAGTTGGAGGATTTAGTTAGTCGAAAAGGAAGAGATTTGAAGACTACCCAAATTACGGAAGAATAGGTTGTGTTGTGTGACGGATTTTCCTTCGACTTGAGAAGTTTAATTAACCTTAGCGGGTTTGCGTATTATAACAGTTATCATTCTAGCATTAAGATAAAACCGTATGAGGCATTGTTAGGGAAGAAAATATCGATCTCTAATTTGTTGGGGTGAAATTGGAGAAGCAAGGTCTAAGGTAAATTGGCGCTAAAGTTGTTAATCCATTTAAAGTTTTAGAAAAGATTGGTGAATTGACTTATAGACCGACTTGGGGCAGCTTGCAGAGTATTTGACGTTTTAAATGAAATATCGTAATGTATTGGGTAACATAAGATGTAATACTTTTTATTTTAATATACTTTCTTTGAGGTCGTGAAAATTCGGATTAGTGATGATGGTATGATATTCTCGGAATATAAAGTTGTAGTATCACATTACTTATGAAATTGGAAAATCTTGGAAAAATCATAGTATTGGAGAGACTAATTGGGAAGTGAAGTCCTAGAGTGTTAGGGTTATGAAATGTATAGTAGAATCATGCCATTGAGAACCTAATTGAAAGTATTAAGTTAGAATGTGGGAAAGGTAACTTTTGCTATGTGATCCTTATAGTAAGCGACAGTCAAATTCGGGACGAATTTTCTTTAAGGGGGAGTGAGTGTAACGACCCCAACCCTAGGCATTTATTTTTAATATTATATTAGATGCTTTTAATAATTATACTAGCTTTTTGTGTTCAATCATGTCTTTAAATTCGTAAATTAAGATAAATTGGGTGAGTAGTAAGATTGGAATCTTTTGAGAATTTATTGGATATTAAATAAAGAAATTTGGGGAAATAATAAAAAGGGAAATAAGATAAATAGTGCAAGGAGGTTATTTGAGTAGGATGAATTTTGGGTTAAGGATTTATTTTAAATTAAAAAGGATGAAAGCCATGGGTTTTTAAAGTTCTTGAAGGGGGGGCCATTGGTCTTGCTCCTTCCTAGCATGCCAAGTGGCACCTCCATCCCCTCCTCTTACTCCCCCCATATCCGGCCCCTCCCCCCCTCCTTTACCCTCCTCACATTACCTCCTTCTCCTTCATTCATCCTTCTTCTTCAACCTAGAGAAAATAGAGAGAACCTCCATTGAAGTCCTCTTTGCCCAAGCCTTGAAGTCAAGCATTTCTTCACCAAAAATCAAGTCTAGGAGCACCATTGGAATTGGATCACCTAGAGGAAGTCATCTAGCTAGAAAGATCAACATTTCCTTATAAAATCCAAAAGTGAGTTGTTATGACCTCTTTTCATTTATGTGCTCATGAACTATCCATTGTTGTTCTTGATGTTGTAATGGTTGTTACATGTCTTGGAAGTCTTCTTGGAGTTGAGTAATTAGTTAATGTTATGGAATATTGTTGTTGTTCATAAGAAATGATTAAGAGTGTAAGAAAATGTGTGGAGTTGGATTAAGATGGTAAATCATGAAAAATGGAAGTAAAATGGGTTGGAAATTAAGTGGTAATTGATTTGGGTTTAGGTTATCTTGGGGTTTAAATGAATTAGTATAATGTGTATGAAGTTTAGGAAGTCCTTATAAGTTCACAAACAAGGGAAAATCAGTTTGGGACAATTTTGGTTAGGGTTACTAAAGGATTTTATTACTGTTCAATTAGGGTTCAGGGCACGAGTCGTGCCCTGTGGCACGAGTCGTGCCTTGGATGGGGACGAGTCGTGACTAGGGATAAAGGGAAGTCGTGCCTTACTGGGGACGCCAGATTCAGGGGAAGGTCAAGGGGGCACGAGTCGTGCCCTGGGGGACGAGTCGTGCCCTGGCCTGGTTTCAAAGTATCAATTTTAGAGCTGCTCAAACCTAATCAAACTCGAACCAAAATGAAATCTCTTTAACCTAGATTAAAGTAGAATACTTTGGCTACTCAATGACATCTTAAGTGATCAAAATGGAATTGTGGAAGTAGTTTAAATATTGCCCCGAAAATGGTTGATAGGTTTGATTTGTGACTTCACCAAAATAGTTCCAATTTGGGAAATAGAACTTGAACTTTAATTAATGTTATTCAAGGTCGTATAATGACTATGTAAGAGTGGTTTATGATATATAGTAGCCTCACTCCCTATCTTTAGTGAATAGTTGCAATGGTGTAGAAGCCATAGGTTTCACTATTGAACTAATTGGTAATGGGCATGTATCTCCTTGTGGCATTATTATCCCAATTTGTGGAATCATTGAATTTGGTGTATACCTTAATACCCTAAGTATGGATTATTTGGCAAGTTGTTGTGTTGTATCCCGGTGTGGATTTATTGGTACATGATTGTATTGTATCCGGTGTGGATTTATTGGTACATGATTGTATTGTATCCCTGTGGATTATGTGGTTATATTGTTACCTTAATTGAGTTCATATGCATTGGTGATATTATGCATTGTGTATTACATGAATTGTTGTACTATGGTTCGGTTTAGCATGAGTATACATTACCATGTTATTATATTGTTATCCCGTTTTGTGGATTATCTCGAGTATCTATTATGTGCTTGAGCGTGTTTATGTTCGGGTGGGTATGATGGATTTCAATCAATTATTGATTTGTTCAATAAGTGATTGAAGGTTCGTCATACGGTGACCCTTCCCCACTCTGTGGCCACGGGATGGGGGCTGTGCAAGCTAGTCTTGCGGCGATAAGTAGCCTTTACATACCGCTGCGATTAGGAGAAACCGGGGAATGCTCTGTATGAAGCCAACGGCTCTCTGCTGATGGCGATGATAGTATATGATACTCTAAATATAGGGGTCATATATGTATCTGTTTTTCTTATATGGATCTCTGGGGTATGAGACCTATAAGCGGTGAATGTGCATGGGCGGTTCACCAAAGAGTGGAGTTTTACTCCCACGTTGTACGACTTATTGTTCGAGACGGGAAAAGGTAAAATGAGGTAACGTAAGGTGTTTACCGCTTTCATAATGTGTTAAGTGTTGCCATGCTACGTGTTGCATCTTGTATGGCATCTTGCCGCATCCATAATAGCTCATTGAGATTTATTCTCACCCCTCTCCCCTTACTGTTTTAGATTCCGAGGCAGGTGACCCGAACCAGTGAGGTCGGGGTATCATTGTGGACTTTGCTTTTGGGGCTTGACAAGTTAAGTATAGGAGTGGGTTGTTAGGAGTATTGGTTAAGTATTCCTCTTTTATATTTTGTATGGAAAACCCTTTTGTTAAACGGATGTTAATTAAGGTTTCCAATGTATTTGATCAGATATCGGTTTATTAAAGTTATGGTTGGATTTCCTTTAAGTAGAGATATTACTAATTGATTTTAAAATTGTAAGTTTGAAAGGTGGTTTTCTTTTAAAGGCAAATAAATGTTTTAAAAATTGAGATGGTTTTTCTTAGTTTGAGCTCCCTTAGCTCGGGACACGTGTTAGGTCCCGGGTTGGGGTGCTCACAAAACGTGTTCTGGATATCCATCTCAAAACTTCTGGATATCCAGCAGCTTTGGAACGGATATCCAGAAAAAAAGATTTGGGACAAAGGCCAAGCTTCTGGATATCCATCCCAAAGCTTCTGGATATAAGCTTCTGGATATCCAGAAGCTTTGGAAGGGATATCCAGAAAAAAAGTTTGGGGCAAAGGCCAAGCTTCTGGATATGCAGAAGCTTTGGAACGGATATCCAGAAAAAAAGTTTGGGGCAAATGCCAAGCTTCTGGATATCCATCCCAAAGCTTCTGGATATCCAGAAGCCTTGGCCTGCATTGTCGCGCGACAAGTCGGGACGCGTTTCTCCATAAGTTATGGAGAAACGCGTTTCTCCCCTGATTTTACGAATATATTTTTATTTTCAAATGATTAAGATAATTATGTATTTATAATTGATTAAGTGGTAAAGAGATATGAAATATTTTAAGGCTGAAATGATATTAGTTTGTACATATATGAAGAAGATAAAGTATATTAGGTGATGTTTTTTTTTCCTTTAATTGATTGTAGTAATCTTTGTTGTAAGTTAAAAGATAGAACTACTATTGATGTTTGAGTTGATCTTTCGACGTTTGTATAGTGTCATCTATTATGTTATTGTGAATGCAGTTGATTTGTCGTTTGTTAAAAAAAATTGTTTACAAAAAGTGGATATAATTTTTCAGTAATATATGTGAGATGAGAGACGCATTTGCAAATTTTAGAGAGATAGATGAATTTGTGATAGGTGGATGGGGGTGGTGGTATGGAAGGGGAACAGATGTGAAGTTAACAATTTAATATTTTCACCTTCTTTTTATTAACATGTCTCCATATATAGAGTTACAATCATTTAAATTAAAACTTTATTTATTTAATTATTTAAGTCATTATTAGATTTAGCCATAATTTAATTTTCAATATAGGGATAAAGTTGTAATATTTTGAATATGTTACAAAGAAATTAAAACTTTTAATTTACGAAATAAAAATTGGTATTTACTGGGGATGGAAAAATTGGGGTTTTTGATTGTCTAAAAAAATTGGGTTATCTTTTCCGTTTATTATTTTTAAACTAATACGGATTGGTTTAATATATATGTATTTAATGTCTTTACGTATTTTCGATTCAAGTGCGGATGAATATATATGTCATTGGATGCATATAATGTTTGACATGTTGTAGTAACAAAATATCATATAAATCATTGAGTCGGTCTCTGGAGAAACGCGTTTCTCCATAAGTTATGGAGAAACGTGTTCTGGATATCCATCCCAAAGCTTCTGAATATCCAGAAGCTTTGGAACGGATATCCAGAAAAAAAGATTTGGGGCAAAGGCCAAGCTTCTGGATATCCATCCCAAAGCTTCTGGATATCCAGAAGCTTTGGAACGGATATCCAGAAAAAAAGTTTGGGGCAAAGGCCAAGCTTCTGGATATCCAGAAGCTTTGGAACGGATATCCAGAAAAAAAGTTTGGGGCAAAGGCCAAGCTTCTGGATATCCATCCCAAAGCTTCTGGATATCCAGAAGCCTTGGCCTGCATTGTCGCGCGACAAGTCGGAACGCGTTTCTCCATAAGTTATGGAGAAATGCGTTTCTCCCCAGATTTTACGTAAATCATTTTATGTAAATGATTCGTCATTTGTTAAATGGAATTAGTCGTAGGAAGTGTTTATGTTACGTAGTACGTTAGTGACATTCAGTTGTATAATCTCATCTTACAATGTTAAAGATGTTATTTGGTTAAGAAAAATTGTTTTCATAATTGTATTATTTGTTGTTCTCCGTGTTATTTCTCCTCTATTTACGTTAAATATCACTATCTCATATTACATTATTTAACTTTAATCGGTATTTAATTAAATATATTGTTGTACTAATTTTGATTAGAAAATTGTTTACATAATCATAGTTGCTGTTGTTTTCTTTGTTATTTACTTTCCTATACTTACGTTAAATATCACTATTTCATATTATATTTTTTAATTTTAATTGGTGATGCTACAGGAAATGTGCTTATCAATCTTCCTCCACGTGGCAGGACTGATCACCTGGCTTCTTGACCTGAAAACAGAACCCACGACTAGCCGGATGTGTCTCCGGCGAAGACGCTCGGGCGTGAGAGTAAGATCACAGTTGTATATAGCACAAAATGTATTGAATAATGAACTCAGAATACAAAATGGCAGTTACCTTTCACCGTTTGGTAGTGATGAAGTATTTATAGGCAAGAGTGATGTATTTTTGGGGAGGCAACATGTCCTCCGAGATTATAGCGGCAGTTACTTGGTCGTGGGCACGTGTCTATAACGGTCCCTGATTTGTAGGGATGTAGTTATGAGCATTGATTAACCAAATAAGCCGGCAAGTGTCAGGTCGTCACTTGCTGAGTTAGGTCGAGGTCGCCACTCGTGGAATGGTCGACCTGACTGTCGGGTAGAGCATGGTTCGTACCCGAATTGTAGCATGGATCATGAGGTCGGACTAAGTTAGGTCGGGACCTGGAAGTCGGACCATGGGCTTAGTCGACTGATGTGTGAGATGGGCCGTGGGCCTTGTTCTGATTGGATCAGTCTCATTGAGAATGTGGGTGCCAATGTTATCTGTGATTGGGCTTTACTCGTTTGGCCCGACTCGACACTTTTGGTATGTTCAGTGGCCCCCAACTTTCGAGTTGACTTCGTCGACTTGGAAGTTAAGAAGATTTCTTTGCCAAAAATTGCTCTACTCGGAGGTCGATGCTAGTCTTTGAAGTAGGTCGACTATGATGACGTGGCAACATCCTGATCGTTGGTGATGAACGGTTGGAGATGAAGGAGCGCCGGTTTTAGTAATGATTATAGTTCTGACGTTTGGAACTCCTTCTCGAAAACCGCCTCAATCTTTAATTTTGGAAAATTAATTTTGATTTTCTTTTCCCCTTCCAAATTTAGGAAAATATAAATAGAGAAATTCCTCTTCGTTTAGAACTTTTACTGCTCTAGAACTTCTTCTTCTCCGGCGATAATCAAGGGATTTCAGCAAGATTTAAATTCAGCTCTCGGCTTCAGCAACGAACTTCCTTTCTTCAATCAATTGAGGTATTTCCCTTGTATTTTTGTTTTAGGGCTTTAATTTCTGCTTTGTGTTCAATTCCGCCATGGCTAGGACCTTTAGTAGTGAACCAGGAGCTTGGTATGGCTCTGCATCGTTAACCGTAGGGCATGCAAGAATGTGAACGGTGAGTGGAGTGTGATGTCCTTAGATGAGTGCGCCTCCATTTTGACTAGTTGGGGGTTGAATTACACTGAGATAGGGCTGCCCATTGTAGGAGAAATTGAGAATGTGGTGATTGACGACTCAAGTGTTGTCGCTTTTCATTTATTCCATGAGCTGCTTGACCATATTACCTTGTTTTATGTTAGGGACGTCCAAAAGCCCTCCTTCCTTAGAAATAGAATAGGTTTTCCGGGGAGTTTAGGTCGCCCTTAGGTAGGTCGGCGAATGTGATCATAGGGCCCGACTCCCCTGTTTCTCCTTCTTCTTGTACGAGATATGACAACTCAAGAAGGAAATCTGCTTCGACCTCTTCCGGCCCCGAATTGTGAATGCGTTTGGCTCATACTGTTGTACAGGGAAGAATGAGAGAGGATATATACCCAGTAGGCCTCTTCGAGGGAAGAAGAATATGGAGTCTCGATACAATATGATTTATGATTTCTGTGGAGTAAGTAGAGCGGATTATAGGATAACCATCCTTAGTAAGGCGGACTTTATGGCCAAGTTCCGTACCACTTCACTCACGATACCACTAGGGTGGCCTTCTTTTATGGACGAGTTTGAGGCGGGGTTGAGGTTGCCCTTAGATCCCTTCATCAACGAGTTTCTGGAGTGCATGGATGCTCTTCCTCTTCAGCTTGGGGCCAACACTTGTAGAGTACTAGTGTGCTTTGCCATGGTATGCAGGTTTCTAGGCCATGAACCTTGCATGAGAGTCTTCAAAGAATTTTTCGCTCCAAAGCTCGACAAGGCAGATTGGGGGATTAGTACTCCTTCCAAACCCAATTCTCCAAAATTGTTTGCCAACCTTCCCAACAAACATAGCAGCTGGAATTCCTATGTGGTATTTGTAGAGAGTAATTTGGGATGGGAGTTCCCCTTGCCGGGTAGTGAGTCGACACTATTGACGAGGAAAACTGCGGGAGCCTCCATGGCACCAGACCTTGTATAGGGAAGTTGTGTGCGTTGGTCGCGAAAAGACCCATTAGCTGGGAGGTGTTAGGGACAACCAAGTATAACTACATCAAGCTGGGATGATGCTTGGGGATGGAGTGGTGGAACCCCTTGTTCTGTATTGAGAGGCCGGGTATATCGGATTTGGGTTACTCATTCCTTGGGTAGGTTGAAGGAGAACTGTCAATTTTGTCAGAAGAATGAAAATTACTGCAAAGACCGCGGAGAGCATGTTGGTGGTAAGGATTTATTTGACCTGCATTCATTAGCTCGTCCATTGTTAACTTGCATGAGTAACTTATCATTGGCACATAGCGTTATTTTTAGCTGCATATACAACTCTTAGATCGTCCGTTGTCTGCTCGTATGTAGAACTTAGTTAGCTCGTACATAGAACTATTTTGAGTTGCAACTCTTTATCAAATTGCCTGCTCGTATGTAGAGTTATTCAATTCGTACATAGAACTGCTTTGAATTGTATCAATTACCTCGTCAATGATTTACTCGTAGGACTGTTTTGAATCGTCGAGCTAACACTTGATTCTTTTGATGTCGTGTAGTTTTAACTCCCGAACAAGAAGCAAATATGGTGCGTATTGTTGGGGTTTCTGACAAGAGGAAAGCCAAGAGGGCTCATGGGGCTGCCAATGCTAAGGCGAGCAGAGAGAGAGAAGCTGTTGCTAGGAACAATTTGCTTCCGAAGGATGTTCTTTGGAATGATCCCGATGGAAGAGGTCGAGCTGGAAGACCCTTTGCAAAGCGGCACCCAATCCAATGATGCCAATGAAGGAGGTGATGATTCCCATAGGTCAGTAAGGGCAAGTCTGAGCTCCGACCCAAATCAAGACACCAATATGGAGACCTCTGGAGCTGGGATGGTGGGGGCTAGCCCTTTGCGGTCGTCAACGTTGATGAAGATGATATGGAGGAAGAGGACGATCGTCCTATAAGCTCGAAGAAGAGGTCCCGATGCGAGAAGGGCAAGTCTGTGTCCTCGAGCCAATTGCCTCCACCGGCCTTCCTTCCTCCCGAGTAAGGAGTCTCTGGATGAAAAGATGAAGAGGTGAGTGATGTTCCTCCACTGGAAGGGTTTAACGGCTTGAGCCGTCGATATCCCGACATGAGCTGGGCCAAGTGATTGTTAGGAGGGCAATAGATGTCGATCTCCTAGCCCATTTTGCGATAAGGGGATCACCCCGAGGAATTTTCTGCTCGCTCTGGAATGGCTCATAGTGAGGTAACTTGTCATTTTCTCTTTCATTGTAGTTGCTTATCCCTTTACTCGATCCACTCAAATCACGAGCTAACACTTCTTCTGTTTCTTTGAAATGCAGAATCTTACGATGGTCGAGCAGGTGAAGAGCTCTTGGAGAGCTTCTATTGAGAGAGAGAGACAAGCCCTTCAAGATTACTCCAAAAAGGCTAAAGAGCTTGCGGATTTGAAGGAGAAGTACAACGACCTGGACAATACATATGAAGCCAATGAGATGGTGAAGATAAAGGCCCTGTCCGACCTCGAAGCTTCAGAGTCCAAACTTAAGGAAGTGACTTCAGAGAGGGATCTTTGAGCGCCTTGCTCATGAGAGGACTAAGGTTGAGCTTGCCACCGTCACCAAACTTCTTGCTGATAAAGATTCTTTTTTGAAGGAGCTTAACGAGGAGCATAACTCGGCTCGAGCTAAGTGGAAGGAGGCTCTGAAGAAGGCTGGCCCTGATGCTGTGGAGAAGTTCAAGGAGGGAGATGAGTTTTATGATGCCATAGTGGCCAGGGCACAAGACTTTCTCGAGGTTGGGAAGAGGCACATGGCCCGTCGAGCACTGGTGGATCCTTCAGCTACAGTTACCATCGAGCAATTAGCTCGTTGGTTTTCTGAGTCCCAGTACGACATGGCAGCTCGCCAAGGTCATTCGCTTGTTCCCTATCTTGAGAACGACTTGGCCTTTATTGCCCAGGAAGATGAAGAAGATCATTGTGAGAAGTGGGAGGCTCCCCCTGTCCTTGACAGAAATTTTGATGTGGTCTTGGCGGAGCTTGATGATGCTGAAGCTATGGAGACAGTAGATGAACAAATTTATTCGGAGTCGGGTAAACCTTTAGACCCTCAGCAACAAGGAGAGGAAGAGGGTCGAGCTGCTACTGACGACCAAGCAGATGTTGGCCAGGACTCCTGAATTATTTAGTTGGATTTGTAATGAACAAGTTCCAAACAATATTTTTGTTTTTTGCTTTAACATTGTTCGAATGCCTTGGCCCAGTTTTTTGGGAGGCAAAATATTTTTGTAAGTTAACTTTGTCCAAGTCTTAGCCCGTTTTGGGAGACTTCTCTATCATAGCTGACATTTGTTTTCAGAATGTTGTATGTTTTTCATTCCATATTGTATGTCGAGCTAGATGTAGATAATATAAATGAGTCAATTTGAGCCTAGAGGCGACTTGATCATGTTGGTTTAGTCGACCTCAGACTTGATTAACTTTTTGTGAACGAGATTGATCATAAGTCGAACCTGTTCATATCATTTGAACTGATTAAGAATCGAGTCAGTCGGAACGAAGTCGACTAAGAGTCGGACTTGTTAAGTGAACGAAGTTGATTTAGAATTGAGCTTGTTAGAACGAAGCTGACTAAGAGTCGAGCCTATTAGGGTGAAGCTGACTAGGAGTCGAGCTAAGATGAACTGACTAAGAGTCGAGCTCATTAGAACAAAGTCGACTAAGAGTCGGACTTGTTAAGTAATCAAAGCTGATTAAGAATCGAGCTTTGTTGGAACGAAGCTGACTAAGAGTCGAGCCTATTAGGGTGAAGCTGACTAAGAGTCGAGCTAAGATGAACTGACTAAGAGTCGAGCTCATTAGAACAAAGTCGACTAAGAGTCGGACTTGTTGAGTAATCAAAGCTGATTAAGAATCGAGCTTTGTTGGAACGAAGCTGACTAAGAGTCGAGCTTGTTGATATTAATGTAACACTATGTTTGATCGAATAAACTGCTCTTTTCATTGAAGTGGGAATCATGCTTTACATCAATTCGAAACTAGCTTTAACATAAACTTGAACTTTGAAATTGAAACTAGAAGTAGTATTTGATGAGGTGAGTAGCATGCCAAGGATGTTTCAACTCGTCACCTCCGGGATGAGCTATCATGTAGGTTCCTTCCTTGACGACTCGAGTGACCACATAGGGACCTTCCCAGTTAGGAGATAGCTTGTTCTGCTGGGTCCTTCTACCCGTTGCCTCAATCTTTCTCAATACATAATCTCCAACTTGGAAAGACCTTGCCTTGACCTTCTTGTCGTGATAACTTTTAGTCATTGCTTGTAATTGACCATTCGGAGGTAAGGCTGTTTCTCGCTTTTCGTCGATCGAGATCCAAGTCGATCAACTTTGTTGGTGTCATTCTGCTCTTGATCAAAGAAGGTCACTCTAGCCGTAGGGAATGCGAGCTCGGCGGGTGCCGTGGCCTCGACCCATATGTGAGAGCAAAAGGGGTTTCCCCGTAGGCCCCAGTGGTTGTACGAGCGCCCCGAAGAGCAAGGGGAGTTCGTCCAACCAATTGTTTCGTCGACCTACGAGCCCAGTCTTGAGTGAAGATAGAACAAGTTTATTTCCGCTTCGGCTTGCCCATTTCCTTGAGGATAGGCGACGAGAGGATTTCCAATGTTTGATTCCCACTCGCTTCATCTCTGTTTCGAAAGTGCGGGAGAAGCTGTAACCCATTGTCAGACACTATAGCTCGAGGAAAACCAAACCGACACCAAATGAAGTCGTGTATGAAGTTGATAGCATTCTCCTCTGTGATGCGAGCTAGTGGTTTAGCCTCAACCCATTTGGTGAAGTAATCTATGGCCACTATCACGTACTTGCAGTTTCCTCGGGCGGGAGGGAAGGGTCCAATCAGGTCGACGCCCCACATGTCAAATGGCCAGGCTGCGATCACAGGAGTTTGCTCTGTTGTAGGCACATGGGGAAGGTTGGCAAACCTTTGGCATTGATCACATTGCTGAACAAAGTTGTGAGTGTCCGCTCTCATGTGTGGCCAGTAGTATCCCAATGTGATTAACTTGTCAGCAAGAGTCCACGGCCCCGGTGTCCACCACAAATTCCACTATGCACTTCGTGTATCAATAGGGCGACCTCTTGGGGATGGATGCACTTTAGCAATGGCCGAGTATAAGATCTCTGAGCAATTCGCCTCCTTGAATGACATATCTCGGAGCTTTCTTTTTGATAGCTCGAGCCTTCTTCTCGTCCTGCGCGGCTCGCCACTTTCTAAGTATGCTTTCATTTCTTCGATCCAACACTTCTCCTGAGTCCAATTTCTTGAGGGATCATCTATGCACTGAATTTTTACCCTCTCATAAGCTGGATTTTCGAGGAAGGAGATAGGCTCGCCATGTGGCTCATCTGAAGTAGCCAGTTTCGAAAGGAGATCAGCTAGCTCGTTATCTTCTCTTCCAATCCTTTGAATCTCCCAGAATTCTAAGTCCTTTATTAGTTCCTTCACCAGTCGCGGTATTTGATGAGAGTAGAACTAAGCACTTCGTACTCGCCTCGACTGGTTGACTATCAATTGTGAGTCACGGTAAGCCATGATCTTAGTTGCTCAGAAGCACACTGGCGTACTCAATAGCTGCAATCAAGGCCTCATATTCGGCTGGTTATTGGAAGCATCAAACTTGAACCTTAGTGATTCCTCATACACGGTCCCAGTTTCTGGCTCAATCAACACTATTCCAGCTCCACTGCTATTCTTGGTCGCTGACCCGTCTGAATAGACCTTCCAACAATCGTCGGGTAGGCTAATGGCGACCTGGGACTCTGGTTCTTTCCCTTTAGCTTTTTCTTTAGGAACTCGTTGCTCGTTGTCTTCCTTGGTGAACGTAAGCTCGACCAAGAAGTCAGCTAGAGCTTGAGCCTTCAATGCCTTTCGAGGCCGATAGTCAATATCAAATTCAGTGAGGGCAATTGACCAATTGAGCAATCGACCTGAACTCTCAGGCTTGTGCAATATC
Organism: Adenophora triphylla var. japonica; assembly: GCA_022495995.1. Taxonomy (NCBI): domain Eukaryota; kingdom Viridiplantae; phylum Streptophyta; class Magnoliopsida; order Asterales; family Campanulaceae; genus Adenophora; species Adenophora triphylla. Next base: position 214,839 of record JAFEMH010001365.1, on the reverse strand, counting down.
TTTCTCAAAGGTGCATTAGTAAGAACCACGATTGGATGAGCTAGAAAATAAGCTCGCAGCTTCCTTGAAGCCACGACTAGAGCATAGGCGACCTTCTCAGCATTGTAATACCTACTTTCCACATCTGATAAAGCTTTGCTGATATAGTACACGAGCTTACGAAGCCCCTCCTCCTCTACGATCAACAACTGCTGCAACTGACTTGTCTCCGCGAGATAGGTATACAAACAAAGTTTCTCCGGTGGTCGGGCTACTTAGCGAGGGTGGAGTAGCGAGGTAATCCTTTAGCTGTTGGAACGACGAATGACATTCGGTCGTCCATTCAAAACTTTTCGTCCCCCTCAATGCTTTGAAGAAGGGGAGAGACCTTTCTGCTGACTTTGATATGAAGCGACCAAGAGCTGCTACCCTTCCATTAAGTCGCTGCATCTCTTTGATAGTGGTGGGAGCCTTCATGTCGACTAAAGCCTTTATCTTCTCTGGATTAGCTTCTATGCCCCTTTGAGATACCATGAATCCCGGAACTTGCCAGCTGCCACTCCAAACACACATTTACTGGGGTTGAGCTTCATGTCGTTTGCTCGTAAATTGGCGAATGTCTCCTTTAGGTCGACCACGTGACTCCCGGCCTTAGTTTTAATGACCATGTCGTCAACGTAGGCCTCCATATTTCGACCAATCTGTGAGGCAAAGACTTTGTTCACCATCCTCTGATAGGTCGCTCCTGCATTCTTCAATCCAAAAGGCATCATATTGTAGCAGTAGATGCCTCCAGCTGCCTGAAATGCCGTTTTCACTATGTCATCCTCGTGCATCTTTATACGGTGATATCCCGAGTAGGCATCCGAGGAAGCGAGTGTAGAGTGACCAGCAATGGAATCAACAAGCTTGTCAATTCTAGGAAGAGGATAGCTATCCTTTGGGCAAGCTAGATTGAGAGTAGTGAAGTCGACACACATCCGCCACTTGCCATTCGATTTCTTCACCATGACCACGTTGGCCAACCACGTTGTATGAGTGGCCTCTTTGATTATTCACACTCAAAAGTTTTTGTACCTCTGCTTTGATAGCCTCTTCCTTGTCGCGAGCAAAACTTCTCAACTTTTGGGGTCTTGGCTTTATGGTCGGGTTGACTTCCGGTCTGTGAACGGCGACCTCCTCCTTGATTCCCCTCATGTCTTCTACCCTCCATGAAAAGACATCATTACTTTCTTTGAGTAGTTCGATGATTTACGCTCGCTCCTCAGCGATAATTTGCTTCCCAATCTGAATTTTTTGATCGGGATAAGAAGGGTTGGTGATTCCGACTCTAGCTCATCCACGGCTTCTAGCTACGGTCCATCTACGAATTGTAGAGTCTCCACTATGATCTCCACGACCTTTTGTCTTTCCTCGGCTCCCAAGTGTGGAGCCTCCTCGGCTATCATATCATCGAAGCTTGTGCAACCTTGTTGGTAGGGGCCCCCGAGTTATTGTCTATCTGGAGGCATAGGTCACCTATGACGACTTGATCGACCATAACTACATCTGAATCGACCTCCGTGGTGTTAGAGTGACGTGTCGACTCAAGCATGACCTCGTCATTTGAGCGATAGGTCGACTCTACCACGTCGGTGATTGTTGACAGTCGGGTAGTTTTGGTGGCGGCGAGACGGCTTCAAGTAACCATCGCGAGTCTCAATCTCCATCTCCCTTTTCTTTCTTTCTCTCGAGAACATGATCCGAGATAAGCACGAGCCGTGCCTTGTACGCAACCCACTCCAGCGGGTGTGGGGAACTTTACTCGGCGGTGAGGAATTGATGCTACCATTCCAAGAGCGACTGTCCGGGAATTCCAAGTATGGCGGCATAGTCACTATTTACATCAATTACGATAAATTGTACCTTCGAGACAATCTGAGGGGTGCTGGCCTAGGTCGACGTCGAGCACTATCTGGCCTTTAGCATCAACTCGGTGGTTGGTGAAGCCCTCCAACCTGCCATCATATCTCTCCAACTGTTCATCATTAAGACCCATCTCCTTGAAAGTTTTGTAAAACAAAATATCCTTGCGAGGCCCCGTGTCGACTAAGAGTACGCTCGTCGTACATCCATCAATGAGACTGGGATGACGAGAACTTGCTCCCTAGCCGCCATATTAGTTGCCAATTCGTGGGGGTAGAAGGCGATCGCCTCATCTCTTACTTCTCTTACGGGAGGCACATGTGGGGCCTTATTGAGTGGAATATCTTGTGCTTGATGGCCGTGTTGCTCGCTTGTTCGATGATGACCCCCGAGGTTCGGTCTAGGCTGCCTAGGTCCTTGTTGTCCACTGTGGCTGCTCACCTCCCCGGCTTGAGGTCTCTTCACATAAGCTTCGAGTCTCCACAGTCGACCATTCTCTGGATAATACGCTTTAATCCCAAGCAATCCTCGTGAGATGACCGGTGTCTTTGTGGTAGTCGCGGTACTTGCTGTTGTCCCTCCTAAACTTGTTGCTGGATTCATTGGGATGGAGGAGCCGGTTCAACGGCATTCAAAATCTCCGTTCGACTCACCGTGAGGGAGTGAAAGCTTCGGGCACCTTCTCTGTCGCCCTAGTTACATTCTTTCCATTTTTATTGTTCCCCCATTCTTGTTGGAGTCTTTTTTATCGTCGGCGACTTCAACCTTGGGGCTCTTACCATTCTTCTTTTCTTTCCTTTCCTCGGCCAGAGCGACGTTATACACCTTTTCAAACAACTCCTGTCGAGATGTGACCGTTCGGACTGTGAGCTCGTAGTCCATGTCTTCTGAGGAAATACCACTTCGGAAGCAATTTATTACCTCTCTGTCTGTGAGGTCTTCCTCTATCTTATCAACCATCTCTTTGAACTTGGTGAAATAGCTCATCGAGCTTTCATTCTTACCACTGCACCAAGTTATTCGGATCGGTGACGGTTATCTTCCGAGCTCCTGCGGTCGAGAAGCGGTCTAAGAATTTTGTTACGAAGCATGCCCAAGTGGTGATACTACCGGCGGCCAAACCATTGAACCAAGTTAAAATTTTGCCCAGTAAGTGTGCTTAGGAGAGCTTTGCACATGTTGTCGTCCTCATTGGCGACAAAACACATAGTGGCTTCCAGATGTGATATGTGGCTCCTGGCATTTGTCGACCCAGTACTTCTCCGAAGAGGCAACCTGAAAATAGGAGGAGGTCGACTATCTCTGATTTCTTTGGAAAAAGGTCGAAGAGCAAAGTCAATTCGTTCAACCTTTCCCGTCTCTTTTTTCTTCTCCTCTTCCCATTGTTCGAATTTCTTCTTCATCAATAGCCATTCTCTAGCATCGGGTCTCTCATCTCCTGGAGGGGAGCGGCATTGGACCTCGGCCTTCACTTACGGGGGAGTCACCTGCCTACTCCTTCGTCCCTGTGAGAATTGGTCCTTTCGATCTTATTGGAGATCTATGTCGGTTACTTCTTTGAGGCGACTGCGCCTCTCGGCGGCGAGACGGCGACTGCGCTGTGATCTCCATGTGGCGACTGCGCCTTTCCCTCTCTGCGGGCGACCTATGCCCATTTACTGTCTCTTTGAGACCACGATCTCTGTGTTATTTGGGGAAACATGTCTGTTTCTATTGGATGTTAGCGAGTCCTCAAATCGACCGAGCCTCCTGCTCTCTGTTTACATTGAGGCTAGCTCTTAAATCATTACTCGGCACATGAACTATAGTGGGAGCTCGACGTACCATTCTGTCCTCGCCGTTCGTCCCACACCTTCATTTGGCCTAGCACTCCTGGCCGTTGCCCATTAGAAACACGAGCGGGTGCCACTCTCTCGGGCGTATGTCGGCTGTTACGCCTCCTCCATGGCTATTAAGTCGGCCCGAATGCAGGCTCGCTCCGGCATCATTTCTTTCTTGCTCATGGGATTAGTGGAGGGACCTGCCTTTGCTTCCCACATTAGCTTTGCCCGGTTATGCGTTTTGGGTGAGGTGGAGCTCCTTGTCCTTCCATAGGACGTTTTTCTCTCCTTGCATCGGCAATCCCTTGCCATCGGCCACGCCTGTTAGAGCGTGTCGCCCTAGCATGATGCCGTTGAGGAGGGGGAGGAGGAGGCAAATCTGCATTTCCAACGTTTGTATTGTTGTTGTTGTTCACTTCATCGTGCCCAAGTGAAGCCTCGGATACGTGTCCTTCTGAAGTCACCATTGTTGTAGGTTATGAAAAGTTTCGAGGTCAAGTTAAAAAGCACGTTTCCCGGCAATGGAACCAAACTGATGCTGCAGGAAATGTGCTTATCAATCTTCCTCCACGTGGCAGGTGATCACTGGCTTCTTGACACAGCAGAACCCACGACTAGCCGGATGTGTCTCGGCGAAGACGCTCGGGCGTGAGAGTAAGATCACAGTTGTATATAGCACAAAATGTATTGAATAATGAACTCAGAATACAAAATGGCAGTTACCTTTCACCGTTTGGTAGTGATGAAGTATTTATAGGCAAGAGTGATGTATTTTTGGGGAGGCAACATGTCCTCCGAGATTATAGCGGCAGTTACTTGGTCGTGGGCACGTGTCTATAACGGTCCCTGATTTGTAGGGATGTAGTTATGAGCATTGATTAACCAAATAAGCCGGCAAGTGTCAGGTCGTCACTTGCTGAGTTAGGTCGAGGTCGCCACTCGTGGAATGGTCGACCTGACTGTCGGGTAGAGCATGGTTCGTACCCGAATTGTAGCATGGATCATGAGGTCGGACTAAGTTAGGTCGGGACCTGGAAGTCGGACCATGGGCTTAGTCGACTGATGTGTGAGATGGGCCGTGGGCCTTGTTCTGATTGGATCAGTCTCATTGAGAATGTGGGTGCCAATGTTATCTGTGATTGGGCTTTACTCGTTTGGCCCGACTCGACACTTTTGGTATGTTCAATTGGCATTTTGATTATATAAATTCTTGTACTAATTTTGATTTAAGATAAATTATGTTATTTTCGTGCATCGCACGAGTGTACTGCTAGTTTATATTAAAATAAAAATAAAATTAATTATTTTAAATTTATTTCTAACAACTCCCCGCGCCACTTCACTCACCACCATCACCCCTGCCACCCCCAACCCCCCCCCCCTCCCCTTTTGGGTCAAAAAAAATAATTATTTTAAATTTATTTTTAACAAACAGCCAAAAACATGTTTATCTCATTTTCCGGAAAATATTTTCATTTTCCGGAAAATATTTTGAAGGAAATCATTTTCCGGAAATCGTTTTACTCTAAACAAACCAAGCCTAACTAGGTCAAAAGATTGGAATTTTAGCAGCCATATTGTATTGAAAAAATCAACAACCCACTTCCTGCCTAATTTAATAAAAGTAGTACACAACACAACATATGAGAATGTAAACAGTCACGACAACCTCTCAGTTCAGCCCTCTTTAATCTTGAAAAAATCAAATCTCCATGTATATATGTTTGATGGACTGCAGAGTTGTGACCATCAAATATTAAAAAGGTTCTTCATTTTAAATTCCAATTTTTTTTTCCCATTTATTAAACATTCTTGCTTTTTTTTTTTTCTTTTATTTCTTTTCAATTCCAATATTTGTTTGAATATTAATATCATTTATGTTTAAATTGCAGATGGTTGGTCGAAAATGGGAAAACTTACCACTTGACTGTTTGGTTGATATATTTTCAAAAGTTGGATTGGGGTCGCTGGTGGAAGGAGTACCATATGTATGCAAGTCTTGGTACAAAGCCACTCTGAGTCCTCAATGCTGGCAATCTCTCTTCTTTCCAGGCATCATGGAAAATAATCTTCGGGGTAGTTATCCTGATTGGGTTATACGTAGGTGTTGTTATACAAAATCATTTGTCAAGTTTGTGATCAGTCGTAGCCAAGGATCAGCATATTCTGTTGCTTTTTCTACCGACTTCCCTGTGACACAAGAAGTATTCAATTGTATCGTTGAAGGGTAATTTTCTTTTATTTATTTTTTCGATCAGATTAGGATAATCGCTATTTTATTAGAAATTCAGGGAACAAGTTTTATATTCCAACACTAGCTAACATTTATTTTATCTTCTTCTGAAAACGTGAGTTTTGTGGGAACATTATTATGTTTCCTTATTTCAAAAGACTTCTATATGGTAAGAAGATTTTGGGACTTTCATGGAGATTTATAAGTATCTTAAGTTTATTAAGAGATTGTAATTATGTAAATATCTTTTATTTATGTACATAGTTTTATATTAGGACTAACCTACTAATATTTGATTTCCTTGTGAGTGTGTTATATGTTTTCATATAGAAAGGAATCTCACAAAGGAAGAAGTCGATTGCATGAAGATCTTCTCCAAGGTGCTCTATAAATACAAGGCTTTCAGCACAAAGAGAAGTTACACAATTTACGAGAGAAAATCACATTCTTCATAGTCATTCGACATTGTTGTTTTTAGGTTGTGAGCTTACATCCGTAACTCACATCTAGGTTTTCATAAAGTTCTCTTGTTTTACTTCTGATTGAATAAGTCCTACTTGGGAAAGGGGAGTTGTTCATATCATAGAAGGTGATTAGAACTTGTTTAGTATTTTCATATTTTAGTTTTTCACTTATTTGTTTTTGTAAGAAACATAAGTTTTTATAGTGAAAAGGTTTTTGGGCGTAAGCCTAGTTTGCTGATCACACAGATCAGTAAGCGTATATAACTCTTGAGTTATTGCATTTAATTTGCTTTTAATTACTTTATTCCATTGCATTATACGTGGATGTGTGGACGGTTGTGAGACACATCTGTACTCACATCCTTTGCCTATTGCGTGATCCAAGTTTCCTAGCTACACGAAACTTTCAATTGGTATCGAGCCAACTCTCGATATATTGCGAGTGTTGATCCAGAAAGTGTAGTCATTATGGAATGCCAAAATCACCAAAATAGGCCTCCTGTCTTGGATGGCACAAATTATTCTCTTTGGAAGTCTAAGATGCGAAATTACATCAAAAGTATTGATGAAAGAGCTTGGATGTGCATTCTTGTTGCATGGCAACCTCCTACTGTGGAGAAAAAGCCATCTTACGGTGTTGGTGAGTCCTTCTTTGAAAGAAAACCTGAAGAACAATGGACTCTTGATGAAATACAAGGCGCAAATTACAATTCAAAGGCCATGGGTGCTATTTCCAGCCATGTTTTACGGGAATATGTACAAGCTTATAACAAATGAAAGTATAGCCAAATCTGCTTGGGATATTTTGCAAACTCAATGTGAGGGAGCACCAAGTGTGAAGGCTACCAGGCTTAGGATTTTAATGGATAGGTTTGAGTTACTTCGAATGGAAGAAGCCGAGGATATTGTGTCATATCTTTGCTAAGATTCATGAGATTTCAAATGAATGCACAAGTCTAGGAGAATCTATCTCCAATGCAAGACTTGTTAGTAAGATTCTAAGGACCTTGCACGAGAGGTTCAACATTAAAGTAGCTGTGATTGAAGAAACAAAGGACACAAATACGTAGGTCTTGACACCATCATAGGAATCTTGACCGTGTTTGAGCTTAACCTTGAGGCTCGGAAGAAAAACAAAACACACAGTCTTGCTCTCAAAAGTGCTTCTTTGCATTACCAAGAGAGCTTGTGGAATTATCCTCCGAGATTGACAAGTCAAATCTTGAAGATGAGGATGTTGCTTTTATTTCAAAGAAATTTAGTTCTATCTTGAAAAATAGAAGGATGAGCAAATTTCCCAATAGACCTACTTCGATGCTATTTGAAAAGCCAAAACCTAGCACGACCTTTGGATTCAAGAAGCCAAGTTTTGAAAATAAATCATACGAATCTGTCCAATGTAGGGCATGTCGTGGCTTTGGTCATTATGCCAATGAGTGTGCTAACACACTTAAAAAGAAGGGAATGAGCTTAAGCGCTACCCTTAGTGACGGTGAAGATGAGGAAGAAGAAGTGGCTAACATGTCTGTCTTAAATTGCCATTCTGTGTTTAATGCTTTTTCTGCGAGATATAGAAGAAAATACTCTTGAAAATCCCTTGGATGTGGGCTCGAGTTGTGTACACATCTAGTGTCACATCTGAGCTGAGCTAAGCTGTTTCTCTATTAAAGGAGACTCAGGATGATGAAGATGAAGAAAGAGACATTCCCTATGAGGAACTCTTTGCCACATACAAGGAGCTGCATACGAGATTGGATGAAAAGATTGGATAAAATTGAGATACTTGTTAAGGTAAACAAATCTCTGTACGATAAATTAGCTGCTTGTGAAGATGAAAAAGTTTGTACTTTCAAAAGAAAATGATGCTCAAAAGGATACCATTGCAAGACTTGAAGTCCTTGTGACCAAAAGAGAAGTTGACCTTGAAAAGTTCAAGAATGAATGTGAAAAAGGCTGATAATACTTTCACTAAGTTAAACAAAAGTAAAATGAAAATGGAAGAAGCTTTTTCTATGGGTCAACGTGACAAAATTGGTATAGGTTTTGAAAATAATTTTGTAAAGGAGGGATATGAGGGTTCTACCTCTAAAAGTGTGAAAAACAAGTTTTTAAAGAAAAAGTCATGCGAGTGAGAAGAGACCAAGGAAGAGGCATTACATTTGCCATTGCGCCTAGCTCCTGGTCACATTAGGCCCTTCATTACAAACTCAAGGCCGATAAAAAATCGGTATTTTTAAACGGCCTCGAGATGTGTGAGAAGATGTATACACATCCTAACACACATCCAGTCAATCTGAGACCTCTGCAACCCAAAAAGAAAGCTGTTAAACAGTGGGTAGCCAAACCAATTACCACCCGTAATGTTGTCTACTCTTCCCTCAAAAGTCTTGTCTCGGCTCTTGGTATTTTGATAGTGGGTGCTCTAGGCACATGACTGGGAACCAAGCAGTCCTCCTTGACTATGAAATAATAAATGGAGGGAAAGTAAATTTTGGTGGAGGTGCTCAAGGAAAGATTGTTGGGAAAGGAACCCTAGATGTCAAGGGTCTCCCAAAATTACATAATGTGTACCATGTGGAAGGCTTGAAAGCCAACCTAATAAGCATCGATCAAGCTGTGTGATGATGACCTATTTGTGAAGTTTGATAAGCACTTGTGTGAAGTGTTTGATAAGGATAATAAATGTGTGTTTACTGGTCCTAGATCTGCTGATAATTGTTACCAATTTGGTGACAATCTTTCTTGCCTAAGCTCAAAAGCTAATGATGTCAATCTGTGGCACCAAAAATTAGGGCATGCTAGCTGTAGAACTCTGGAAGAACTTCAAAGGTTTGAAGCCATTAAAGACCTCCCTAAGCGAACTTCAAGAACCACGATGTACGTGGTTCATGTCAAAAGGGAAAACAAACAAAAGCATCACATAAAAAGGTCCAACAATGCTCCACAACTAGATGTTTGGAGATGATTCACACTGATTTGATGGGACCTATTGAAGTAGAAAGCTTTGGTAGGAAAAAGTATGCCTTTGTGTGTGTTGATGATTATTCTAGGTACACTTGGGTAATGTTCTTAAGAGAAAAGTCAGAAACAATTGGAGAATTCAAGAATTGGTACAAAAGAGTTAGAAATCTTTATGGTCTTAAGGCTGTGAGGATTAGGTCGACCATGGCCTTGAATATGAGAATCAAATGTTCACCAATTTTTGCAATTCTAAGGGAATCACTCATGAGTTTTACGCACCAATCACCCCACAGCAAAATGGAATTGCTGAAAGAAAGAATAGAACCTTGCAAGAAATGGCAAGGGTCATGCTAAGTTCAAAGAACTTGTCCAAAAATTTTGGGCGAAGCTTTAAACACTTGCTTGCCACATTGGCAATAGGGTGTTCATAAGGATTGGTAGCACTTGTCACTCCATATCAAATTCTCCTTGGAAAGAAACCAAGCGTAAAATATTTTCATGTGTTTGGTTGTGTTTGTTATATTCTCAATGATAGAGAATACCTGTCCAAGTTTGATTCAAAAAGTGACAAAGCAATTTTCATGGGCTATTCCACAAACAGTAGAGCTTACGAGTTTTCAATCTCAAAACTAAAACCATTATGGAATCTGCTAATGTTAAATTTGATGACTCACTTGATCTTAACCTCAAGGCTGCGAGGATGATGTTTCGGGTTGCTTGGCCGGGTTTGGAAGGATGAAGAAAGCAGTCTTTGAAAAAGCAAAAGAAATTTCAGTCTTGATAAAAATATTGAACGACAAGGATGTAACCAAGGATGTGGACACATACGCCTCCACATCTGAACCCACATCTGCACCCACATCCACTCAAACTCCTGTGGCGAGGACAGTTCCTCCGATTCGATCGGGATGATGCTTCGAGGAAGGTAATGTGAATGGGTGTGTGGATAGGTCAAAGGATATCCCTTCAAAAATCCAGAAAAACCACCCCACTTCACAAGTTGTGGGAGATGTGCATGCTCAAGTGAGAACTAGACAAAAGGACAAAGTTGATTATAGAAAGATGGCTGGTTTATGGAGTTGCTCCTCGGCATACTCCCGGGTAAGCTTCTGTTGTTTTGTTTCTAAAATTGAGCCTAAGAATGTTCTTGAAGCATTGAAAGATCTTGTTGGATTATGGCTATGCAAGATGAATTGATTCAATTTGAAAAGAATGAGGTATGGACTCTTGTTCCTAGACCCTCACATGGTAATGTCATAGGAACCAAATGGATTTTTAAGAACAAAGCGATGAGCAAGGTGTGATAACTAGAAATAAAGCTAGATTAGTTGCTCAAGGTTATACTCAAATTGAGGGAATTGACTTTGAGGAGACATTTGCTCCTGTTGCAAGAATTGAGTCCATTAGGCTTTTGTTAGCCATTGCATGTTACCTCAAGATTACTCTTCATCAAATGGATGTCAAGAGTGCCTTTTTAAATGGGATATTAAATGAGGAAGCCTATGTTGAACAACCTAAAGGCTTTGTGGACTCCAAATATCCTAATCATGTGTATAAACTGAAGAAAGCTCTGTATGGGCTAAAGCAAGCCCCTAGAGCTTGGTATGGTAGGTTGACTGACCATTTGCTTCAACTAGGATTCAAGAGAGGTGAGGTTGACAAAACCTTGTTTGTAAGAAGAAACAAGAAAGAGATTCTTGTGGCACAAATCTATGTAGATGACATTGTGTTTGGATCAAATTCTGATCCAATGCTAGCTGAATTTGTGGATAGCATGACTTCCACATTTGAGATGAGTATGGTAGGTGAGTTGAACTTTTTCTTAGGCTTACAGATTAAGCAATTCAAAGATGGCATGTTCATTTCACAGTCTAAGTATGCCAAGAATCTTGTGAAAAAGTTTGAGCTTGAACACTCTTCACATCAAAGAACACCAATGGGATCTTCCCAAAAGCTAAGTCATGATTCTGATGGTGAGAGTGTTGATCAAACCCTTTATAGAAGCATGATAGGAAGTTTGCTTTACCTCACTGCAAGTAGACGACATTATGTTCGGTGTATGTCTATGTGCTAGATACCAAGCCAACCCTAAAGTGTCCCATCTTAAAGCATTGAAAAGGATCATTAGGTATGTGAGTGGGATTTGTGAACCTAGGTCTACGCATTACTCTAAAGAAACAAACACAAATTTGGTTGGATACACTTGATTGATTGGGTTTGGAAATAGGTGATGATAGAAAAGTACCAGCGGTGGATGTTTCTACCTAGGTAATAATCTTGTGTCTTGGTATAGTAGGAAGCAAAATTGTGTGTCCTTGTCCACCGCCGAGGCCGAATATGTTGCCCTTGGGAGTTCTTTGCACACAATTACTTTGGATGAATCAAATGCTAAAAGATTATGGATTAAATAGCAACGTTTTGACTGCTTTTTGTGATACCAAAAGTGCCTTGGACATATCTAAAAATCCTGTTCAACATTCTAGAACAAAGCACATTGATATTAGACATCATTTCATTAGAGATCTTGTAGAGCAAAAAGCGTGTGTGCGGAATTTGTTGGGGCGAAAATCAATTGGGCGATATATTTACAAAGGCATTAGATTTGGAGAGATTTTCCTCCTTGAGGAAGTCTCTTGGCTTGTGTGATATCTAAGGTTGTGAGACCAGATGTGTCTCACATCCTCTAACACATCTCTCAGAGATTAGTTTAAGCGAAAAAAAAAAAAAAAAAAAAAAAAAAAAAAAATCATAAAAAGAAAAAACCAAAAATATCATGCATTAGCACGAAATTTCTCAGTGTGGTCACTTGTGAGTCTTCATCCTTGACATTATTTTTGATCACTTAATTGTGAGTATTTCCTGTCCATGTAATCTTTTGATTACTTGGTATAACCTTCCTAGGTATCTCACAGTGGGTGCTAAAAGAAAAAAAAATATATATAAATATATGTGAGAAACAGCTGCTTCACCCTTAGTATGAAGCCATACCATTGTGATCAAGTGATTTTCATAAGAAAACTTGAAGTCAAACTTGATAAGATCATTGGGAAAAAGGGCTATCTTTGGGATCAAGTAAAGTGAAAGCTACTCACATTGCAAAAATCCACAACAAAATTGGTGGATGCATCCTAGAGGCTGTGCAGATTGGATTACTGCTCATTGACTTTTTGTGATCTAAATGTGTCCCAATATGTGACTCACATCCTATACCACATCCATATGCTGAGAATATTTCCTTCACTTGTATGTTTGCATCATGCTAGGCATATTGCATTTTAGGACATATAGGAGCTTTGTAAATATGCTAGTTAATTAATTTTCTCTCTTAATTTACTCTTTGATTATATAGGTTTTTGATCTCCAATATCTTTCATGAAAAGAAAAGGTGTGTATCAATCCTTGTTTGAAAAGGTTGAAAAATTCTTTTGGGATTCTATTTTAAATAAAGATATGCCGAAGCAATTTGTGTTTTCATAAAAATCTTACAAAATCTTGATTTATTTTAATCCCTTATTTTCTTGGAAGGTGCTTGTGTGTTACAACCTCAAAGGATTTCTAGCCGTTGGAGGACTCTTAAGGATTTTGAGGTATGTTAAACCTCTTTGAAAAAGGATTCCTAATTTTAGTAGGAAAGGGGGAGCTGTGAGTATTTAATATACCTCACATCCGTCCCATCCCCCATAAACCTTGACAAAACCCTTTGTTCTTCCTCCTCTTTGCTCTCAATCTCACACACCCTTGCATTAAATCCCCTTTACTCTGTTCAACCAACCCAATTTCTTCTGTTTAATGGCTGAGCATTCGAATATCCAAGAGAAAGATATTCTCGACGTTGCTCCCATCTCCATAGCTAAGGGCGAGGGTTCTGTTGTCCTAAACCCTGTGATTTCCAAATTCTTTGCTGAATTTTCTTCCCCATCTCCCTCGTCTGATCCAACAATGGAAGCCTCTCCTCCAAAATCCCCCACATTGGAACCTGTTGCTGAAAACCCTAAAGCTCCATCCTCTCCGGTGATCCCACCATCGGATGTCGCCATTGATGTGGAACCTTCTTCAACAAAGAAGAGAAAGTTGTCTCAAGCAAAACCCCCAACCTCTGTTACATCGCCGGTGCCTCCTCGTACTCTTCGACGATCTGGTAGAACTCGCAAGCTGTCAGAGGCTGACAAAGCCAAGAACCTTCTAAAACCTGGCGGGAAACCTACAACGGCCATTGTTCTTGAAGAAATAGAAGAAGATGATGAGGTAATAGTCCCTCTTATTAGGACTAGGGCTAAATCAAAAATTACTCCTCCCTCTGTTATTGATGCTGTCCCTGTGTTTAATCCCTCTGAGGTTGTGCCTCCTGTTGTATCGGTTTTGCCTACTGTTGCTCCCCATGATGAACCTTTGATCTCTATTGAGACTGTTCCCCATGCAGTACCTGTTGATCCTATTGCTCCTGCTTCTCCCATAATATCTTCTGATCCCATTATCCCCAATACTGCTTCACCCCCTAGGGATAATGTTTCTAGTCCTGTAGCTGAGCCCTCTGTTCCCTTGATCTCTAGTCCTGTTGAGGACCTTATTTCATTCAGTGATGATGAACCCCTGGCTAAGATTTTAAAAGATGTAAAGGGAAAGAAAAAGGTGGATGAGACTGATTTGGAGCCAATAGAAGAAGAATCTGATTCTAGCTCAGATGATGATGATACTGCCTCAGATGAGAACTATAAGCTAGGAAGAGAAGAGTTGGATCAAGAAAAAGAAGACCAAGAATTTGATTCCACTGATGCTGATGACACTGAAGTTGAACCCATTGTTGTTCCATTCCCTGTGAAGGATGTGTCTAAGGATGTGCCCACATCCAGGCGCACATCTACTCGAAAGAAAGCTGATTTGGGTATGTCATCTTCTCTTTCTCTTGTCTCTAACCCCAAACCCTTTTCCAAAAAGTTTCTGTCCAAAAAGGCTTCTGATAGGTTTGAGTTAATTTCCTCTAAAGCCTTTGTTGTTGAGATGAAAAGGGATAGGGACACCTTTGTTAAACTTGGAATGGATAAGTTTTTTGAGGAAAGAGGATTATTCTTGACTGTGGACCATCCCCTTCCCTTCTATCCAAAATTGGTTTATGAGTTTTATGCCAATCTGCCTAAGAATTTTGATAGAACTTACTCTCATTCCACTGGTGTTTATGTTAGAGGAATATTTGTTCACTTTACACCTTCAGTTATCAATGATTTTCTTGGATTGAGTGATAATCTTGATGATGTAGTTTCTATTGAGGAGGATGAACTGGTTTCTGCTCTCACACATGGAAAGGTCACTTCCTGGCCTGTAAAGCCTAAGGATTTAGGTAGTGGTTCATTATCCTCCCTTTATTGTTTTCTCCACTCCATCCTTGCTGCAAATTTGTGTCCCTCAAATAACAAAACTTCTGTTACTAGAATGCAAGCCTTGCTTCTGTATAGATTGGGACTTAAGAAGCGTATTAATTTTGGGGATTTCATTTTTAGAAAAATTTGTGATTATGGAGAGTCTCCCTCGAAAAAATGGTCCTTACCTTACCCTTCATTGATCTCCCAAATTCTCATAGCCAATGGGGTAAAGGCTGAAAGAGGAGAAGAAAGGGTGGAAAATTTTGCCCTGTTTAAGGAATCCAAAACTCTATTAGACCCCAAACAGAGGCATGTTGATCTCCCAGTTGGCACTGTTCCTGAGCTTGGTATGGAAGATGTGGACACATCTGGTGTCACATCTGAAGAGAATTTCTTTGCTCGGATGAAAGATTTGGATGCCGAAATTGTAGGCTGCTTGAAGCTCAAGCCCAAGCCTCTTTAGCTCATGCCAATAATTTGAAAGCTCTTAGAGATAATCTCCTTAGATGGTATGCTAAACTTTCTAGTCAAAAAGGGGAGATTCTAGTTCAAATGTTGATCTTCTTCTTTGGAAGTGAAGTGCGGGATGCTTTGCTTGTGAATCTTTGCTAAAGCTAAAGCTCTTGCTGGCTTTAGGTGGAGACAGTTTGATCTTTAATTTAGGGGGAGAAAAGTTTTTTTTGGTATTTTGCTGTGATGGTTGCTAAAGACAATTTTTAATTTTCTGCTTTAGTTTTTTAGTTTTTAAAACAATGGTCTGTAATAGCTTTAATTAGGATGTTTCTGAATGGTTTTTTGGTTTTGCTTAATGAACTGCTAGTATTACATTTCTAATTACATTTTTGCAGTTTTTATGTGTGGATGTGTATACACATCTGGACACACATCCATTCAGGGGGAGTTATGTTTTTCAAATATTCTGTGGTCATAATATTATGCTTGTTATAAATCTTTGGTTTTGACCAGAAAGTCCAAAATAGGGGGAGATTGAAAACGTGAGTTTTGTGGGAACATTATTATGTTTCCTTATTTCAAAAGACTTCTATATGGTAAGAAGATTTTGGGACTTTCATGGAGATTTATAAGTATCTTAAGTTTATTAAGAGATTGTAATTATGTAAATATCTTTTATTTATGTACATAGTTTTATATTAGGACTAACCTACTAATATTTGATTTCCTTGTGAGTGTGTTATATGTTTTCATATAGAAAGGAATCTCACAAAGGAAGAAGTCGATTGCATGAAGATCTTCTCCAAGGTGCTCTATAAATACAAGGCTTTCAGCACAAAGAGAAGTTACACAATTTACGAGAGAAAATCACATTCTTCATAGTCATTCGACATTGTTGTTTTTAGGTTGTGAGCTTACATCCGTAACTCACATCTAGGTTTTCATAAAGTTCTCTTGTTTTACTTCTGATTGAATAAGTCCTACTTGGGAAAGGGGAGTTGTTCATATCATAGAAGGTGATTAGAACTTGTTTAGTATTTTCATATTTTAGTTTTTCACTTATTTGTTTTTGTAAGAAACATAAGTTTTTATAGTGAAAAGGTTTTTGGGCGTAAGCCTAGTTTGCTGATCACACGGATCGATGGCGTATATAACTCTTGAGTTATTGCATTTAATTTGCTTTTAATTACTTTATTCCGCTGCATTATCTGTGGATGTGTGGACAGTTGTGAGACACATCTGTACTCACATCCTTTGCCTATTGCGTGATCCAAGTTTCCTAGCTACACGAAACTTTCATCTTCGTTATTTTTTTTCCTTTGGTGCAGATGTCCTTCTTTGAAAAGGTTGGAGTTGATACCGTGTATTTCAGACTATGGTGAAATTGCATATGCTATATCCACCCTACTCCCAAATATTGAACTCCTCTCTTTGAGGGGGACATTGGTCACAAGGAGTGAAGTTGTGAACATTCTGAAAGGATGTAAGAAACTTGTTCACTTTGATGCTGGCTCTTGGTGGGGATTTGATGTTGATGATGAGATTATGAATCTTGCTGCTCATATCACCACTTTCAAATTTGAGGTTTCGAAGACTGAATGTAGTAATGGTTTTGATTATGGTTATTATAATTTTGATTTTTCTGATTATGGTTTTGATGATTTTGACTGAATTAGGAACGAAATATTGTTGTCAATTGCATTGTGTTTATATCTCTCTACTTGTAACGTGTACTATATTTCACAAAATCTGGGGAGAAACGCGTTTCTCCGTCGCTTATGGAGAAACGGGGCTTGTTATGTCGTGCGACATACCTAGCCACAAAAACTGGATATCACTTCATCGACACGGATATCCAGAAGCTTTGGAAAGGATATCCAGAAGCTTTGAAAAGGATAGCCAGAAGCTTTGAAAAGGATATCCAGAAACCAAATATTTTTTCTGGATATCCTTTACAAAGCTTCTGGATATCCATTTCAAAGCTTCGATATCGAAGCTTTGTAAAGGATATCCAGAAAAAATACTTGGTTTCTGGATATCCTTTACAAAGCTTCTGGCTATCCATTTCAAAGCTTCTGGATATCCAGAAGCTTTGTAAAGGATATCCAGAAACTGGCTACTTACGTCGCGCGACATAATAAGCCCCGTTTCTCCATACGCGATGGAGAAACGCGTTTCTCCCCAGACGCACTCACTATATTTTTAATTTATAGACTACATGTATATTCAAACGAAATAAATGTTTATTGACATTGTGGAGTTTTAGGCAACCATGGTAATCTCTAGAAATGATTACACCCATAAAAATATTTGAAATTCTAAAATTGTTTGTTAAATATTAAACTATAAATCTATAAAATGGTCATTTATGAACAAATCAACCAATAATATTCCTACTATATTTGAAAAAATTTATTTTTACTTTAAGAAATACAACATTAGAAAAGAGGATGAAAATTAGGTTATCCATAGATTTTTTTATAGGTAAGTTGTTGAGATAATAGAAGCGATAAGAAAGTTACTCCATTAACAAAAAATAAATGATTAAGAAAATATCAAATTAATCCATAAAAAATTTACAAATATTTTAGACATTTAATTTGGGATGGACTATGAAAGAAGTAATAGTTGTGAAAAGTGATAAATGGCGATTGAGTCTATTATTATAATAAACAATCCAAATGTTTAATAGTTTTTTTCTTATATTACAAAAAAAACTAGTTTTTTACAAGATTTTGGCATTTTAGTGCTATATAAATAAAAAAATAGAGGTAATAATATGTAATACTCCCTCCATTTCATAATAAATTTCAAAAAAAAATCCATTTCATAATAAATTTCAATATTTTTTTGTATGACCCAAATAAATATCATATTTTTATATTAGTAAAATGTCTTAGTAAAATTTAATCGTTGTACATCTGAACATAAATAAAGCACATTTCTCAAAAAATATTTACAAGTCAAATGCAACATTTATTATTTATTAAGAGACGAAGTAAGTTATACTTATTTTTTAGGAAAAATTGGAAAAAAAAAAGAAAAAAAATGTACTATTCACTTTTTTCGTGTTTCAACAGGATTAGTTTTGTACTGCGCTCGTGATCATATTTTATATGGGTATTTTAGGTAGTTCACAGTCCATTAACTTTTTATGGGTTTGACATTTTCTAAATTATCTTAGGCTTATTGATCTTTTCACATATCACTAATCTTCTTTCATTTTTCATTTTAGCTATTATTATTTACTTTTATTTTCAATTAGAGTAGGTCTGCTGAGAAACGCGTTTCTCCATAATTATGGAGAAACGCGTTTTTAATAGCCAGAAGCTATACGTTTGATAACCAGAAGAAAATTTCTGGATATCAGTCTCAAAGGGTTCTGGATATCCAGAAGCTTTGGAACGGATATCCAGAAGCCTTTGGGCGGATATCCAGAAAAAATAGATTTGATTATTTGAAGCCAAATCCAAAGCCAAGACCAGAAATTGCTTATTGAAGGTTTCTGGATATCCAGAAACCTTCAAATGTATATCCAGAAACCATCAAATGAATATCCAGAAACATTTTGAAAGTTTCTGGATATTCATTTTGAAGGTTTCTGGATATCCAGAAACCTTCAAATGTATATCCAGAAATCATCAAAGGAATATCCAGAAACATTTTGAAAGTTTCTGGATATCATTTTGAAGGTTTCTGGATATCACTTTCATAAGCTTCTGGATATCCTTTCAAAGGGTTCTGGATATCCAGAACCTTTGAGACTGATATCCAGAAGTAACCATGGGACAAGGTCATGGCCAATACAAAAAGTTTCTGGATATCCTTTCAAAAGGTTCTGGATACCCGTAACCCGTTTCTCCATAACTTATGAAGAAACGCGTTTCTTCCTAGATTTTACGTTTCAATTATATCATCTTTTCCATTAAATATATCGTTTATTATTGTCAATATTTTTTACACTTTAATTTTCAATTCCATCACTCTCTCTTCACTTTTTAAGCTAGCACCCCCACCCTAATCAACCACCACCATCAAAGTTAACACAATCTAACCATCACCATCACCAAATGTTGCCACCGCCACCATGTCACCGCCGCCACCATTTCAAAATTACAGGAAAAACACTCAAAACATTTACCAAAATTATTTCACCAAGAAAAAGGTTTTCATAAATTCAAGTATGTGTGACTGCTTCATTCATCATAAATACGCACAAAGAATGAAATTCAACACAATCAAAAAAATTGAAGAAAACGGGGCAAATGTGGTCTACACAATGTAATTGCAGACCTAACAACATTGAGCCTTTCCATAAATTAAGCCTCCAAGATCTTTATTAGTGTGTTAGGGCTCTAGTGAGGTGCCATAACCAGCGATTAAAAGAGCGAATTCTATAGGGAGAGAAACTCTTGGCGAAAAGGGCACAACCAGGGAAGAGAAGCAAAGCCTTGAGGCTGAGAGAGAGGGAGACTATTGAGGGCGTTCCTTCTTCACCATTGTTGGAGTGCTGGACTAGAATCAAGGGATTAAAGATTAGTCTTTGATTTTGACTACTGGCAGTGTATATTAGTTAGTAAGCGTGGCTTGGTTTTTTGTAAATTCTAAAATCATGGAACCTTCCTTGACCTAGTGACCCTGCTGATAATGAAATTGAAATTATTATGTTTGAAATCATGGCTTCTTTGTATATTAAATCAATATGCCTACCGGAGAAATTCCATTGAAATTTGGTGATTTAGAAATTGGTCAGATTTTCCCATATTGAGTTTTTTTTAAAAAAAAAATTATTGAACAATAGTGTTGGAAGTTGAAATCTTATTAGTGAAAACAATAATGCTGGTTGTGCTCTCTTAAGGTAATAGCAATTCTTAAAGGGATTTTGGGAAAATAATGGTTGCAGTCGAAAATAGTGGGATTGGATTAGTGTCAATTGAACGAAGCTGGTTAATAGAAGTTGTAATTTGGTACTGTTTTGATCAGTTTATTATGTTATTAAGATATATATTGTTCCAATATAGGTCAAGTGAATTTTGATCAGAGTAATTGATACTCCATTTTGTTGGACCGCTCGAGGCAAGTGACTTTTACCTTTTTTTCTAGTATTTTCAAATGTATTTATATTATTAAAATTTGTCCGAACCTCTTTCAAAATAAAATTAATATTTTCAAATATCGTTTCCATCAACGCGAACCAGATATGTGTTTCATAAAAGTGACTGTAGTATTCTGATTGAAAGTAATTGCAATATAATTGTTCTATTGAAATTGACTGCAATGTAAGTGTTTCATTAAAATAGTTTTCATGCATTTAGTTGGCTATGTATAGTGGACCCCGCCACAGGATTAAGTGTGGTAAATAGTGGACCTCGCCACCAGGGCTAAGTGTGGTAATCAGTGGGCCTTGCCATCGGGCGAAGTGTGGCTATACAGTATTAGACCAGTTTCAGAACTAGGTTTCAGTGGACCCCTCATTGGGGATTAGTGTACAATGAGCCCTACTACCGAGATAAGTCTAGCCATAGTCTTTGAACTGAATTGCATAAAATGTCTTTTTTTTTAAGTGATTTAAAGTGTTTTACCATAACAACTTTGGTGAGATCATCATTCCCTTCATGACTTTTAAATGCAAAGAGTTTTGTAGAAGCATTTCTATCTGCCTTACATTTTTGGTTCAACTAGTAGAGGTATTTGTTACTTGCTGAGCTTTGCAACTCATCCTTTTATTATTTTCAGATAAATAGCTTTTACGGTTGTGGAGCAGCTATCTTGGATTGGATGTGACCGAAGGAGAAAGCGACTGCAAAGTATTGTTCAATTTCATGATTTCATTAATGTACCTGGTGAACTTCTTTTGGTTATAAACTCTTAGTGAGTGAGTTAGGTTTTATTATGACGAGTGCCGGTTTGGCTTTGAGAACGTCATTTATTCATTTAATCTTTGGAGATTAATTATTTTGGTTAATGATATTTATTGAGGTTAGACTGCTCTGGATTCCTTTGATTATTGATAAACGTTTCAAGTGTAAAATGGTTGAATTGTAAAGTAAGATTATTGTAGGCTTTTAAGGTTTCTTTATGAGCAGAGGTCGTTGTCATGCCCTTGGCACGTGCCTCAAGTTCGGGGCGTGACAATAACAACATTCGCGGTACCCATAATTCAAATGAAAAGTAAAGAGAGAACTCATAATATAAATATTTGTTCAGATAAATTTGTTAAAATTAATTCTGATGTACTTCATCGGTCTCAAAATGAATATCCCAAAAAAATATTAAATTTTTTTCTTGATCAAAAGTAAATTTAGATATTTTTTTGAACATTTATTTTCAGACGGACGGAGTATACTGTTTCGATAGGGAACTTCCTGCTCTTTATTTGAGGAATATTAGCAGTCGCATGAGGATAGAATACGTTGAAGGCTCCACCCAAAAATTCCAAACCCACAAGCACAATCTAACCTAAAAACAATCACGTCAACTTTTAAAGGAATCGATAACAATTAACAAAATATATAGAAATTTCTTCATATTTTAAAATAGGTAATCTTATCACGGATCTAAATAAATCTTACTGTGTAATGATTAATTTGAAATTATAAATATGTAAATTGAATTACTTGATTTTAAAAAATTAAATTGATCTACTTGAGTCATCTTATCGTAGACTGTCACGTGAAATTTCACGTCATAAAGCCACGTGGCAAGCTGTGTACGTACGAATAGAAAATGACTCTACTTTAATATTATACTCCCTCCGTCCCATTACAAATCACACACTTTTTTTTTTGGGCGTCCCACTACAAATCACACACTTCCTAAAATGAAAAGTTTTTATCACTATTCCTTCCACTCATTCTATCTCCTACATTATTTTAATACTCACAACACCATTATAATTTACTATTCATCCCACTCATTCTCTCTTCTATTTTACTTTTACACTCACAACATTTACGGAGTATATCATTATTTTTTCCTTAATCTACGCGTGAACAGTAAGTGAGTGAATTGTAACACAAAATCTAGGGAGAAACGCGTTTCTCCATAAGTTATGGAGAAACGGGTCCCGACATGTCGCGCGACAATGAGCTAGATAGCCAGAAACCTATGAAAGTGATATCCAGAAACCTTCAAATGAATATCCAGAAACCTTCAAAATGTTTCTGGATATACATTTGAAGGTTTCGGATATCCCGAAAACCTTCAATAGCAATTTACTGGATATGCCCTAACACATTTACGGATATGCACCTAACGGTTTTACGGATATGCACCTAACCAGCTTTCCTGGATATACATTTCACATCCTTACGGCTATCAAATACAAAGCTTACGGATATCAACTGCAAAGCTTACGGCTATCAAATGCAAAGCTTCGGATATCCGAAGCTTTTGGTCTTGGCCTTGGGTTTTTTTTACGGATATACATTTCACATCCTTCCTCGCTATCAAATACAAAGCTTCTGGATATCAACTGCAAAGCTTCTGGCTATCAAATGCAAAGCTTCTGGATATCCAGAAGCTTTTGGTCTTGGCCTTGGGTTTTTTTTTTTCTGGTTATCAAATGTAAAGCTTCTGGCTATGAAAAACACGTTTCTCCATAGTTATGGAGAAACGCGTTTCTCAGCAGACGCACTCGAATTGTAATGGGACGGAGGGAGTATATAGACAAGGTAATTGTTGAATACACCCCCACATTATTATTGATTATAGTTGTAATCTATTATTAGTACAACATGCTAAAGTGAAAAATGGGTGTGTTCAATAATGTTTAATGTTTAAAACACTTTAACTTATTAACAAAATGTGGTGTGTTTCAGGAATATAATTGACGAAATAGTGATAAAAAAGGAGTTATTGAAATTACGGGGTGGATGATATATTTTTGAAATAAGGTCGTTACGTTTTCTGTCCACTTCGTTAACTTCTTCCAATTTTCTTAACGCCCATCCAAAAATGCCTTATATTGCCACAAAATGTCAACATGAGAAGTGAAATTACCAAAGTTGATACGTTTGTAGTCACATTACAACTCACGTGAAACTTGGACTTCTTAATGAAACTTGCACTAATGTGCCATTTGCCATTTGACAAATGCCAACTATTGATCTATAATGAAACTTGGACTTCTTAATTCTATGTTTGTTCATTGTTTTTCCTGTATTCAATGCATCTACTACCCTAATGCCATTACTTAACTTTTTGTTTGTTTTATATACTCCCTCAGTCCCACGTGAATATTTCCGTCCCACGTGAATGTAAACCAATTTTTTGGGTGTGTGAATTAAGGAAATGCAGCAGAAGACTTGGATAGATATCAATACTAGTAGAATTTAATCAATACTAGTAATCGATCTTCAACACTCGTAGAATTTAATCGATACGGAGAGTCGGCATCCAAAAGAAATTTAATCACTTTTAGGAAATAAAGATTGATTACGGGTAGAAATTAATCAATACGCGAATCAATCCTTCAACAGCAGTCGAAATTAATCAAGACTACAAGTTGGAACAAGAAAACACTCAATTTTTATTAATCATTCAACTGATATTCGGAATTACACATAAACCTAATTTTATAGGACTCCTACGACTTGAAAAACAAGTCAAATACTTCTAAATTTAACCCTAATCTATATAGTAACCAAATAAACCTCTAAAACATTAAAACATTGACTAAATCTAATTCTAAACATGATATTGTCACCTAATTAAATAAAATTCCGAAAATTACATTAAACTAAACTAATTCGTATCTTGATCTTCATCATTCTCCTCGGCTTCGAAAAATTCGTCCTCGAATTTGGATTTGCTCGTCCTCGAATTTGTAGCAGTGCATAAAGAACATGTAACACCATCTTCCTTTCAATCGGATTTGATATCAGAATATGACAAATCTCAAATCTTTGGCGAACCTTGAATTTGTTTATTTGGGTGATAACATCCATCCAATCAGCCCAAAACAATCGAATGAATTCATGGAGTAGCAAATTTTTTATATAGCTAGAAAAAAAATATCTTCGATTCATGAATATCAAATGGATCATTAAATTGATGGGTACCGATTTTTTCATCATAGATCGGCCAAAAGAAATAAAATAGAGGTTGTGTAGTGGCTGTATTGGCTAAAGGCAAAACATTGTCAGATTGACAGATTTCGCAAGAACACTTATCATAAATTGGAGGTTTCGACCAATCGATGAGAAGATCAATAGTCGTAGATTCAATGAAAGGCCATGAAAAATCAAACATTTTTTTTTTTGAGAATATAAGGAGAACAAAAATTGATAAACGGATACCTCAACCGAAACGAGAATCCCTGGTTTTGGCTCTGATACCAATACTAGTAGAATTTAATCAATACTAGTAATCGATCTTCAACACTCGTAGAATTTAATCGATACGGAAAGTCGGCATCCAAAAGAAATTTAATCACTTTTAGGAAATAAAGATTGATTACGGGTAGAAATTAATCAATACGCGAATCAATCCTTCAACAGCAGTCGAAATTAATCAAGACTACAAGTTGGAACAAGAAAACACTCAATTTTTATTAATCATTCAACTGATATTCGAAATTACACATAAACCTAATTTTATAGGACTCCTACGACTTGAAAAACAAGTCAAATACTTCTAAATTTAACCCTAATCTATATAGTAACCAAATAAACCTCTAAAACATTAAAACATTGACTAAATCTAATTCTAAACATGATATTATCACCTAATTAAATAAAATTCTGAAAATTACATTAAACTAAACTAATTCGTATCTTGATCTTCATCAGAATTAAGGAAAAGTGATGTAAGAAAGAGAAAAAGTTAAATGTTGTGAGTATGAAAAATTAAATAGGAGAGAGAATGAGTGGGAAGAATAGTGAGAAGAGAGAATGTTGTGAGTGTAAAAGTAAAATATTTATTTCTATTTTGGAAAGTTTGCATTTACGTGGGACGAACCAAAATAGAAATAAGTTTGCATTCATGTGGATCGGAGGGAGTATTCCTTTTTCTTTTTTTTATTTTTACTTTCTATCCCTACTATTGTTTGGAATTCCTTCCCAAAAGATAACCCCTTGTAATAGATTAGGCAATTAATGAAGCCCTAAACTTATAGAAAGACAATATAGTGTACACTATATTGTGTACAATTAAACGTTGTTTCCATACATATTTACAAATAAACGTTGTGTTAGTTAAATGTAGGCTTTCTTAAAAATGACTACATAAATATCAAAAAAAAAATTGGGTCGTAAAATAGTCGAGGCTTGTGTTGGACACAATCTTTGAGAGAAGAATTTGCTCCGCACTGGTGCTAAATGATTAACGGCAATCTTTTCTAAGATGCAACGACTTTTAACTATCGTTAATAGGAGCACTCCAAATTAACGATTCCGGCGAATAAATCTGAGTATTTGAAATTTCTGGACTAAAAGAAAATTTATGCTACAAGATACTATATATTTCTAATTGCTAGAATACTTTGTGGATGTTTGGAATGAATGGAATTGTCAATCCTGGAGGAGCTATTTATAGTTTCTGAAGAGTTATAGGTGCCTTTCTGGGAATAGGCACAATTTCATTCGGATGAATCATGTCCGTCCGATCGCACCCAATCGATGAACCAAATTGAACCGCCACAACCCATACGTGAATGGGTGCTCCACCCATTCTAAACCGACCCATACCTATTTGGGCGGACACGGACAAGATACCATGTACCACTCTGTGGACCTATCTAGACGGGCCAAGCCCCAACCTAACTGGGCCGAATCACGCCTAAGCTGAACCGAGCCGCACCCAACCCACACCCATGAACCGAACCACTGAACCACAATCGAGCCGAATTTCGTTAAAATTTTAAGGACCCACAGCTTTCAGAGCGACTGATGGGTTGCGAAGTGCAAAGTGCGCCCTAAACCGCCAATTCATTCCTTCCAAAATTGGAAGGAATGAAAATTCATTCCAAGGAATGAAATTTCATTCCTTCGAGAATGGAAAATTATTCATTCCAACGAACCAAACGGAGCCGAAGGAATGAAATCTTTCATTCCTTCGAGAATGGAAAATTATTCATTCCAACGAATCAAACGGAGCCGAAGGAATGAAATCAATGAATTCTCCATTCCTTTTCATTCCATTCCCTCCGTTTCCAACAAACCAAACACCCCCTTATCATTTTCGTGTAGCTGGATTGAGCATGCCTATATGTGCGAAAGCTAAGTTCGGGTCAATCTTGTTTGAACAGTTGAAGTTCGTAAATTGAGAAATAATTTAAACAAATTTTCAAAGTCCAAACTTTAAATTAGAACATCTATTCAATTAAAAGACAAGAAGAGTAAAGCCAAAGAACCAATTCCGTGGGCTTTTTGCATACCACTACTACATCCTGAAATCCTGAAACATACTCCCTCTGTCTCAGAAAGAAAATGCTTCACCTTTTATTCAAAACTAGCGTAACATCCGTATATTAAACACACGATAAAAAAACTTTGATAAATAGGAGAAATTAAATTAAAAAAATTACTATAACTATAAAGATTAGTTTAGAAAAAAAATTAAAATAAAAAGTATACAACAAAAATATATCGTGGCATTAGTAATAAAAATTACAAACTTTTAAAAAAAAATCTTGTATACAACATTTGTGGTGTCATCCACGGTCTTTTTCTTTCGTCACATATTAAAATCTTCAACCCATCACAATTATTTATCTTACACAAAATAACATACAATTAACTATTACTAAAAACAGATTATTTTAAAAACAGACCAAAATGAGTGAGTGAACAGATAAAATCGACGAACAACATGTTCATTTGCCTATGAAAATGGAAAATTTATAATTTTTTCGTATTTATAGGCATTTTTAATAGTAAAATAGCATGTTCATTTGCCCGTGTCCCAAAATTGTTGTCTCAATGTTATAGTGCGCTCGTTAAAAAAAAATCAGGGCGAGAGTGAATTCTTAAAATTTGTGTCTGTAAATACTGTAAATAGTGAAGACCAAATCATTGGCTATTGACCACTATTTAAATGCAAAAATACTGGGTTTGAAAAAAAAATTCTCTTCCCATCTCAATTTTTTTTATATTTATTTTAAAACGAAAGTAGTAGGACATTGTAGTAAAATGTCTTCAACTTTTTGTAATCTTATATTTACCCCGTTCAAAAAAAATATAATCACTTTATTTTTAATGTTAACTTAATTGAGCATTGATCTAGAAAATAATGAAACTTAATAACTCAAATGAACTTTTAAAAATGCTTTTGATATTAATGTTGTGTTAATATCAATTTTTTGGTCAAAAATAAATCAAACTTACTATCAAAATTAAATTAGAACTATCCTGTCTTTTTGAGATCGAGAAAAATATTTTTTTTAAATTAGTTCTAAGTATTTTACTAAATGTTCTAATTTGAGCATGTGTATTTTTTGGCAGAAAAATAATACTTTAACTTTGATTTCATTGGTTATATTTTTGTTTTTTATTGCCTTATTTCTTCATTTAAGAATTCAATATAAAATTTTGATTCTCTTATTTCAACATTGATATTCTAGCTAATAGTAGTACATCATTCGAAGAAAAAAGCTAGTGAAAAAAAAGGCAGTGATGGGGAGTATTGGTTTCATACTTTTCAGATTAAATAAGTGAGAAAAAGGAAAAACAATATGAAAAGAGAAAATTTAAAAGTGCCATTATTTATATCAGATTTGAATAATGACAGTTATTAAAGGTTGTGTCAAATTGATTGCTTCTTAAACCATAATATAGCATTTCCCATTTAGCATTAAATGTAATAATGAGGCATGAAAAAATTTATGATTTCAAAAAGGCTCATTATTTGTATTAGATTTGAATAGGGGTAAGTAGGTCATTTGCTATCACTAATTTAAGGGTATACTAGTTATGTGATGTATCAAAGTTTTGGAGGGAAAAATTGAGTGCTAAAATCACTTCAACCTTTATATATATATAGATAACGTCTCATTTGAAGCTTCACCTTTCCTAAAATAAAAAAGTTTTATTAATATTCTATTATACGCACTAACTATTTTCTCCACTCATTCTCTCTCCTAATTCACTATTACACTCACAACACTTTTTAAATTTACTATTTTCTTCATTAATTCTCTCTCCTATTTTTAAATTATACTTACAATATTTTTTCTTTTCATCTATTTTCTTAATTTGTATGTCGAACCTAAAATGGTGAAATACTTCCTTGGACGGAGGGAGTATATTCTAAGAAAGCCAGCAAACTTCAATCAAGAAATTGTTAAGAAAACTTCATATCTGCTAAAAAAGCTCTATCGGAATTGCATAAGACTACCTACAATGGTAGAATGAAATAAGAGATGAAATGGAATTCATTCAGCCGAGGTAGTCCAATGGTTAGTTGAAAGTGGGTTGAATTAATTGGTGGGATAAAGTGTATCTTTTTTTTTTTTTTAAAACTGCCATGTGTCAATGTTCCGTTGGTCCGTATTTTATCATTTTTCACCCAATTATTTAAGCTCAATTATCTCATAATAAATGATTTCAAAATAAAAATAAAAATTCACCAAAATTCATTATTTTTTTTTCCCTACAAATTGATATAAGTTTCATTTGATTTGGACACAAAAAAAAAATACTTAGTTTTTAATTTGGGCTGAATTATTACCTAGTAAATTATTATTTTTTTTAATTTTTTTTCACCAAAATTCATCATTTTTTTCCCTACAAATTGATATAAGTTTCATTTGATTTGGACACAAAAAAAAATACTTAGTTTTCAATTTGGGCTGAATTATTACCTAGTAAATTATTATTTTTTTAATTTTTTTTTCACCAAAATTCATCATTTTTTTCCCCTACAAATCGATATAAGTTTCATTTGATTTGGACACAAAAAAAAAATACTTAGTTTTCAATTTGGGCTGAATTATTACCTAGTAAATTATTATTTTTTTTAATTTTTTTTTTTCACCAAAAATCATCATTTTTTTTCCCTACAAATTGATATAAGTTTCATTTGATTTGGACACAAAAAAAAATACTTAGTTTTCAATTTGGGCTGAATTATTACCTAGTAAATTATTATTTTTTTTAATTTTTTTTTTCACCAAAATTCATCATTTTTTTTTCCCTACAAATTGATATAAGTTTCATTTGATTTGGACACAAAAAAAAAACACTCACTTTTCAAAAACAGAAAATATAAATAAAATAAAAGTGGTGGGGTATAGAATGATGAGTTGGAAGGAGTTGAAATTTAATTTAAGTTAACCATTGGAGTGGGGGTAGATGAAATTGGTATATAAAATATTAGGTGGATAAAAAAAAGTGTAAAAAATGTTAGATGAAATGTAGGAGTGGGATGAAATCACTGTGGGTAGTATAACATAGTTGGCAGCCAGAAGTACTTTATAGATAAACTCCGTAAGTCAAATCCGTCAACTCCTTCGGCAGACAAGTTAATCATAATTGCCAGCATAATCCAATTCGAGATAAGAGGGGTTACAAACATAGGGCTTTTACGCGAAACAAGTCGGCTCGAGATCTGCTAGGGCTTGGCTCATAAAAAGCTCGAGTTTCATAAAAAGCTCGAGTTTGAGTGGATTCGAGGTGAACTCGAGCTTGAGCTCGAACCGACTTTCAAGCTCAATTTTTTTTTTTGAGCCGACTCGAGTTCGGCTCGTATGTTCGACAAGCTCTGACCGAGATCGACTCGGCTCGAGCTCAGATCGTTAAGCTCGTTAAAAACTCAAATAAATATAGGGAATTATGAATTTTTTAAAAAATTCAAGGCTCGTTTAGGCTCGTTTAAGCTCGAGTTAGTTTAGGCTCGAGTTCGATTAGAGTTCGAAAAGCTCGTTTGATTTTAGATTTTTTCAAAAAATAAGTCCAAGCTCGAGTTTGGGTCGTTAATACTCGAGTTCGAGCAGCTCGCAAAAAGCTCGCGAAAAGCTCGAAACTCGATTCGATCCGAGCTCGAACGGTCATACTGGGCTCGAGCTCGATAACTTTTATTCGAGCTCGAGTTCGAAATTCAAAGCTCGGCTCGACTCGTTTACGGCCCTAGCCGTAGTTACAAATTTCTTGTATATATATAACAATTTACTTTCATTTTAAGACTTAAAATCAACAGAAGATAAAAAACAACCAGGAAAATATCTTTTAATACTTGAGACATAATCCTAAAGAGATTTCTCTTAATAGAAGGGTCTTTCACCTAATGCCTCTTCTTTATGAGGCTCTTCAACTTTGACATCATGTATCTCTGAAGATGTTAAATCAACAGGACTCACAGTTTCTTCAGCTTCTTCGTACGCAGAATTTTGTATAGTATCTTGGTCTACCACAAAAATGCCATTATCCTCATCCTCGTAAAAAGTTTCTTCTTCTTCTTCTTCCAAGAAATCAAAAAGAGTCTCTTGGTCTATGTTTTCCGTAACAGTCTTGGAAATTTGTTCAATTGAAATTCTCTTTAAGATATCGTACCCCATTTCTCTCGAACCTTCAAAGTTGAAAGTGGCTAAATGGGCAGCAAGGTTCAGAATCTCATCATCTACTACAAAACCAACGCAATGGCTAACATCAAGATTCACAAGTTTCCTACACCCTTTCAGAATTACCACAAGATCACCCCGTTTTATAATTGACGACCTAAAGGAGAGAAACTCAATATTTTGGAGTAGCGTGGCAATACTCAATGCTGCAGCTCCACTAATAACATCACCGATAGCACTTAACGATTTGAATTTCTTGCAGTGGAGGCCAATTTGGGGTATAATATTTTCCAACAAACACGGCGTAAAAATCTCTAAAGCCTCCAAGTCTTTCCACTTGCATATCATGTTCGGAAGTATTAGAAAGCAACCGCAATTATAAGAGGGCAAAGCCAACCTCTTTAATAAAGGACATCTGTTAAAAACCAAACAAAAAAAGTAAGATCAATAAGAAGTGAGATATGTTGATAAAAAATATTAGCCATGTTCATTCCCAACACAAGGGATGGAGATCTAATACTTACAAATTTAGAAATTATTCTTTTCTATATCAGTAACAAAGGGGTAAAAATATTATACATGTAATACATAATATATACGAATTTCACTAGACAAGGGGTAAAAATTACAATTTAGTGTTTTTTTTCAAGAAAAAGGGGTCAAAAATGATGTTTTCCTATCATTTCATAGTGTTTAAAGCATTTTTTTCTAATTTAACTAGTACAAAAATGTCAACATTCAAAAGACTAGTTGAGTTGAATTACCCTCTTGCCTACTACTTACGTGGCTTCGCTACTGATTAAAACAATGATCAAACTTTGCAGGAAAATTTTACGGTACTTAAAGTCGAATCCAAATAATAACCGGATTATTCAGCACATTACATGTTAATATCGAAGAGTTACTGTTAGACAAAACAATTACAAGTAAAATAAACTAAAAAATTGAAACTTACCCTTCTGCGATACAATTGAGTACTTCCTCAGTCAAGAACAACCTCTCCGAAAAGACAACCTCATTGACAGTCCCATGACTACGACCGATCAGAAAGTTAATGAAGTATTTTAGAGAACTTGGCGTCCAATTGATCAAACAAGGTAAATCACCATTTAAGATAAGAATTTGCCAGCATTGAGGACTCAGGGTGGCTTTATGCCATGACTTGCATACGTATGGAACCCAGTCAATTAGAGACTTCAATCCAACTCTTGAAAATATGTCCACCAAACAATCGATTGGTAGGTCTTTCCATTTCCGATCATCCATCTGTTCACATGAAATTCTCACAATAATAAATAAACAATATTTAAAAATATATAAAACGTACTAGATTAATTGTAACTAAATTGAGGAATTTAATAGCAAAAAATATTAAAATGAACCTGGTTTGAAACTTCAATAATGTGTTTACTTCTCTCAGCATGCGCATATATATATATATATATATATATATATATATATATATATATATATATATACAGATGCATGATATCTAGAAGAACGAGGGGTGAACCGAAGGGTTGCATGCTTGACTCTTGGATATATACACAAAATGTTTAAAATCACACAAGTATGTTCTTTACTCGATCAACCCAGTTTGACTGCTTACATTCCCATGTTTTAAGCATATTAATGTCATCAATTTTTTTTAATTTAATCAAATTTTGATTATACTCCCTCATCCTAAAAAAGTATTTTGTTTTTACTCCTCCTGTCCATAAGTGAATGTCCAAAATTTCATTTAGGGAACATTCTAAAAATGTTTATTTTTATATATACTGCATACAATTTAATGCGAAGATGTATAAATATTATTGTTATCCACTTTGTCACTAATTACTTTTGCAACTATAAAATGTGTAGTGAAAAAAATGGTAAAAAACTTTAGGGGCAAAGTTTTCAATATGGACACTTTTCCTTTCGGGGGGGGGGGTCTCATTAATAAGTCCCACTTTTTTAAATGGAATTTTATCATACTCCCTCTATTTCAAATTAACTGGCGTTTAAGACTAAAACCATTTCAAAACAAGTGATTTACAGGATTTTTTTTTTTTTCAAATAATTCTAATTTAAAAATCTAAATCCCAAAATAACCCATATTTGAAACTATTTGTCAAAATGACCAATTTTTTGGAACTCGCTACACTATTTGCCAATTTTTTAGGGTACTTGAGGTTTTCAACCTCAAGTACCCTAAATCGGAACCGAACCGGGTAACCGCCTTAACCGGTTACGGTTTGACGGTTTGACTGATTAACCGGTTTCAATCGGATTTTTTTTTTTCATATTAGATTTTTAACAGATTTAAAAACAATTAAGGAAAAAGTTAATTTTCTAACATTTTTTGAATAAAAAAGTTAACATTTTGACAGTTTTTTGAAAAAATAGTTAACTTTTTAATAGTTTCTGTTAAATTCTATAAAAAAGTTAACTTTTTTTTTTCAATTTTTTTTTTGGATAAATAAGACTATTTTAGACTTTTATTTACTACATACATTTTTGCAAAAAGTTATATAAAAAAAGTTATGAATTTTGAAAGAAATAAAACTTAACAGTTTTTGTAAAAAGATAACTTTTAATTTTTTTCAATTTTTTTTTGGATAAATAAGACTATTTTAGACTTTTGTTTACTACATACAATTTTTGCAAATAGTTATATAAAAAAAGTTATGAATTTTGTAAGAAATAAAACTTAACTTTTTAAAAAGAAACGAAAGCATATAAAAGAAAAAAGGGACGGTACCCTTAAATTTTATTAATTAAAATAAAATTACAAAGAGGGGGACAACCAACCTTACCCTTTTATAAATAGGGGGAGGGGACATTTAGGAGCCTTTACCTCAACCTAACTATTACAATTAAATAAAAATAAATCTAATCTAAAGTCTAAACTAATCCAATTATAATAAAAATTAATCTAAAACATCATTCATTCATCACTACTTTCCGTGGTGTCCTCGACATCGTATTGATATCTTGGATCCAATAGATCCTCATCATAAGGCAAGTCTTGTTGCCTTTTTTCCGCTCTAACCCAATTGTCAAGTAAAAGTTGATGTTCCAAGTTTTCACTTGTTAGTTTAGAACGTCTTTCATCCAAAACATTTCTACCAACGCTAAATGCCGATTCAATCGCCACCGTTGAAGCGGGAGAGGCTAAGACTTCTTTAGCAACTATGGAAAGTATATGTGATAAATGCCTTTCCTTCTTGACCACCATTGTAAAACATCAAATTCATTTGAATTTGGATCTTGGTTTAATTCAAAGTTTGTAGTGATATAAGTTTCTAACTCCACGGAAATGTTTGATGATGATGAAGATGAACCTCGAGAATACAACATTTTTTACTATACAAATTTGCCAAAAAAAAACTATATGGATCCCCACTAGTAAAACTTGGTTGAGAAGTAGAGGAATCATCTTCGTGTTGTTGACTTTGAGAAGTGTTTCGATATAAGGCATTATACTCATTAAAAAGGTTAATCAAATCATATTTTGTGTCATGAACAATAATTGACGGAAGTTCATTACTACCGTCGCCATCGTGATATAATTTCATATAATAATAAGTTATAATACACTCTAAATCATCTAATTTAACTCGGGAATCTAATAACTTTGCAACCAAGAAAAGAGACGGATTAGTGTCAAAATATTTAAGCCACTTTTGTCTCATGTTAAAAAATGCATTCTTTTAAAATATGACATTCTTTTAAATTGTCAAAAATAGTAACAATTGCAACACAATGCTCTAGCACCAAAACGGAAGTTGGATAATAAACTCTTGAAAAAGCTAAAGTAGCGGTATTAAATTTTTTTAACTATTCACATAAATTAATGCATGCATTCCAATGATAAGTAAATAGAGGTTCATGATAGCCAATTGACATAAAAATTACATTAGGAGATCTTTATAAGCAAAACCATCGGTTAACATTTTGTACGTGGAATTCCACCTAGTTGGAACATCGTAAGTAAAATATTTGTCTGGCTCACTTTTACTTCTTAAAAACCTTATCCATTTAATTTTTTTAGAAATAAATTGAATACATCGTCTAATTGGCTTAACATAAGTTTCTAATGCATCTAAACCATCTCTAACACATAAATTAATTATATGACATAAACATCTAATATGAAAAAACTTACCCCCATGTGAGGGTTGACAAACGGTAATTAAATCGGGTAAACTAGCCGTATTAGCACTTGCTATGTCAAATGAAATAGTAAATATTTTTTTAAAAATACCATACTCAAGAAAAATCTCAAGCAATTTCGCACAAATATTTTTCGCGAAATGCGGTGGCTCAAAATCTTTGTAAGCAATTAGTCTTTTTTTTGGATTTTCCATGAATTATCTATCCAATGGCAAGTAACGCCCAAAAAAGTATTTATTTACCAATGATCACTCCAACCATCGGCACAAATTGAAACTTTATTTTCTAAATTTGATAAAACACCAATTAAATCATTTTTATATTTTTTTCACCACTCTAGTAATATCACGTACGAGATTCGTACGTGGTAATTTCGTGGTGGCGGGGTTTAAAGAAAGGTAGCAAAATTTTCATAAAAATCACAATCCGCAAAATTAAAAGGAAGGCCTTTAACGCAAATAAATTTGGCTAGTTCATCCCTATAAACCCACTTATCAAATTTAAAAAGGACGGAAGGGGAAGATGAACCTTGTGCACCCGAACCCGAACTACGTTGTTGATATTGTAATTGAGTTTGCGTAGCGGAAATGCCAAGTTTCTCGGGATGTTTTGACGACGTATGCCCGTTAAGCGTCTCATGCCCTCCGCCTCTTTTGAATGAGTAAGAGATGTAATCCGGTTCAAGAAATATTTGACAACGTTAAATATATTAATTATTGTATTTTAATTAGTATTTTAGGATTTAATTTGTTGTAGTTTATATTTTATTTCTTATTTTCGTCATTAACTTTAATAGGATGATTAGAGGTGATTTTAGTGTAGATTTTGAGGAGATTTACTAGTTTTTGAGTCCTATTAAGTTACCATATAGGTTATGAGTAATTCTAGAAGGTTTAGGAGTGTTTTTCAAGTTTTATGGGCACTATAAAATAGGCCTAAAGTTGTATTCCGAAAATTAGACTATTTTTTATTAATAAAATTAATTGCTTTGCAATCGAAGGTTTTTACCTTGAAGCTTTTAGCTTGTTCCTTGAATTTCTTAGGAGATTCTTGACTGAGTCTTAATTGACTTAATATGTCTTAATTGATCTGCAGAAGATTATCATCATCTTGGTGATTCTCTTGTTCAAACCCTAGTTCATTGATTTGAATTAGGTCAAATAGTTGTTGATTCAATTATTTGCCTATCCTTTATTATTCCGCTGCAACCCATTTACATCAGTTGGTATCAGAGCGAGTTCGATCCATGGAGAAGATGGCCAACAATGGTGGAGACGATAAATCACTTCTTGAGAAGATTGATATGCGTCTAAAGCATGATCGTTGGCAAGTAAGACATTTTTCTTTGAAGTTTAGCAATCTTGAGAAGGAGGCCGACTATAAAAATGACTTGATGCTTCATTATAAATCCGAGATTCAGAACGACGCACTTCAGGCATGGCTCTGATAGATAAGTATCGAGAGGAGAGGGATGTTGTTTGGGCAGAAGCCGTTCGTTGTTATGATCAAATAGGTATTTATACAAAATCTTTTCGGCGTTTCGAAGCAAAGCGAGCTAGAATTGAAGCGTCTCGAGGAAGAAAATTGCCTTGTTATTGAAAACTTTCCTGCCCAAGAAGATCATGTTGAAGAGGAGATTATTGTTGAAGATATATGCGCAAAGGACGAGGTCATTCAGGTTTGTGATAATAATATTCATACCCATATTATAAACCCTGTTCATGACCTAGTTTAGTCCAAAGTGGAGGAGGTTGTTAGTATTAATTGATTTATTGCAAAGTCAAATTTTGTGTGGGGTAATATTTTTGTTGATGATTTTCTTATGGTTGATCATGGGGTGATTGGGGAGGATGTTCAACAGAAGGATGGAAAGGATGGGATAGATGGAATACTTTTATATCCGGACAAAATTGGTTTACCTCATATTTTGCTAAAAAGGCGAATTTATTCAAAGTTTTTATTTCGATGGAAGGGCTCGTTTCAACGATCGGACGAGGATTCGGGGCGAATCCTTTTTCAAGTGGAGTAGGTCTCCGGAGAAACGCGTTTCTCCAAAAGTTATGGAGAAACGTGTTTTTTAATATCCAGAACTACCAAATTGAATATCCAGAAACACACAATTGACCATGTCCAGAAACTATAAAATGAGTATCCAGAAACCTTCAAATGTATATCCAGAAACCATTAAATGAATATCCAGAAATATTCAAAATGAGTATCCAGAAACCTTCAAAATGAATATCCAGAAACTTTAAACTGG
Organism: Adenophora triphylla var. japonica; assembly: GCA_022495995.1. NCBI lineage: Eukaryota > Viridiplantae > Streptophyta > Magnoliopsida > Asterales > Campanulaceae > Adenophora > Adenophora triphylla. The sequence continues at coordinate 177,753 of JAFEMH010001365.1, read as the reverse complement.
CAATCCAGAAATGTGTTAGGTGCATATCCAGAAGTATGTGAATGTATATCCAGAAATGTGTTAGGTGCATATCCAGAAATTACTTATTGAAGGTTTCTGGATATCCAGAAACCTTTAAATGTATATCGAGAAACCATCAAATGAATATCCAGAAACATTTTGAAGGGTTCTGGATATTCATTTTGAAGGTTTCTGGATATTAAAAAACCCGTTTCTCCATACAGTAGTTTCTCCTTAGATTTTACGTTTCAAGTGGGGGTGAATGATGTAATCCGGTCCAAGGAATATTTGACAACGTTAAATATATTAATTATTGTATTTTAATTAGTATTTTAGGATTTATTTTGTTGTAGTTTATATTTTATTTCTTATTTTCGTCATTAACTTTAATAGGATGATTAGAGGTGATTTTAGAGTAGATTTTGAGGAAATTTACTAGTTTTTGAGTCCTATTAAGTTATCATATAGGTTAGGAGTAATTCTAGAAGGTTTAGGAGTGTTTTTCAAATTTTATGGGCACTATAAAATAGGCCTAAAGTTGTATTCCGAAAATTAGACTATTTTTTATTAATAAATTAATTGCTTTGCAATTGAAGGTTTTTACCTTGAAGCTTTTAGCTTGTTCCTTGAATTTCTTAGGAAATTCTTGACTGCTTCTTAATTGACTTAATAGGTCTTAATTGATCTGCAGAAGATTATCATCATCTTGGTGATTCTCTTGTTCAAATCCTAGTTCATTGATTTGAATTAGGTCAAATAGTTGTTGATTCAATTATTTGTCTATCCTTTATTATTTCGCTGCAACACTTTACATCAGTAAGACGCGATATAATAGTTGCAAAATGCTCGAAGATTATAATCATCATCGGCATTAATTTTTCTTTTGGTGAAATGGATGGCGAAGGTATCGAATTGCGGCTCTCTTTCTTTAGGAGGTTGTCGTTGTCCCCGACCCCGATCACCTCCCCTAGTAGCTCGGCTGCCCCTACCACTCCTAGCATTACCACTTTCAATTTCAACTTGTTCTTCTTCCTCTTTTTGTTGAATATTTGAATTTTGATGATCAAAATCATCGTTGGGGGAGGAAGAACCAACATGTGACTTGCCTAAATTGCTTCTCCTTTGATTTCCAGCCATTTGTGTAAGATAAAATGAAGTTTGGAAATGAAACGGAGCTTAAAAATGGATGAAAATGAAGAAAAATACTAATTTCGTTAGAAAACTAACTGAAAATGGGACAATATTTAACTAGAAATTGGATGAGAGTAAGAGAATATGTGAATATTTGAGAGTAGAAGAGAAAGAGTAGAGAGAAATAATGTGAAAATTAAATAAAATGGGAGGAGGGAGGTGATATTTATAGTTAGTTTTAATTAGTGAAAATGTTTTTTTTTTGTTAGATCTGTTAGGACCGTTAGGCGGGGACATGAGGGAGACAAGCGCTGGAAGCCAGGCGGCCAGGAAGGAAACTAGCCGTTGGAGGGTGAGGCGGCCCAACGGCACAACGCGCCAACGCCACGTGGCCTATGCCCAACCCGCCCAAGTCCCAACTGTCATATGACCGTTTGAAATTGATTTGAAAAAGACGGTTTAGCCGGTTTAACCGTCGGTTGACTGGTTTTCCTTTTTTCCAAATCGAAACCGAACCTCCCTAAAATCGATTTCGGTTAACCATATTGACCAATTTTGATCGGTTCCAAACCGGCCGGTTAGCCGGTCCGATTAAAAAAATGGTCACGTCTACCCTAAAGTTTGATATATTTAGTACACTTTATTAATGAAAGAAATAATTTAATTGATAAAGAAATTTTGCTATTGATTTCGAATCATATTAAATTTACGTAATAAGCAAGTTATTTAAATTAATAAAATGTAAGTTAGAGACTTTTTATAATTTAACTTTTAATTCACCTAATATTTCATCTTCTTTTAAATACATTATTTCAGTGAATAATAAAAGTTATGATAAATCTATCTTTTACTTCATATCATTTAAAATTCACTTGATACTTAAGTTATATTAATGAAATTAGTTATAAGACATTTGATAATCTCAAGTTTCATCTTTTTTTTTTTTTTTTGACTTGTTACCGCTAATGTTTATTACATAGTTTCCTTTTAGTTCTTTCTATTCATTATTTGTTATTTGAATTCTATTAATTAAATCAAAATATTAGTCTTTTAAATAATCTTAACTTATTTAACTTTAGTTTCACTATCCTTTATAAGTTACAACATGTGCACTTTAATAACAAAATAAAGTTAATTCATGATAAATTTAACTTTAGTTTTATTATCATATGATTCTTTTGATAATCACAAATTTATTTAACTTAAGTTTCATGTTTATTTATAAGTTATTGCATGTACGATATTTTTAAATTAGGAGACTTTTGATAATTGAAAATTTATTTTAGATAATGTTTCAACTTTTTTAGTGATCTATTAGATGCACATATATTTATTAAATATTTTTATGTTTAATATAGTTTGATTAATAATGAAGATACTTTTGATAATTCAACATAGTTTCACTTAATGTTTCATCTTTTTTTAAAGAAAATATTGCATTAACATATATTTATTGAACGTTTTGAGTTAAATACTACTAATAATATTAATAATAATAATATTAATAATAATAATAATAATAATAATAATAATAATAATAATAATAATAATAATAATAATAATAATAATAACAATATTAATAATAAATATAACTTTTGATTTTAATATCAATTAATATTTAAGTTATATTAAGTTAAATTAATATAAATAAATTATGAGACTTTTAAGAATCTCATTTTTCAACTTCCTTAACAACATATTATTCAATATTTCATCTTTTTATATGATTCATTATAGGCAAATATATTTATTACATGTTTTTCTTTTTAAATATTTTGAATCTTGATTTTTTTTCATTTTATATCATATTGAATTCATAAGTACAATAATATATTAATAAGATCAAGTTATAACAATTATGATAATCAAAATCACTATTTAGTTCATGAATTGTCTCTATGTATTAAATGAATCTATGACATAAAAATATCTCTGAATGACTTAAATTTTGAATTATGAAATTAGTTCTAGTATCATTAAAAAAACATAAAATCATTGTTACCGACATTCATATTTTGAAAATAATTAAAAGCGATTAAAAATTTATTCCTCAATATTAAAAAAACTTTATTTCTCGTCTATGTTTCTTCGAAGTTTTAAAAAATGAATCCACATGAGTTTTCTCACCATTTGAATATCCATGTTCCACCAACATCTCAATATCGGGCTACAATTAACAAATTGCAATATAATTGTTGTATGAGTGAATAAAAATGTAATTTACATTTGGTATGATAGTAACTTATGAAAATTAAGAGTAGGTCTGCTGAGAAACGCGTTTCTCCATAAGTTATGGAGAAACGTATTTTTCCAAATGTTCTGGATATCAGTTTCAAATGTTCTGGATATCCAGAAACTTACAAAATGACAAAATGACGGGAACGATGAAGCTAATGCCTCCATACAAATTGAGCTGGTCTTTGAGTAACCATTTCCAATTCAAATTCAATCGCACATTAAAATCACAACAAAAATCCATCCAACGAAATTAAATTCAGATTCAAAAAAAAGAAGAAGGTAGAGATAGAGATTTTACGAAATCAACTGGGAGTGAAATCGAGAGGCGCTCATCAATAAAAACGCTCCTGACATTGACGAAACGTCGAGCAAGCAGCTTCATGATTGCGATTGCAAGAGGATTGTGCTTTCTTCACTTTGATTGTCATCCTGGAATTGCCCATGGAGATCTGACGACAAAAAATGTCGGGAAATTGGAATAGATTGGATCGGGGAAGAAGAGGTTGAGGTTGGGTTTGGAGGTCGCCGGTTGATTTGGCCGGAGGGGGAGAGCTTGGTGATGGGTTTTGGCCGGTGAGATGGGTGAGGGAGCTGCTTTGCGTCTAGAGAGAGAGAGGGAGGTGCGTGAGAGATAGGGTGAGTCTGTCTGTGTTGTGTGTGTCCATAAACCCGTTTCTCCGTAAATGATGGAGAAACACGTTTCTCCCTAGATTTTGGCAACCCTTTCTATCCAATAAAATAGGTGTTTTAGCACCAACTTGCCTATAATATTCATTATCTTGTTTTTGCTTTCCCTGTAAGTAAATACAAAACATTTAACTAAAACAAAATAATTTATTAAACATAATACATAAGAATCTTGAAAAATGACCAAAGAAATAACTAAAAAATTGCTTAAAAATAAAGTTAAATATAAAAAATTAAAAATAAATCAGATGAACCTTGAATCGAATGAACCGTAAACCAGACCGTGAACCTTATATACATGGTTCATTTACGATTTATATGTTTACTGAACCGTGAACCGGCGGTTAATGAATCGGGAACCGACGGTTCATATGAATCGAGCATGTCTCTATGCATGTTTTAATTATTGCAAGTAGCATGTCACACTTCCCGTTTCTCGATTTAGTCCACCATAATGGTATCAAAATAATACTATTGCAATCAGACATATTAACGCTAACCGCCACGTCCAAGTAACAAAGACAGAAGGGTACTTGATGTCTACTCTCATGCCATTATTGGTCTATGTGCAACTGCACGTGCTACTACATATTTGAATCAAATTTACAATTAATAACAATATTTGCGCTATGAGTGTGCTACTGAATTAGTTGTATTGTACGGACTGAAAACATGAAATGAATTAACCTATTTTATTGAATTATTTTGAATGTTATAATTGTATTTGATGCTGCAGGAAATGTGCTTATCAATCTTCCTCCACGTGGCAGGATTGATCACCTGGCTTCTTGACCTGAAAACAGAACCCACGACTAGCCGGATGTGTCTCCGGCGAAGACGCTCGGGCGTGAGAGTAAGATAACAGTTGTATAAAGCTCAAAATGTATTGAATAATGAACTCAGAATACAAAATGGCAGTTACCTTTCACCGTTTGGTAGTGATGAAGTATTTATAGACAAGAGTGGTGTAATTTTGGGGAGGCGACATGTGCTCCGAGATTATAGCGGCAGTTACTTGATTGTGGGAACGTGTCTATAACGGCCCCTGATTTGTAGGGATGTGGTTATGAGAATTGTTCAACCAAATACGCCTTCAAGTATCAAGTCGTCACTTGTTAATTTAGGTCGAGGTCGCCATTCGAGGAATGGTCGACACATTGTCGGGTAGAGCATGGTTCGTACCCGAGTTATAATATGGATTCTGAGGTCGGACTAAGTTAAGTCGGGGCCTGGTGAGCCGGACCATGGGCTTAGTCGACTGATCTTTGAGATGGGCTTTGGGCCCTGTTTTGATTGGGCTAGCCTTATTGAGAATGTGGAAGTCCAGGCTGTCCGTGATTGGGCTTTACTCGTTTGGCCCAACTCGACATTTTTGGTATGTTCAGTGGCCCCCAACTTTCGAGTTGACTTCGTCGACTTGGAAGTTAAGAAGATTTCTTTGACGAAAATTGCTTTACTCGCAGGTCGATGCTAGTCTTTGAAGTAGGTCGACCATGATGACGTGGCAACATCCTGATCGTTGGCGATGAACGGTTGGAGATGAAGGAGCGCCGATTTTAGTAATGATTGCAATTCTGACTCTTGGAACTCCTTCTCGGAAACCGCTTCGGTTTTTAATTTTGGAAAATTAATTTCGATTTTCCTTTCCCTTTCCAATTTTAGGAAAATATAAATAGCAAAATCCTCCTTCGTTTAGAACTTTTACCGTTTTCAAGCTCTTGAGAATCTCCGGCGAAAATAGCGAAGAAGCAGTTGAGTTAAATTGGGCTTCCATCTTCGGCAACAGCTTCCTATTCCGACATTTACAGAGGTATTTCTCTCTCATTCTTCCTTTAGAGCTTTAATTTCTGTTCTATCTTTGATTTCTGCCATGGCTAGAACCTTTAGTAGCGAGCCAGGAGCTTGGTATGGGTACTGCACTGTTAACCGTAGGGTTTACAAGAATGTGAACGGTGAGTGGAGAGAACTGTCTTTGGATGAATGTGCCTCCATTTTAACCAAGTGGGAATTAAATTTTAGTGAGATAGGTTTGCCCATTGTAGGAGACGTTGAAAACCTGGTAATTGATGATTCAAATGTCGTCACTTTCCATCTATTCCATGAACTGCTCGACCATATTACTTTGTTCTATGTTAGGGATGTCCTCAAACCCTCCTTCCTTAGGAATAGGATAGGCTTTCCAGGGGAGTCTAGGTCGCCCTTAAATAGGTCGACTGAAATTATTCATAGGCCTGACTCCCCTGTTTCTCCTTCTTCTTGTACAGATATGGCAACTCAAGGCGGAGCTACAGCATCTACTTCCTCTGGTCCCAGAATCGTTGATGCATTTGACGATACAGCCATGCCAGGAAAGAATGAGAGGGGTTATGTTCCCCAAGGGCCATTACGTGGAAAGAAGAACCTGCCTTCTAGGTATAGCATGATTTGGGATTTCTGTGAGGTAAGTAAGGAAGATTATAGGGTGACCATTTATACTCAGAGGGAGTTTATGAAGTTGTTTAGGTCGTCATTTACTAAGGATGCCACTAGGGTAGCCTTCTTCTATGGTCAATTTGTAGCTGGCCTCAGGTTACCTCTTGATCCCTTCATAAATGAGTTTTTAGAATGTGCCAATGCTCTTCCCCTTCAGCTCGGAGCCAATACTTGTAGGGTCCTTGTGTGCTTTGCTATGGTGTGCAGATTCTTAGGATATGAACCTTGTATGAGAGTGTTCAAAGAATTTTTCAGTATAAAGTATAGTGGAGAGGACCTGAGCATCAGTACCCCCTCTAAACCTAAATCTCCCAAGCTCTTCACCAACCTCCCAAGTAAGCATAGTGGCTGGAACTCGCATGTTGTTGTGGTAGAGAGTAGATTAGGATGGGAATTCCCATTGCCCAATGATGAAACAGAAGCCATAGATGAGGGGAACTATTGGGAGCCGACCTGGCATCTTAACTTGTATAGGGCTTTGTGTCGCTTAGTCGAGAGAAGACCCATTAGCTAGGAGAGTCTGCTCACCACCGGGTATAACTTCGTCAGTGGGATGATGTACTGGAGATGGAGTGGTAGAGCCCCTTGTCCCTGTGTTGAGAGGACAAATATATCCCGACTGGGTTACTCATTCTCTGGGGAGGTTTGGAAATTTGTGCCAGCGTTGCAAGAAGACAGAAAACTACTGCAAGGATAACGGGGAGCATGCCGGTGGTAAGATCTTGTTCTGCAACCCTTTACTCGTCTATTGTTATCTTGTATATGTATGCAACTCTTAGATCGTCCGTTGTCTGCTCGTATGTAGAACTTAGTTAGCTCGTACATAGAACTATTTCGAATTGCAACTCTTTATCAAATTGCCTGCTCGTATGTAGAGTTATTCAATTCGTACATAGAACTGCTTTGAGTTGTATTAATTACCTCGTCAATGGTTTACTCGTAGAACTGTTTTGAATTGCCGAGCTAACACTTGATTTCTTTGATGTCGTGTAGTTTTAACTCCCGAACAAGAAGCGAATATGGTGCGTATTGTTGGGGTTTCTGATAAGAAGAAAGCGAGGAAGGACCATGGGAAGGCTAATGCTCGTGCTCGCGGGCGAGAGGAAGCCGCGTTAAGGACCCGGTCGGCTTCGAAAGACAATATTGGGATGGTGCCCATGGAAGGGGTAGATGAAGAAGATCCTTTGCTGAGCAGTAGTCATACCTTGAGCGTGACTGAGGAGGGCAATGAATCCAACAAATCTGGCAGGCCTGATGTGAGCTCCGACCCAACTACTGATGTCAATGTAGGGACCTCCGATCTTTGTCGGAGCGGGAACTAGTCCACTTGGATGTCGTAAACATTGATGACGACGTCATAGGCTGAAGTTGATGATCAACCTGCTGAGGACTAAGAGGTTGCGATCGACAAGGGAATGCTTTGTTTCATCGAGCCAAGCTGCTTCCACCTCCTCCGGACCTCTTCTTATCCCAACCAGGAATCCATTGAAGAAAGGATGCGGAGGCTGAGTGACGTTCCCTCTCTTGAAGGAGTAAATTGCACAGTCGCGGCTACCCGGACATGAACTTGGGCCGGTGATTGTGAGAAGAAGCGAGTGGATGTGGAGTCTGCTAGCTCACTTGGGCGATAAGGGCATGACACCGAGGAATTCTCGGCTCGATGCAGGGCGGCTCATTGCGAGGTAACTTCTCACTTTCTCTTTTATTTTAGTCGTCTGCTCCTTTACTCGATCCACTTGAATCTCGAGCTAACACTTCTTTGTTTCCTTTGGAATGCGAGAATCTTACAATGATTGAGCAAGCCAAGAGCTCTTGGAGGGCCTCCATTGAGAGGGAGAGACAAGCCCTTCGTGATTATTCCAAAAAGGCTCAAGAGCTTGCGGAATGGAAAGAGAAGTATAATGACTTGGACAATTCGTATGGAAGCCAACGAAGCGGTGAAGACCAAGGCTTTGTCCGACCTTGAGGCTCACGAGTCCAAACTCAAGGAAGTGGAGGTGAGAGGGATCTTGAGAAGAAAGAAGCTGGGGAAGGCCAAGGCGGAGCGCCACTATTAACAAACTTCTAAAGGAGAAGGATGCCTTCTTGCTCGAGTTGCATGAACGGCATCGACTTGAGAGAGAGAAGAGTCGAGAAAGACCACAAGATTTGCTATTGAGAAAACTACTAAGGAGGCCTGCGAAGCCGCGATTGAGAAGTTCAAGGCGGGGATGAGTATTATGATGCCATAGTGTCTAAGGCCCAAGATTTTCTTGAGGTCGGCAAAAGACACATGGCCGTCGTGCGCTTGTAGATCCAACGGCTACGGTTACCATCGAGCAATTAGCTCGTTGGTTTGCGAGTCCCAATATGACATGACGGCTCGTGGTGGTCACTCGCTCGTTCCTTACCTTGAAAACGATCTAGCTTTCATTGCCCCGAGAGGATGAGGAGGATCGGCTGCGAGAAATGGGAAGCTCCCACTGTCCTTGATAGAAATTTTGATGTGGTCTTGGCGGAACTCGACGATGTTGAAGCCATGGAGATTGAGCGAGCGAGACATATTACGAATCGGGTAAGCCCCTAGAGCCCCAGGCAACAAGAAGATGGTGAAGGTCGAGCTTCCATTGATGACCAAGCTGATGTCGGCCAGGACTCTTAAATTATTTAGTTGAATTTGTAATGAACAAGCTCCAACCAACAATTTTTACTCTTTTGATTCCTTGAATATTTGAATGCCTTGGCCCTATTTTTTGGGAGGCAAGATACTCTTGTAAATTTATTTTGTCTAAGTCTTAGCCCGTTTTGGGAGACTTATCTCTATCTTAGCTGACTTTTGTTTTTGAATGTTGTATGTTTTTCATTCCATATTGTATGTCTAGCTAGATGTAGCTAATATAAGTGAGTCAACTTGAGCCTAGAGGCGACTTGATCTTGTTGGTTTAGTCGACCTCAGACTTGATTAACTTTTTTGTGAACGAGATTGACCATGAGTCGAACTGTTCATACTATTGAAAGCGGCAGGGTCGAGTTAATTAGGACCAAGTTTATTAGGAATCATACTTGTTGAATAGGCGAAGCTGATTAAGAATCGAGCTAAGTAAATCAAGCTGACTAAGAGTCGAGTTTGTTAGCACTAAGTCGACTAAGGGTCGGACTTGTTAAGTGAACAAAGCTGATTAAGAATCGAGCTTGTTAGAACGAAGGCGACTAAGAGTCGAGCTTGTTAGGGTGAAGGCGACTAAGAGTCGAGCTAAGATGAGCGACTAAGAGTCGAGCTCGTTAGAACAAAGTCGACTAAGAGTCGGACTTGTTAAATAAACAAGGCGATTAAGAATCGAGCTTGCTAGAACGAAGGCGACTAGGAGTCGAGCTTGTTGATATTAATGTAACACTATGTTTGATCGACTAAACTGCTCTTTTCATTGAAGTAGGAATCATGCTTACATCGATTTGAAACTAGCTTTCACACAAACTTGAACTTTGAAATTGAAAAACTAGAAGTAGTATTTGATGAGGTGAGTAGCATGCGAAGGATGTTTCAACTCGTCACCTCCCGGGGATGAGCTATCATGTAGGTCCCTTCCTTGACGACTCGAGTGACTATATAGGGACCTTCCCAGTTAGGAGATAGCTTGTTCTGCTGGGTCCTTCTACCCGTTGCCTCAATCTTTCTCAATACGTAATCTCCAACTTGGAAAGACCTTGCCTTGACCTTCTTGTCGTGATAACTTTTGGTCCGCTGCTTGTAATTGACCATTCGGAGGTAGGCTGTTTCTCGCTTCTCGTCGATCAGGTCCAAGTCGATCAACCTGTTGGTGTCGTTCTGCTCTTGATCAAAGAAGGTCACTCTAGCAGTAGGGAATCTGAGCTCAGCAGGTGCCATGGCCTCTGACCCATATGTGAGAGCAAAAGGGGTTTCCCCCGTAGGCCCCAAGTGGTTGTACGAAGCGCCCCGAAGAGCAAGGGGGAGTTCGTCCAACCAATTGTTTCGTCGACCTACGAGCCCAGTCTTGAGCGAAGATAGAACAAGTTTATTTGCTGCTTCAGCTTGCCCATTTCCTTGAGGATAGGCGACAGAAGATTTCCAATGTTTGATTCCAACTCGCTTCATCTCTGCTTCGAAAGTCTGGGAGAACTGTAAACCATTGTCGGACACTATAGCTCGAGGAAAACCAAACCGACACCAAATGAAGTCATGAATAAAGTTGATAGCATTTTCCTACGTGATGCGAGGTAATGGTTTGGCCTGAACCCATTTAGTGAAGTAATCTATGGCGACGATCACATACTTGCAGTTTCCTCGGGCGGGAGGAAGGGTCCAATCGGGTCGACGCCCCACATGTCAAACGGCGGCTGCGATCACGGGAGTGCAGCTCTGTTGTAGGTACATGGGGAAGGTTGGCAAACCTTTGGCATTGATCACATTGCTGAACAAAGTTGTGAGTGTCGGCTCTCGTGTGACCGAGTAATATCCCAACGTGATTAACTTGTCAGCAAGAGTCCTGGCCCCCGGGTGTCCACCACAAATTCCACTATGCACTTCGTGTATCAATAGGGCGACCTCTTGAGGGTGGATGCACTTTAGTAATGGTCGAGTATAAGATCTTCTGAATAGGTCGCCTCCTTGAATGACATACCTTGGAGCTTTCTTTTTGATAGCTCGAGCCTTCTTCTCATCATCTGGCAGCTCTCCATTCTCTAAATATGCCTTCATTTCCTCGATCCAACACTTCTCCTGAGTCCAATTTCTTGAGGGATCATCTATGCATTGAATTTTTACTCTTTCATAGAAATTTGGACTTTCGAGGAAGGAGATAGGTTCATCATGTGGTTCATCCGAAGTGGCTAACTTCGAGAGGAGGTCAGCTAGCTCATTGTCTTCTCGTCCAATTCTTTGGATCTCCCAGAATTCCAAATCTTTTATCAGTTCCTTCACCAGGTCGCAGTATTTAATCAGTGTGGCACTAAGTACCTTGTACTCGCCTCTGACCTGCATCTCTTTGACACTGGTGGGAGCTTTCATGTCGACTAGCGCCTTGATTTTTTCTGGATTGGCTTCTATGCCTCTTTGAGATACCATAAATCCCAAGAACTTGCCAGCTGCAACTCCAAAGACACACTTACTAGGATTGAGCTTCATGTCGTTTGCTCGTAAATTGGCGAATGTCTCCTTCAGGTCGACTACGTGACTCCCGGTCTTAGTTTTAATGACCATGTCATCAACATAAGCCTCCATATTTCGACCAATTTGTGAGGCAAAAACCTTGTTCACCATTCTTTGATAGGTAGCTCCTGCATTTTTTAAGCCAAATGGCATCATGTTGTAGCAGTAAATGCCTCCAGCTGCTTGAAATGCCGTTTTCACAATGTCATCCTCGTGCATCTTTATCTGGTGGTATCCCGAGTAAGCATCCAGGAAACTGAGAGTAGAGTGGCCAGCGATGGAATCAACAAGCTTGTCAATTCTAGGAAGAGGATAGCTATCCTTTGGGCAAGCTAGATTGAGAGTAGTGAAGTCGACACACATCCGCCACTTGCCATTCGATTTCTTTACCATGACCACGTTGGCCAACCACGTTGTATGAGTGGCCTCTTTGATTATCCCTGCACTCAAAAGTTTTTGTACCTCTGCTTTGATAGCCTCTTCCTTGTCGCGAGCAAAACTTCTCAACTTTTGGGGTCTAGGCTTTATGGTCGGGTTGACTTCAAGTCTGTGAACAGCGACCTCCTCCTTGATTCCCCTCATGTCCTCTACCCTCCATGCGAAGACATCGTTACTTTCCTTGAGTAGCTCGATGATTTCTGCTCGCTCCTCAAGCCCGATAAATTTGCTTCCCAATCTGAATTTTTTGGTCGGGGTAGGAAAAGTTGGTGATTACTGACTCTAACTCATCCACAGCTTCTAGCTCTGGTCCATCTCTGAATTGTAGAGTCTCCACTATGATCTCCCTGACCTTTTGTCTTTCCTCAGCTCCCAAGTGTGGAGCCTCCTCAGCTATCATATCATCAAGTTTGTCTGCAACCTTGCTGGTGGTGGTGGCCCCCGAGTTATTGTCGAGCTGGAGGCATAGGTTGCCTATGATGACTTGGTCGACCATAACTACATCTGAATCGACCTCAGTGGTGTTAGAGTGACGTGTCGACTCAAGCATGACCTCGTCATTTGAGTGATAGGTCGACTCTTCCACGTTGGTGATTGTTGACATTAGGGTAGTTTTGGTGGTGGCCCGGGCGGACGGCTTTAAGTAACCATCGTAGCGAGTCTCAATCTCTAGCTCCCTTTTCTTTCTTTCTCTTAGAACATGATCCGAGATAAGCACGAGGCTGTGCCTTGTACATGCAACCTACTCCGGCAGGTGTAGGGAACTTTACTCATTGGTGAGGAATTGATGCTACCATTCCCAAGAGCGACTGTCAGGAATTCCAAGTATGGCGGCATAGTCACTATTTACATCAATTACGATAAATTGTACCTTCGAGACAATCACGAGGGTGCGCTTGGCCTAGGTCGACGTCGAGCACTATCGGCCTTTAGCATCAACTCGGTGGTTGGTGAAGCCCTCCAACCTCGCCATCATATCTCTCCAACTGTTCATCATTAAGACCCGTCTCCTTGAAAGTTTTGTAAAACAAAATATCCTTGCAGGCCCCGTGTCGACTAAGAGTCTCGCTCGTCGTACATCCATCAATGAGACTGGGATGACGAGAACTTGCTCCCTAGCCGCCATATTAGTTGCCAATTCATGGGGGTAGAAGGCGATCGCTTCATCTCTTACTTCTCCTTGGAGGCACATGTGGGGCCTTATTGAGCTGGAATATCTTGTGCTTGATGGCCGTGTTGCTCGCTTGTTCGGTGATGACCCCGGAGGTTCGGTCTAGGCTGCCTAGGTCCTTGTTGCCCACTGCTACATTTGCTCACCTCCTCCGGCTTGAGGTCTCTTCACATAAGCTTAGTCTCCCGGTCGACCATTCTCTTGGATGATACGCTTTAATCCCAAGCAATCCTCTCGGCCAGAGATGACCGGTGTCTTTGTGGTAGTCGCGTACTTCTGTTGTCCCTCCTAAACTTGTTGCTGGATTCATTGGCTGGAGGAGCCGGTTCGGCGGCATTCATAATCTCGGTTCGACTCACCGTGAGGAGTGAAAGCTTCGGGCACCTTCTGTTGCCCTAGTTCTGTTCTTTCCATTTTTATTGTTCCCCCCATTCTTGTTGGAGTCCTTTTTATCATCAGTGACTTCAACCTTGGGGCTTTTTCCCTTCTTCTTTTCTTTCCTTTCCTCAGCCAGAGCGACATTATACACTTTTTCAAACAACTCCTGTCGAGTTGTGACCGTTCGGACTGTGAGCTCGTAGTCCATGTCTTCCGAGGAAATACCACTTCGGAAGCAATTGATTACCTCCCTGTCTGTGATGTCCTCTTCAATCTTGTCGACCATTTCTTTGAACTTGGTGAAGTAGCTCATGGAGCTTTCATTTTTGGCCTGCACCAAGTTGTTTAAATCAGTCACCGTCACTTTCCGAGCTCCAGCAGTCGAGAAGCAATCTAGGAACTTGGTCCTCAAGCATGTCCAAGTGGTTATGCTACCAGCTGCCAAACCATTAAACCATGTTAAAGCCGCTCCTGTGAGGGTACTTACGAGGGCTTTGCACATATTGTCGTCTTCATTGGCGACAAAACACATCGTGGCCTCCAAGTGTGCTATGTGGCTTCTTGCATTAGTGGAACCAGAATACTTCTCTAGAAGGGGCAACCTGAAACTAGGGGGAGGTCGACTATCTCTCAGCTCCTTGGAAAGTGGTCGAAGAGCAAAGTCAATTCGTTCGACCTTCCCAGCATCCTTTTTCTTCTCCTCCTCCCATTGCTCAAACTTCTTTTTCATCGACAACCATTCTCTGGCATCGGGTCTTTCATCTCCTGGAGGGGGAGCAGCATTTGACCTCTGGCCCTCACTTCTGGGGGGAGTCACCTGCCTACTCCTTCGGGCCCCTGTGAGAATTGGTCCTTTCGATCTTATTGGATATCTATGTACATTACTTCTTTGAGGCGACTGCGCCTCTCGGCGACGAGACGGCGACCTGCGCTTTGTTATCTCCATGTGGCGACTGCGCCTTTCCCCTCTCACAGGCGACCTATGCCCATTCCTGTCTCTATGGGATCCACGATCTCGTTCGCCTTTGGAGAGACATGCCTGTTGGTTGGTACATTCACCGAGTCCTCAAATCAGATTGAGCCTCATGTTCCCTGTTTCTGTTGAGGCTAGCCCTTAGGTCGTTACTCGGCACATGAACAATTGTGGGAGCTCGCTGAACCATCCTGTCCTCGCCATTCTGCCCCACACCTTCATTTGGCCTAGCACTCACGGCTGCTTGCACATTGGAGACTTGGGAGGGAGCAATCCTTTACGAACGTACGTCGGCACCGCTCTGCCTCCTCCATGGCTATCAGTCGGCCAAAATTTGAGCTCGCTCTAACATCATTTCCTTCTTGCTCATAGGATTAATTGAGGGACTGCCTGTTTCCCATGTTCACTGTGCAGTTGGACGCTTAGGAGGAGGTGGGACTCCTTGCCCCTCCATATGCCTTTTCCCTCTCCTTGTGTCGAGGCAATCCTGTGCCATCAGCTGGCTGGTAGATCGCGTGGCTCTACCATGAGGACGATTTGGTGGGGGAGGAGGCAAGTCCATGTTTTCGGCATTGACATTGAGATTTCTGCGTTTGTATTGGTGTTGTTGTTCACCTCAATGAATTCTTGAAGCGTCTTCAACATGCCCGTGCAGGGGTTACCATTGTTGTAGGTTGATGAACTTTGAGGTCAAGCTTAAGCACGATTTCCGGCAATGGAACCAAGCGATCTTTGCTGCAGGAAATGTGCTTATCAATCTTCCTCCACGTGGCAGGACTGATCACCTGGCTTCTTGACGACAGCAGAACCCACGACTAGCCGGATGTGTCTCCGGCGAAGACTCGGGCGTGAGTAAGATAACAGTTGTATAAAGCTCAAAATGTATTGAATAATGAACTCGAGAATACAAAATGGCGAGTTACCTTTCACCGTTTGGTAGTGATGAAGTATTTATAGACAAGAGTGGTGTAATTTTGGGGAAGGCGACATGTGCTCAGAGATTATAGCGGCGGTTACTTGATTGTGGGAACGTGTCTATAACGGCCCACGATTTGTAGGGATGTGGTTATGAGAATTGTTCAACCAAATACGCCTTCAAGTATCAAGTCGTCACTTGTTAATTTAGGTCGAGGTCGCCATTCGAGGAATGGTCGACCTGACTGTCGGGTAGAGCATGGTTCGTACCCGAGTTATAATATGGATTCTGAGGTCGGACTAAGTTAAGTCGGGGCCTGGTGAGCCGGACCATGGGCTTAGTCGACTGATCTTTGAGATGGGCTTTGGGCCCTGTTTTGATTGGGCTAGCCTTATTGAGAATGTGGAAGTCCAGGCTGTCCGTGATTGGGCTTTACTCGTTTGGCCCAACTCGACATTTTTGGTATGTTCAGTATTAATTTCTTAATTTATTTAATTTATATATTAGTATTATATTCTTTTTAGAAAAATCTTTATTTTAAAGATTGCAGAGTAAAATTTTATCAAAATAAAAATTGCATAAATAATGTAAAATACAACTATCACTAAAAAAATGCAATAATAATAAGGTGATCAAGTATATTTTTTTTTAGTATAATAATTTAGCTATCTACATTTACAAGACAATATAATTATTACTATTCTCTTAGAAGAGTAAGATAAAAATACTAAATATGAGGCTTTTATGATTAAGGAGTATACAACTTTTCATAATTACTCCACTACTAGTTGTTTAGTATTTCTAGGTTCTTTGCACATTTTTTAATAAAAATATTGTGCAAATAGTATAACCCTAATGAAAAACCTTCTCCAAGCCTACTCCGTAGCTGGACACCCTCATAAAAAGAAAGAAGCATTTGAAATTTTGTTTAATTAAATGACATTTTATGTAATTTCATTTTTTATAAATGAAAATAAATTGAATATTTGGAATATACATTTGGAGTAGATTAATGTGATATATTTATTTTATTAAAATCAAATTGTGGTAAATGAAAAATTAATACTCAAAATTTGCAATTGGAAATAGGTTTATAAAGAGTTTGTAAATGTGAAAAGTCATATACTACATTGCCTATAAAACACAAATTAGGGGAGTTTTTAAACTCATCCACTTCAAGGAGGTAACAGTTAAAGTTATCCTCTGCCATGCAACCTAGTGATCCAATGAGCCAACCATTTCGATAGTGACCCAATTGTGCTAGATTTGAACTAGCCCAAATTCGAATCACACCATCCGAGCCCAAGCTCGCAGAGAGCGCAAATGGCGCATTGGGCGCTTTAGATGCGCACTTTGCACTTCACATCGGTTGCTATGAGCTGTGTATCCTTAAACTTTTGAGAAATTCAGTCAAGGTTCGCGGCCCAATTAGCTCGGGTGAATGTGGTGGTTCGTTCAGGCATTGGTCTAGTTCAGCATGGTGCACGGTTAAAGTTATCCTCTCTGCCATGCAACCTAGTGATCCAATGGGCCAACCATTCCGATAGTGACCCAATTGTGCTAGATTTGAACTAGCTCAAATTCAAATCACACCATCCGAGCCCAAGCTCGCAGAGAGCGCAAATGGCGCAATGGGCGTTTTAGATGCACACTTTGCACTTCACATCGGTTGCTATGAGCTGTGTATCCTTAAACTTTTGAGAAATTCATTAAAGGTTCGCGGCCCAACTAGCTCGGGTGAATGTGGTGGTTCGTTCAGGCATTGGTTTGGTTCAGCGTGGTGCACGGTTCGAACAAGGCAGCCTAGGTGGGGCGAGTCGCGGACTGGGGCGAATAGGTGTGCTGGGGCAGATGGGTTGGGACGAATAGGTATAATGGGCGGATGTGTCCATTTGAATGGACATGGGTCTATTCAGGTGGAGGATCTGCGTCTTCTCGAATTGGCGTGGGTCGCTTTGATCAATCTGGTGCCTTGATCAGTATCAGATCGGACGTTCCAGATTCATCCGATATGAATTGTGTTTATTTATAAAAGGCACCATAACTTTTGGAAAACTATAAAAGGACCCCCAGGTTTGACAAATTCATTCATTCAGTCATCAATCATTCAATAGCAACTAAAAGAAAGAGCATATTGAAGCATAAAGTCTTTTCAAATCCAGAAGTTCCAAACATCAGATTTGTTAGTCAAAGTCGTTAATTTGGAGTGCTTATATAAACTACTGTTAAAGTTGTTCCATATTACGAGATGATTGTCAGTAACTATTAGCACCAGTGCGGGGCAATTACTTATTACGGAGATTATGCACAACACAAGCACAAAATCTAGGGAGAAACGCGTTTCTCCATAATTTATGGAGAAACGGGTTTTTTCCATCGTTCCCGTCGAAATGGCACGTTCGTTCTATACAGCCCCAATTTTCTAGGTTTTGCAATTGAAACAAAATCCCTCAAATTGGCAACGCTTTTCCTTGGATTGAAAATAATCGAAACATATTTGGAGTGAAACTGGGATCGAATGCATCAAGAAAACCAAACGGACCATAATCAATAGTGAGACCCAATACACTCATATTATCAGTATTCAACACGCCATGTGTAAAGCCAACACCCTGCCACTTTGCAAACAATGAAGCAGTTCGCTCAGCAACTTCCACCGCCCAAGCTGATATGGTAAGCCCAAAAAGAAGAGGTATAGTTAACTAACAATATAACAAAACGTCGTACTCCATCTATCTGTTCTCGATTTGGTGAACTTTTGGTAATGACGATTCATGGGCTTGATTAGGTTCTGGATATCCAGAACCTTTTAATAGGATATCCAGAACCTTTTGAAAGTATATCCAGAAATTTATTAAATGTTTCTGGATATAAGTTTTAAGGTTTCTGGATATCAATTATAAAGCTTCTGGATATCCAGAACTCTTTGAAAGGATATCCAGAACCTTATGTAAGTGATATCCAGAAATTTAGAATTGGCTTCTGGATATAAGTTTTAAGGCTTCTGGATATCCATATTCAATGTTCTGGATATCCAGAACCTTGTGAAAGTGATATCCAGATCAGAAATTTGGTCTTGGCCTTGGATTTGGTCTTAAATCTTTTTTCTGGATATCCGTCCCAAAGCTTCTGGATATCAATCCCAAAGCTTCTGGATATCCAGAAACCCGTTTTTCCATAACTTATGGAGAAACGCGTTTCTCCCTAGACCTACTCCAACACAAGTCTCGACTTTCTACATTTTAGATTCATTTAGTTCGGGTTTAATTTACTTTCAGTTTATTTTTTAAGAAAGTATTTTCGAATTTCCGTTACATTCCCAACAAATTCAAGGTGCGAGGCACATGCCTCAGTTTCTACATTAGATTGCAACAAATTAACAGTAATGGCTAGGGGGTTGCAACATTTACATTGTTGTGAACCACATTGCCATTATTGACGAAATATGAGTAACAAAATTGCAATTTGCCAAAATAATTTTACTCAAAAATAAATTTTCTTAAACCAATAATTTTACTTGCTTATAAAACCCAATGATTTTATTAGAATTCGGAAAAAAAAATATATTTTTTAAAATAATAAACATTGTTATCCACTAAATAAAAAAATACATTGTTATCCACTAAATACATTAGATCACGGTAACCTCTTTTTCCAAGTGCTCTGCGGCAGTTAGCCGGTTACCAACTTCTCTCTCTCTCAGATTCCGTTTAAGAATTCCGGCAAGTCCTTCCTTTTCAATCTTCGATTTCCTCATTGTTAGTTCGCATTGTTGTATTTTTTGCTTACAACAACACAATTGTTGTAATCTCAATTTATTGAGATTATAAACAATTGTACGTTGTTGATTTTTCCTTTTCCTTTTATTTTATCGTATAATAAATCTCTCTCCTATATGTGAGAGCCTTTGTTCCTCCTATGTGAGAGTCATGTTTGTGTGTTATTTTGTTTGTTGTTTTTTTATTGTATTTTCGACGAATTTTGCATTTTCTCGCATCAAAGTGGATACCATGGATCTTACTGCACAAGGATGGGTGGTGGATCTTGAGATTTATGGTTGATGTTTTTCTGTCAACCCTGATTCTGTACATCAAGTGCTTAACGCAAAATTTTATGAGATGAAGATTTTCTTAAATGCCGGTTTGAGGCAGTCTCCAAGTTCTTCTTGGAATGGTTTTCGAGGGTCTCAAGATTTAGACTGATCATATCTTTGTTATAGTTTAAGAAATGTATCTACTGTTTATTTTCGGGATGAGCCTTTGACATTTGTGAAGTGCCATCTCTTTTTTAAACGTGAATGAAATGAAATTTGTCTTTCGCTCAAAAAATAATAATTGATTAAGTTACCTTAAAAAAGAAATGTTGAGAATAAAGGTATTAGGTGGGAGGACGAATTTCAAGGACTTCAGAACGGAGTGCTTTTGCTTCGAAAAAAGTGCAGATAATAAATATTAGTATAATAAATTGTACTCCCTCCGTCCCACTTCAATTGATACTTATTTTCTTTTTGGTCCGTTCCACTTCAATTGATACTTTCCAAAATGGAAAGGAATCTTCACTGTTTACCCCACTCATTCTCTCTCCTATTTTACTTTTTCACTCACAACATTCTCTCTCCTAACTATTCCTCCCACTCATTCTCTCTCCTATTTAATTTTTCATACTCATAACATTTAACTTTTTCTCTTTCTTACATCACTTTTTCTTAATTTCCACACCCAAAAAGTTGGTCTCTATTGAAGTGGGACGGAGGGAGTATATTTTTATCTTAAGCTAATATGTATGGAGTATATTTTATTAAATGAAAATATTGACTTTTTATAATAGAAATCCTTCTTTCTGAAATTTTATTAATGCAATTAATATTTGGTTCGCTTGCAAAAATAATAATAATAGAAAATTTTAAATATTTTTGCTAATCCACTTTTAATAATTTCAGAGTGACAAGAACAGTTTTGGTGCATTGAGCACCAATGGGTCGAAGGAGTTCCGGGATGTGTCTAATGCTGAACAAGAACTAATTAGTTCTGTTTTTGGGACTAGTTGGGGCTGAAAAATTTGGAACAACCGAGATGGAGATTGGGGGAAGATGGCAATGTTGGAGCAGCCGAGAAGGATGATGATGGGGCTGGAAATTCTGGGACAGTCGAGAAGGAGAATGGGAATGCTGAAAATGTTGGTGTTGAGACGAACAACGGTGGCACTTGGATTCCGGTGGGTAAAAATGGGTCAAGGAGGCGCGGAGGGGCTAAATCCTCCTTTGTTTCTCAATGAAGATCCTTTCATGGAACGTTAGGGGGCTTTGTGGCCGCTCCTCTCATTCAGCTACACAACATATCGTGAGTAAGTTTGTCTCTGTTTATTCAGTTTCGATCTTATGTTTATTTGAGTCCAAAGTTTCTCGGGCTCGGTTTGGTGCTTTTTCTTCTTCCCGATTCCCGGGTTGGGATTTTTGCACTAACCATGATTTTATTGATGGAGGGCGTATGCTCGTTCTTTGGGACTCTTCTCGTGTTTCTTGTAATGTTCTTGAACTTGGCCCTCAACATATCCATCTTCAAGTTCTTTGCAAGGTTACACAAGTCTCATTTATTGTTACTTTTGTTTATCCGGATTATGCTATCATGGAGAGACGTTCTCTTTGGAATCATCTTGCTACAATGGGCTCATCTATTTCATTGCCTTGGATTGTGATGGGTGATTTCAAGTGTTACTCTTCTCCTAATGATAAAGTTGGTGATTTTCCTTTGAGGCCTTATGATATTCATGATTTGGCTTCTTTTCGTATGACTATGGGTCTTGATGATGCTCCTTCCATCGGGCCTTTCTATACTTGGACAAACGGCTCCATTTTGGTCCAAGCTTGATCGTGTGCTTATTAGTGGTTCTTGGGGCTCTCTTGGCTTGGTGTGCACGGCCAATTTCTTGCCTATGGAACCTGTTAGTGATCATTGCCCAATTGTTGTTTCTTTGGTAAGTAATGCTATGGGAGGGACATGGCCCTTCAAGTTCTTCCAAATGTGGCTTGATCATCCTTCTTTTGATGATACTTTGAATCATGTGTGGAGTGTTGATTATCATGTTTCTTCTCAATTCAATTTGGCCTCTAAGTTGAAGGCTCTCAAAGGTCCGCTTAAAGCTTTGAATAGGGACGCTTTTGGGAGCATTTTTGAGAAGGCTAAAGAGGCTAATTCTGAATTTAAGGCTGCCATTCTTAATCATATGGAGGATCCCCTTAATGATGATTTGAAAACGGCGTGTCAAGGTCTTCGTAAAAAAGCATGCTTTCTTTTAAATGCGGAGAGGAGATTCATTGCTCAAAAGTCGGGATGCAAGTACTTGGTGGAAGGTGATCGTTGCTCTAAATACTTCCATAGTCTCATTAAAAGGGATAATGTGCGAAAGTTTATTTCTCATATTGTCAAAGATGATGGGTCTCTCACTTCTTCCTTAGATGAGGTTGTTTCTATGCTTGTTGATTTTTATAAATCCTTGTTTGGGCATTCAAGACAGGTTGATGATATTGATGATTCCATTATTCGGCAAGGTCCTCTTCTTGGGGAGAATGATTCGGCCTCTCTCATTGCCCCTCTTCTTGATGCCAAAATCAAAGAGGCATTATTTGATATCGGGAACGACAAAGCTCTTGGTCCGGATGGCTACACCTCGGGATTTTTTAAGTCTCGTTGGAGTGTGGTTGGTGGTTGTGTTTGTGGTTCGGTTCGTGAGTTCTTTGTCACGGGTTCCCTTTCGAAAAATAGGAATCACACTAACATTGTCTTGATTCCCAAGGCAGCCATCTCCCCTCGTGCTTCAGATTTTCGGCCCATTGGATTGACCAATGTCTTTTATAAAATCATCACTAAGATTTTGGTGAATCGTATGGATGCCGTCCTTCCTCCTTTGATTGATAAAGCCAAGGGGCCTTTGTTAAGGGGCGAAGTATTGTTGATAATATTTTTGTGGCCCAATAGTTGGTGCGGGGTTACAACAGGGCGAGATGCACCCCTTCTTGTATGTTAATGGTGGATATTCGAAAGGCATTTGATACCGTGTCATGGGAGTTTCTTGAGAAAATTTTGAGGGGTTTTGGCTTCCCAATTCGGTTCATTGATTGGATCTTGGCTTGTGTTTGCCATTCTTCCTTCTCGATTTCTGTTAATGGGGTCCTTCATGGTTATTTTGAAGGGGGAAGGGGGCTTTGGCAGGGGGACCCTTTGTCTCCATCTTTGTTCATTCTTTGTATGGAATACCTCTCTCGGATGCTAATGGTTTCAAATTCCATCCAAAGTGTGGTGATACTCGCAATTCTCATCTTGCTTTCGTGGATGATCTTATGCCGTTTTCTTATGGCAATTTGACTTCAGTTAGCGTTCTTATGGACTGCTTGGAGGCTTTTGAAGCCGTCTCGGGGTTGGCCTTAAACCCCTCCAAGTCTTTCATTTATTTGGCAGGAGTTAGAGATGATATTCGTCTCGAAATTCTGAACCGTGTTGGTTTTGTTGAAGGGGCATTTCCCGTCCGATACTTGTGCGTTCCCTTGGCTCCCACTTCGGTCTCTGTTAAGGATTTTGCTCCTTTCACCGAGGCTATTGATTCTTATATTCTAAAATGGGGCCAAAAGTCTCTCTCATATGAGGGTAAAGTGGAGCTTATTAGATCGGTTCTTCAAGGAGTGGAAGGCTTTTGGTTTCAAGTCTTCCCTTTTCATGAGGCAGTCCTTGATAAAATCAGATCTTCGTGTATTAATTTCTTTTGGGGTGGGCGGCCTGCTCGTATTGCTTGGGATAAAATTTGCACCCTAAAAGACGAAGGAGGGCTCGGTCTTATGGATATCAAGGTTTGGAACCTTGCTTTGCTTGCTCGATCTCTTTGGCTGTTTCACTTGAATACAGATTCCATCTGGGTCAAGTTAGTCTAGACTTATTATCTTTGGGATTCTTCTTTTTGGGACTATGTTTCTCGTGATCGAGACTCTTTTCTCATTAAGAAGCTTTGTGGCATTCGGGATAATCTCTATGGCATCTTTGGAGGTCGTGGCCATTTGCTATCATTGGCCTTCAAAATTGCTGTGTGGGCAATAAGTTGGATTCTGGTTTGGTTTATGATATCTTGCGTTCTCATCATGTTCGGCACCCGTGGATGAAGCTTATTTGGAAATCTTTTAATCCTCCTAAGTTCTCATTTATTTTGTGGCTTTCATGTTGGAAACGTTTGGCGACTAGAGACACTCTCTCCTTCATGAATTTGGAGAATGTTTCTTGTGTTTTTTGCAACATTGAGGTGGAATCCCATGCTCATTTGTTCTTCGCTTGCCCTTTCACCTTGGCTGTTTGGGACTCCATTCGAACTTGGCTTGGCATTCGGAGGAAAATGTCTACTTTGGAGAGCTGCATTAAATGGATTAAGAAGGAGCACGGTGGAAAGTCTTTGCGATCAAAGGCTATTTTACTCCCTTTTTCTATTGTGGTTAATGATATTTGGAAGGCCCGTAATAGTATTGCTTTTGATGGTGATGTGGTTACCCCTGCGGACATTATTTCTAGAGTTAAGCTTTCGGTCTACCGTATTTTATTTACTTTGTATCCTTCTTATAGGATCGAGTTCTAGAGCTTTTATTCCTCTTTGATTTTATCCCGAGGTATGCCTCGTAGACTTCTTGTATTCTTTTCACATCCTTGAATTGAATTCCTCGTTCAAAATAAAAATAAAAATAGATTTGTCAATTTAGTTAAGAAAAAATGTGATGTGTTGTGAGTGTTAATTAGAAAGAAGGTTCTACTTCCAAAAATGTCATTGTCTCCATCCGATACGAGGAGCACATTTGGATTTGCTATGACGATAAACTCAAGTAAAGGTCATTAGTTATCATGCGTGGAAATTATCTTGAGTTATCAATCCTGCTGGGAGTCAAATTTGTTAATTCTCGAGTACGACGATATCAAATTAAACTCGTGAAGTGTTAATTTGTAATGGTGACGGTGAAGTTGGTTATGTTCCAATGTTTTTACTAAGAATGTTGTCTTCAAGTTCAAGAATCTATTTCAAAATCTTTAAATGCACTATATTTTATTTGTTATGTACACATTTTTTTTGGTTTATTGTTGTACTTTTGCTTATTCAATTTTAATTTTAGTATAACTCTTATAATTTTTAGTATTCATATTTAATTGACTTTAAAATAATATTGTGAATCGCACGGGTGTACTATTAGTTATTACTGATCGCTTAGAAGAGCAGGATGAAAATACTAAATATTATGACGCTTTTATGATTAAGGAGTACTCCCTCCGTCCTAGCGGAGTGTGGATTTTTGGTCAACTTTGACCACTAATTTAAATAAATAATAATGATCCTAATAAAAATTTAAAAATTTGTTAATGTATCACGCTTAATAATATTAACAATAACATTTTTTTGGATTTTTATTAGGATTATTATTATTTATTTAAATTAGTGGTCAAAGTTGGTCAAGGTTGACCTAAAGTGCACACTCCGCTGGACGGAGGGAGTATACAACTTTTCATAAGATTTTTTTTTTTAAATATAGTTTTTTAAAAATTTATATACCAAAATAACATTTTCAAAAACTTAAATACCAAACTAGCACTTTTCACTTGAAATTCGAAATTGGTAATTCCGGAATTAACAATTCCGGATTTGATTTTTTTTTTTTGTTTTCCAAAATTGAATTTCCCAAAATAATATTTCCGTTAATAGGGAGCGATCGCGCTAAGGAATGGAGCGATCGCTCCTAATGTATTCCGGCGTTTAAAATTCCGGATTCTATTTTTTTTTACAAAAGTAATAAAGCAAATTAATATTTTCTGAAAAACAGAAGAGAGCGATCGCGCGGCTTATGGGGCGATCGCCCTTAGTGGCGTAACTTCAAATCCGGAAATGCAAATTCCGGATTGCTTTAATTTGAAATCCGGGGATGCCATTTCCGGATTCAAATTTTGAAATCACTCCCTTTCCATTTTTCAGATTCAAACATTTTGAAGGAGAAGGAAGAAGAAGGGTAATCAGAGCAGTGAGAGAGAGAAAGAAAGAATTAAGAAGAAGGAGAAGGAGAAGAAGTTGAAAGAGTTGTGAGAGAAAGAAACTTAAGAATGGTTAGTTTTATTTCTTTTTTTTATTTGTTTTGAGTTGTTAATTTTAGCTATATAAATTTTTCTAAGAATTTTTATTTGTGCATTTTTATATAATTTGTTATTAAAACTATTGTGATTTATGTACTTAATTGTTGATTGTCAATGAATTAAACAATTGTTATTTAATTTTTGCCTAGTTAGGATTTTCTTAAGTTAGGTTTAAAATAAAGTGTTTGTTAAAATTACTTTGACAAACTTGTTGCAATTTTTCTATTTAATTATTAATTTTTAAGTGTTAAATTTAAAATTTGAGCTTAAATGTAGCAAAACCTTAAGTCCCATTTAAATTTAATTACTATTAAATTTTTGTATTTCAGATGAATCAACATGAACAACAACCATTTATTGATCCTGGGCCAATCGATCCACATGTATTGACTTCTCAGGATACACATAGATCTAAATATATTTGGGAGGGACAACAGTTAACCAATTTAAGACCAGATAGATTTGATTGGAGGATAGAAGCTAAGCTTATGAATACTGGATTTTATGGAGTGTATTTATTTGGTCATTTACAATATGATTGGCATTTGATTGAGGCTTTGATTGAGAGATGGCATCCAGAGACCCACACTTTTCACTTACCTGTAGGGGAGATGACCATCACCTTAGAGGATATTGGCATGTTGTGTGGTCTTCCTGTAGACGAAATGGCGGTGACTAGTTCAGAAACTAGTAGGAGTGCTGGGGCATGGGTTGAGATTGTTGAGGAGTTATTTTGGGTTGCACCCTCAACTGCAGACATCAAAAGAGGTGGAATGGTGTCTATGAGATGGGTTCTAGATCACTTCTCTCTTTTGGAAAAGCTTCCCAATAATGCGTCCGAGTATATGATTGAGACATATACTCGAGCCTACATTTTCCTATTATTGGGGTCATACATTATGCTTGACTCGTCTGATAACTTAGTGAAGTTGATGTACCTTGCACTTCTTAGGGAAATAAATAATATTGAGTCAGATCTGAGTTGGGGTAGTGGAGCGTTGGCCTTCTTGTATAGGGAGATGTGTGTAGCATCTCGGCACGGTCGAAAGGGTGTGGTGGCTTCTTGACCATTGTACATGTATGTAAATTATATTTGATTACATTATGATAGTGGACTTAATCTATTTTGTACGTAATGATAATTTTTATAGCTTTGGACATGGGAGAGGTTGTTGTGTACACAACCTAGGAGACATCTGACGAAATAACACTTAATGGATTGCAACCGAGTAGAGTTACGGGTATATTTCAATTACTTCATATTGTAAATGATCTGTTTTGTAATTTATCGCTTTTTACTCATTATTTTTTATGTCAATTGTTTCATATGTAGGTGGAAGGGTCCATTGTCGTATATACATGTTTGCCACGTAACACCACGAAGGCTGCTCGAACCCGGTTGTCATATTTTGACAAGGATCGGGTTGTGTGGCGGCCATACTGACGGTGTGCAGGTTCGAATTTACGCCTTCGGGGCCGAAGCTATATAGAGGGCGAAGGTGCCTATACAACTTTGAGAGGGTTGAATGACACTTTCCAAATCGTAATCGACAATTTGGGATGGTTGAGGTGTGCACGATGGCTGCGACACTAGTTTGGACCTCTTCTTTGGGCGATCGCTCCATAATTCGGTAACTGCGTGAACGCGCGAATGGAAGAAGCGGTCGCCCCACTTTGTGTTTTGATTTACCTTTTTAACATTTGTAGTGTTACAACTACGTGTGTTTGTAGCTGTGTGCACGCTTGCGAGTTCTCTTTCTATTTCTGCCACATATATGACAAAAACTTTAATAAAGAAAAAGTGCATTAATTGAAGGTAGGTTGAAAATTTAAAATAAAGCCATGTATACGACTTACGAGAGGTTTGAGTGAGAATGGTTTCAAGTCCATTCATGATAATGTCATCTTGTAAATAGTCATAAATTTTGTAATGCTTTAATTAAACGATACAACGAGAAACGGTAAGATTATTTATTAAGAGTTAATAAAATAATTTAGAAATAAATTGGCTTTTTAATACAAGCGGATTACTAAATCATACGTTCAAATCCCATAAGCTTATGCCAATGCCGATCTTATCTTCTTGACAAATGCAGCGCCCAGTAAGGATTTATCTTAACTTTCAAATCGACCTAATGTCAGGATTTATCAAATACGAATTCCCCTTTAAAAGGAAGGAGTGGTTTCATTACAACCTGCTTCATGAAAACTAGGCAAATATGGATCGTAGACTTAAACGCCATTATAATCCCCATCCTCATTTTGAAGGCGAAACATCTAACCACTCGGCCCTCTCACCTCTCTCTCTCGAATAAATGCATCTGTCTCAACCCTCTTCGAGCGTCGATTCTGGTCCGGTTTGGTGACGTGCGGTTAGGCTATGGGCCGAAGAGCCTCGATCGTCGAGAGAGGGATCCTCTCGGGAACCTCTAATTCCGACTCGAGAGTATGTGAGAGAGAGCGATTGAAGATCCCAGGGAGGATAAAGATTTGAAGCGAGTCCTTGGCTCTGCACTTAGCAGGCCCTTTCGATGGCGATGGTATGATTCTGCTAGCCCTTTGAATCTGTCATCGAAATTTGGATGTATCAATGGATTTGATAGGATTAATGTTGTCGTTCTTTGTTGTCAAGACCATTAGACGAAATGAATTTGGTGTATGCTATGGTGACTTTGAAGGTTTGAATATGAGTTTTTATGTTCTCTAGTCGATTAGTATGTGTCTTGTCTTACTAATTAAGGTATAATTGATAGGATCCTACGGATACAATAGGTGCTTCAATTCATCATAAAGTGTTCGAGAGTGAGTTCGGAAGTGACATGCGATTGGTTACACTGTTACGATGCTTCATCGGGTATGATGTATTAAAAAACAGCAACAGTGAAACCTATTATTAATATTGCCATCTAATCATGTCGTTTTGTAATTTTTAGGTTGTTGTTTTCTCCCCTCACGTAAAGCACATTATCTTAACATCGCCTTCCCGATGTATTCAAGGTAAAATTGTTTGGATCTGCTATGGTGAGTGATTGTTCCAACCCGATGACATTAGTTTATTTGCGTTGCGGGTATTCCATGAGGATTTATTCCCATCGATTTTCCATGAAGGGTTTTTCATGTAACGTGGAAGTGGTTGCTCGTTGCTTTTGTTTGATTAATGTAAAGTTGTTGAAGCTGAACTTGTATTTCTATCCTATGTGATCGGGATGTGATCACTAATTTGAACTATTTATGTTAATGTTATTTCGGTTTTATTCATATTTTATTTGCTATAAAAAGCAGTCGGTCCTCTCCTCTAATTCTACCAAAATACCAAAAACAACACTTGTTTTGACCCATTTTATTGTCGTTTTAAGTTCACATAACTACAACTATATTTGATGTCATACTCCACGAAGAGTTAAATATATTACAAGTTCAATATATTACAAGTTCAAATAAAACAACAATACTTAAAAGTTCAAAATGCGTAATTTAAGAAGTAATAATAAAAATAACAATTAACTCTTCTTTTGTCTAGAGTTGGACATCTCACTTCGTGTGTGACCTTCTAACTTGCAAATCCACAACGATTTTTTTTTTTTTTTGCAACTTGTCAATCCATAGAGTTTCTCGGTCGCCTTGACACAGGTCTTCCTTGCTTCTTGTCACGTCGATGCTCGGGTTAGGGTAAACGTGGGACAATATGATGATCTACATTCGAATAGGCCTCGTCATGGATTGGATGAAAAGAGCAACTCCCGTCTTGTAGTACGAGGCAAGGAGTGGCAAAAAGGATGAATATAACTCATTACCATTGACACTGCGATTTGAAACCTGCAAGCACATGCGAGGCAGGGTAATGATATTGCATCCATTTGCCACGAAGTGCATGTTCGATCACGCAATCTCCTGACTTGAATGTGTCCGCCTTTGTCACCATGTACCACAGTTAGTCACACTATAAACACAGCTGACCGTAGTGTTAAACCTTGTGACGTGATGAAACTGACCTTATCGAGTTGTATCGGTATCTTCGATCGATTCTCTCGGCGTGAAGTAGCGTGGCATTTGGTGGTGGGATGTCATTAGGATCTCCCCTAAAGCACTAATTGCTTTGTGAGTCTATCTTGAAAGTATGCCACACACCTATAGAATGAGGTCTCGCAATACTTTGAAATAGGCATTCCCAGGAGCTCCTTTCATAATGCCATTAAAAACTTCCGACAAATTAGTAGTCTTAATGCTGTACCTATATCCACCATCGTGAGCCATTGTCCACTTTCTAGCATCGAGTTCTCAAACCATTTAGTAGCCTCGGGGTTGATGATATTAATTTGCCTCGAGATAGCATTTAAGCTTTCTATCTTGGGTGGTGCTAACGGCACGCCAAAAAATCTTTCAATCAACGCCCTTGTGAGCTTTAAGAAAATTAGCTCGCAAGTGCAACCTCTCACCATCTGTGGATAACATTTCGTGGCGGTTGGCAATGTCTCCAATGCGTGGAAAGGATGCCATTATGCGATCGAGATATCGAAGCAAACTTCACGACCCTTAACAATATGTTGGCAAAGAAGATCGAAATCAACACCGAGTTTCGATAGTCCTCTTTTTCAACAATAGCGAATGCGAGAGGAAGTAGACTATCATTTGCGTCCAAACCCCCATGGCAATAAGAATAACCCCTCTATATCTTCCATGCGAGGAATGTGCCATCAACGAAATAACGGGACGACAATGAGAGAATGCTTCCACATGAAGTGCCCCGAGTATGCCCGAACACACGCATCAAAACATGCCCTACCAAAGCCAAGGGAGGGAGAGAGGGATCGAGAATGCTCCATGATGGTTCCCGAGGAGTTCCCTTTTGGATGGCGGCTAACAAACGTGGCAGCGATCTTATGTAAGATTCTTCCTAGTCTCCATATGCCTACTTTTTGATAGCTTTTTGTTTGCCACACCACACCATAGCCACACTTTCTATATGAAACTTCCTTCCATAGAGCTTTTTATTTCGCCTTCGCTAGTACAATCTTGACTCGGGATGGTATAACCTTAACCGGTTCAAAACTTCACCTTACCCTATGAACTTTAGCATCCATGTTTCGATGATTTTGGCTAATTTCGGTTTGCCAAGCAAGAATGAGGACCACTTGTATTTGGTAATTTCCCAATAATGCCGGCATTAACTTAGAAACTCGCATTCACATAAAAATTGCACGGAGGAAAATCTTTCACCAAAACACACTTCCAATAGTCCACTTTCGGGTTGTGCTTCGTTTCTACCTTGAAGCGCAGAATTTTTCTTTAATATGGAAAGCAACTTCATTTTTATCTTTGCGCCTCGACTTCTTTGAAAAGCCAGAATACCTTTGGCAATGTCATGTGATGTTACTACATTCCATTCAGCCAAAAGTCATATTGGTTTATCATCTATGCATATCTCCAGATCACTTCTCCAATATCACGATAAAATTGATACAGAACTCTCTGCCATTGTACATGAATGCTTTTGTGGTTAGCTTAGTAAGCAACCAAATGTAATGCCAAATTTTCTCCCCTCATTCTCACTTCAACATCGGTAGGACCTCTGCAATCATCATATCCATCGTCACGATCTTCATTTAGAAACAACCCAATATTTTCTTCATAATACGAATCATTATCATTACATCATTATACAATTCCTCACTTACCCCTCACTGCTTCCTCACTCTCTTCCTCCCTCTTCCTCTTCCTCTTCCTCTCCTCTTCCTTTTTCCTCTTCCTCTCCCTCTTCCTCTTCCTTACATATGTTTGTGTGTACTTGTTCCAGCATCCCTCTAACTAAAATAGCGGCTTAAAAGAACTCTCATCTTGGAAGGTATCCATGTCGTAGGTCATTAACATACTCATTTTGAAATGGCTCCTGCGCTGGGTTTCAAACTCCTCGACATTCACATTATCAATGCTAAATTTATCTTTAACGCATACAATTGTAAGCTACTTTCGACCCCACCAAGCTAAGCCGAAACATCAAACATGACTTCCCATACCCCGCTTATCATTGTATCAATAGATTACAAATGGAATGTAGTTTGCAATCGGGAGAAGCGAACGAAGATGAGGATATCTACATGTAACAACTTACTAGCGAACATTAGCTCGATCTACCCCAATTTTCTTAGCTAACTTTTTAATCAATTTCTTGTAACTCCTTGGAGTTTTAGCCCTAAGTGCACATTTTGGTCCCACTTCCAAAATGTTCACTTTCCAAATAGGTGTTCATCATTTCTCTCCCGATAACACATGAAAATAAGTGGAACTCCGGCCATATTTATTCCTAAAAATTGAAAAAAAATTATAAAAAATCTAATTTAACAATATCGCACTACATTCACGCCAAAAATTTCAAATAAATACTAAATTTAAATTTCAAACAAAAAATAAGAGGATTAAATGTACCTTCTTAATCACGCCCTCTGCTTCTCTTTTTCTTGAACTTCTTAATCAACTTCTTGAATTTTCAATTTTTTTGAAAAAAAATTCACCTACTCTCCTCTTCTTCTTCCTTAACTTTTCTCCTTCTTCTTCCTTTGAGTTTTTATTATGCGTGAGTTGTTCTAGATTTGTTGGAAAAGGGTTTTGTAAAGCAAATCCGGAATTAGCATTTTCGGATTTGAATTTTTCAAAAAAACATTACTTAATTCAATTAGGTATTAAAAAATAAAATAAAATTTAAATCCGGAATTATCAATTCCAGATTACACTAAGACGATCGCCCCCACAAAATCTTGCCCG
This sequence comes from Adenophora triphylla var. japonica, assembly GCA_022495995.1. Taxonomy (NCBI): domain Eukaryota; kingdom Viridiplantae; phylum Streptophyta; class Magnoliopsida; order Asterales; family Campanulaceae; genus Adenophora; species Adenophora triphylla. Next base: position 145,302 of record JAFEMH010001365.1, on the reverse strand, counting down.
ATACGCTCGCTATTTTTTCGAGAAAATATTATTTTGCTCATTTAATCGGCTTTGGGAAAAAAAATAGAATCCGGAATTTTAAACGCAATAGGAATAGGCATTACGGGAGCGATCGCTCCCATTCCTTATGTGACCGGCTAAACCACTATTAACGGAAATATTATTTTGGGAAATTCAATTTTGGAAAACAAAAAAAAAAAATCAATTCGAATTGGTAATTTGAAATTCAGCCAATCAGATACCTATTCCGAACATTTCAAGTGAAAAGATGCTAGTTTGGTACTTAAATTTTTTATTAATGTTATTTTAGGTATTTAGAATTTTTAAAAAGGCTATATTTTTAAAAAATCTTTTTATTGTAATATTTATCTACATTTTTTCTTGTACTTAATTGCTTCAAATGCTTCGTATGCATTATGTTCAAGCCAATGTTAAAGATATAAAAATAAAAGATATTTACAAAAAAATGAATAAAAAAATGAGGGTGACAATATTTTATTTATATCATCGTTGTGTACCTGCACATAGCGATTTAATTAAAAACAAATATAGTTATGATACATCATTTAGTAAATCCAAATTTTTATAATTGTGAATTTTCTTGTAGGATTAGTATTATCAATACGTATGTTCGAGTGATATGTTAATTAATTGATAAGGGGTGATTTGTTGGAATATTTGATATATGTGGTATGAAAGTTCATAGTCTCTTATGACCTTGGGCGTCGTTGGTTTGAGGCCGAATTTGGCTAAAGGAAAAATCAGTCCAGTCTTGCCATGGAGGGCGGCGCGACATAAGGCCAAGGGCGGCCGCCCAGCAGTTGTGGGCTTCGCCAAAAGGCGGGTGTTTAGCGCGGTCGCGCCGTCACACCCGAGGGCGGCCGCGCTCGTGACGGGTTTGTGATTTTCCTGGATCGAGAATTTGAGCAGTCTTTAAGCCTCATTAAGACTCTAAAACCCTAATTTACCATATGTATAAATACAATACTCCATCCATCCGAATTTGGCATGAGATATTGAAGAGAAAATCAATTCTCTTAATTTGTTTCATTGTTTGATTACTCCCTGTTCATAGAGATCTCGTGAGATTCAAGGCGACTGAGATAGGACCGCCGGTGATTACCTACCTGTGTGCTCATCTTTCTTGGTACGTAATCCGTGATCGTTTTATCCTCGGAGGAATTTGCCTGTACCTGAATTGCACCAATTGGGGGCAATATTTTCTCTTAGGACAGTCTTCCTAAGGCGACTCGATCAAATCACGATAAGTTTTATAATCGTTTGTTTTTCTTGTTTCTGTTTTGTTTTCCTGATCTCTTTTCCTTGCTGTCGTTTTGCTTTTGGATTATTGGTACGATCTTGACTTGATTAATAAATTCCCCTATTGTTGATTAAATTACTTGTTTAATCTGTGGTGCTGTTAATTAATTTCCAACAGTCTAAGAGAAAATAGTTTATTGAATCATGTCTGGTAGTACCTCTAGTTCTCCCTTTAAGTCCCTAGTTGACACCTCAGATCTTCCGGAGAAGTTCGCTCGAAAGAATTTCAAGCGTTGGTCTGAACGCATGAAGATCTGGCTGTCAATTAAGGGCATGTGATCTGGTATGCTGTCATCTAAATGTCCCGCTCTGAAAGCCGATGATACCGCTAGTGTGGCTGCTGTTAAAAAATGGAAGGAGCAGGACGATGTTGTTCGAGGATGCATTCTGTCAGCTTTGTCGAATGCACTCTTTGATGTCTATTGCTCTGCTCCTCTCACTGCTGCGTCACTGTGGGAGTCGCTTTCCACAAAGTACAGCACCGATGAATCCGGTGTGGAAAAGTACCAAGTGGGTAAGTTCCTGAATTATCGCATGAGCGAGGGAAAGTCGGTTACCGACCAAGTGCACGAACTTCAAATCATTTTGCAATCGCTCAAGGATGCTGACATGGGACTTCCTGAGAAGTTCGCTGTCATGGCTATTATTGAGAAGTTTCCTCGATCTTGGGGGGAATTCAGTATGACCCTCATGCATCGTACTGGAAGCTTGGCACTCAATGAGCTGATGAATGCAATTGCGATTCAGGAGGTGCACAATGGTAACCAACCGAGCGTACCTGTGGAGGCTGCTGCTAATATGGTGACTGGTAAAAGCAAGTTTAAAGGAAAAGCTGTGAAAACTTACTCTAAGGATAAAGAAAACCATGATAAGATTAAAGTGAAGAAAAATAACTTTAAGAAGCCAAAAGCAAAACTGAATTGCTGGAATTGTGGAGAAGGTGGACACTTTTCTAGGGACTGCCCGTCCAAGAAAGGAAAAGGACCACAAGGCTCTGGTGATGACCATCCTGCTGTCAACATGGTGTTGGGTCCGAAGGATTATGATGATCCTGACTCTGACGCACCTGGAGTTGGCGCTCTGACCTGCAAGGTTACAAAGTATGTAACCTCTTATCCTGAAATCTTTACTGTCTATGAACCCAACGAGTGGCTAGTTGACACTGGGGCAAATGTGCACGTTTGTGCTGATAAATTGCTATTTGTGTCTTACCGGCTCGAACGTGGTAGATCAGTGACGATGGGGAACTCTAGTGCTGCAAAGGTGCTTGGGACTGGACGCGTGGACCTGAAGTTTCCTAATGGGCGCATTCTTACCTTGCATCGAGTGTATCACGTTCCTGATATTCGTCGCAACATTATTAGTGGTTCTAGTTTAGTTAGGGAAGGATTTGAAATTTCTTTTAAATGTAATAAGGTCATAATTTTGGATTCTGGTAGTTTTGTGGGGAAAGGTTATTCCTCGGATGGTTTATTTAAAATTAGAGTTGAAACTGATGTTTGTTCGGATAATAACTTTAGTTCTATTGATTATCCTGTTTCTTATTCCATTGAATCTTCAAATGTTTGGTATGGTCGTTTAGGACATATTAATTATGATTCTGTGAAAAGAATGATGAATTTAGATATTATTCCTAAACATGCTATTGATAAAAATTCTAAGTGTCATGTATGTGTTGAAGCTAAATCTACTAAAGGTCCATTTAAATCGGTTGTGAGAAATTCTGAAATTCTAGATTTAGTTCATACTGATATTTGTGAATTTAATGGCTTGTTGACCAAAGACAAAAAGAAATACTTTCTCACCTTTATTGATGATGCTAGTAGATACTGTTATGTGTTCTTGCTTAATTCTAAGGACGAAGCATTAGATAAATTCATTATATTTAAGAATGAAGCAGAAACACAAACTGGCAAGAAACATAAATGGTTAAGGTCTGACAGAGGAGGTGAATATGAGCCTAACCCATTCATGTATTATTGCCAAGAAAACGGAACTGTACATGAAGAGACTCCTCCATACACCCCTCAATCTAATGGTGTTGCTGAACGTAAGAATAGAACCCTTACTGATATGATTAACAGTTTACTCATAAGTTCTGGACTGCCCAAATATATGTGGGGAGAGGCTTTGAATACGGCTTGCCATATTCTGAATAGAGTCCCTCCTAAACATAGAAAGGAAAGTCCGTTTGAACTTTGGAGAGGTCGACAGGCAAGCCTGAAACACTTAAAAGTGTGGGGGTGCCTTGCAAAGGTACTCGTACCCACACATAAAAGGAAAAAGCTTGGACCTAAAACTGTGGATGCTATCTTTATAGGTTATTCTGAAACAAGTTATGCATTGAGATTTCTTATTATAAAATCTGAAATTTCTGGCATAGATGTGAACTCTATAGTTGAGTTACGTGATGCAACATTTTTTGAGGATGTGTTTCCTATGAAAGACGGACTTCCTAAGGAATCTAACCCAACCACTAATTCCATTCCTTCTCAAGTAGAGGAGCTGACAAATGTGGGGGTTGATTCTAGTGCAACTCATTCTGACGATGAGATTGAACCAAGAAGGAGCAAACGGACAAGGACCACCAAGGACTATGAAAGTGATTTCATCACTTACAATGTCGAGGGTGATCCTCTAACCTTCAAAGCTTCTATGGACACTTCTGATGCCAAGCAGTGGAAGGATGCTGTTAAGAGTGAGATGGATTCTATTGTCTCTAATGGGACATGGGAATTGGTCGATCTCCCTCCTGGTTGTAGCACGATAGGATGTAAGTGGGTCTTCAAAAGGAAACTGAAACCGGATGGAACCGTTGACAAGTTTAAGGCTAGGTTAGTGGCTAAGGGATTCAAGCAAATGGAGGGAATAAACTATTTCGATACCTATTCGCCAGTTGCTAGAATGACTACAATCTGAATGCTTATAGCATTGGCCTCTGTACATGATCTTCCTATCCATCAGATGGATGTTAAGACCGCTTTCTTGCATGGCGATCTAGAGGAAGAAATTTATATGGATCAACCTGAAGGTTTTGAGGCCTCTGGCAATGAGAGAAAGGTTTGTAAACTTGTTAAGTCCTTATATGGACTCAAACAAGCCCCTAAGCAGTGGCATGAGAAATTTGATAAAATTGTCTCATCATTTGGCTTCGTTACTAATGAGTTTGATAAGTGTGTTTATAGCAATGGTATTGGTGATAGTAGTATTGTCTTATGTCTGTATGTCAATGATATCCTATTGTTTGGAACGGATATGAGGATAATTAATACTACTAAGGAATTCTTGAAAAGTAAGTTTGAGATGAAGGATATGGGAGTAGCTAGTGTGATTCTTGGCCTTAAGTTGACTCGTTCAACTAGTGGCATAACCATATCGCAATCTCATTATACCGAAAGTGTAATTGAGAAATTTGGTTATAAGAATTGCAAAGTAGCTAAGACTCCATATGATCCTTCAGCTGCACTTACTAAGAATGAAAGTGGAGTACCGATGGCTCAGTTGAGATATTCTCAAGTTATTGGAAGTTTGATGTATCTTGCCAATTGTACTAGATCAGATATATCCTACTCGGTTACTAGGTTGGCTAGATATACTCAATGTCCAAATAAAGCACATTGGGAAGCTCTCGATAGAGTTCTCAAGTATTTGAAGGGAACAATTTCCTTTGGGTTGCATTACGGTAGATACCCTTCTGTTCTTGAAGGATATAGTGATACAAGCTGGATTGCCTTTAACTCCGGGAGTTATGGATGTACGGGGTATGTTTTCACCTTAGGCGGAGCTGCAGTCGCCTGGAGGTCGACCAAACAAACTCTGTTGTCTAGGTCTACATTTGAGGCCGAATTAGTTGCCCTTGACACCACTGGATTGGAAGCTGAATGGCTTCGAGGACTTATGTCTGAGTTGCCCATGGTCAGTAAGCCCATGCCTGTTATCTCTGTACATTGTGACAACACTGCCACAATTGAGAAACTGAAAAGTGTCAAGTACAACTGTAAAACCAGGAGACACATCCAAATTAGATTAAAATCTATAAGGGATCTTGTGTCTCGAAAGGTGATAGCTGTTGATTATGTTGGTACCAAGGATAACACAGCTGATCCTTTAACCAAAGGGCTAGAATTTGCTCTAGTTCAAAAATTTAGGTTGGGGATGGGTCTGAACCCTGTCTGATTCATACGCAGTAGCAACTCAATCTACCTGAGTGGAGATCCCACAAAGGAGATTCAATGTGGTAATAACAAGCTGTGGGGTGAGTCGGAGCACCTAAAGTTAGATTGACATGTTACATGTCTGAGTCTATCCCCTGAATAGCCTAGAGGTGCTCATGGTTGCTAATAAAGTAAAAGTTTGGAACTTTGAATGGGATCAAGTCTTTTAGACAAGATGTTAGCAGTACATCTTCTGAGATGCCCAGCTAAGTGAGTGTTATTGTTGGCCGCAATTAGAGGAATTCGGGTTATTCCTTGAAAGCACTCATGATAGAGGATCGGGACGTATGGCTTATAAGCGTCAAGTGTTCGATAGAGGTCCTATCATAGCTTTTGTCGTGTTTGTTACCGGCAAAGGCCTCTACATCCAAAGGCATCAGATTCAAGACACCCGTTCATCTAGTCCTGTGGAGGTTTGCGTTGGATAACATAGGTAGTGGTTCAAGCCGGAAGGTACCATTACTGAAAGCATTACAATGGACAATCTGTACACGTCATATTTCTATGAACTTGTGGGGGATTGTTGGAATATTTGATATATGTGGTATGAAAGTTCATAGCCCCCTTGGAGCGTGGTTGGCTTGAACTGAATTTGGCTAAGGGGAAAATCCGTTGGAGGCACTGCCATGGAGGGCGGCCGCGCCAAGGCTAAGGGCGGCCGCGCTTGACTGACGAGAACTCGCCAAAAGTTGCTGGTGCTTAGCGCGGTCGCGCTAGCCTCAAGGGCGGCCGCGCTCGTGACAGGTTTGTGATTTTCCTGGGCCGAATTTGAGCAGTCTTTAAGCCTCATTAAGACTCTAAAACCCTAATTTACCATATGTATAAATACAATACTCCATCCATCCGAATTTGGCATGAGATATTGAAGAGAAAATCAATTCTCTTAATTTATTTCATTGTTTGATTACTCCCTGTTCATAGAGATCTGTTCGTGAGATTCAAGGCGACTGAGATAGGACCGCCGGTGATTACCTACCTGTGTGCTCATCTTTCTTGGTACGTAATCCGTGATCGTTTTATCCTCGGAGGAATTTTCCTGTACCTGAGTTGCACCAATTGGGGGCAATATTTTCTCTTAGGACAGTCTTCCTAAGGCGACTCGATCAAATCACGATAAGTTTTCTAATCGTTTGTTTTTCTTGTTTCTGTTTTGTTTTCCTGATCTCTTTTCCTTGCTGACGTTTTGCTTTTGGCTTATTGGTACGATCTTGACTTGATTAATAAATTCCCCTATTGTTGATTAAATTACTTGTTTAATCTGTGGTGTTGTTAATTAATTTCCAACATATTTTTGGGTCTTGTCCCCATTAAATTACTAGATTACCCTCCATTAAGTACGTCGGACATAGCTTGGAGACAAAAAAAAAAAAAAAGAAGCTGGATCAGGCAGATGTAGTGACGACGAAGGGAGAAACTAAGCGACGGAGAGGGAGAAGGCTAGTGTTGACGGGCGAGGGGAGGCTGCCGGAGTTGGTTGGAGAAGAAAGATTTAGACATATCTCCAATGAAGAGGGAGGTTAGCAGGTTGGACGAGGCGGGAAGGGGTCAAAGGCGTGGCCAGAGAGGCGGCCAGAGAATGTTGGTCGGATGAGTGTCCGATTTAAAAAAAATTGATTTGGGCCTCGGGTGCATGTCGATGTTGGTAAATTTATGTGGGTTTATATAGGTTTTTGGTTTGGCTATGGGACTTAAGAAATTAAACCAAAGCGAGTATGACCAAGTAGGCCACATCCCTCACAATACTTCGCATTCCCAACGACATCTACTACTTGAAAAAGACACACTCTTTCGATTCTCCAATTCAAATCACTACAAGGAGTCGGAAAAATAGAGACGAAAAAATAGAGACAAATAATGTCTGCAGCTAATTTAGCGACACATTAGAGACATGCCCAAAAATTTTGTGACAGAATAACTACAAAACACATGCATCGCTAATTAAGCGACAAAATTGAGACAAAATGTGTTATGTATCTAAAACATTGATATCCAGAAAAAAAGATTTGGGGCAAAGGCCAAGGCCAAGGCCAAATTTCTAATTCTGGATATCACTTTCATAAGGTTCTGGATATCCAGAACATTGAATAGTGATATCCAGAAGCTTTGGAACGGATATCCAGAAAAAAAGATTTGGGGCAAAGGCCAAGGCCAAATTTCGGATTCTGGATATCCTTTAAAAGGTTCTGGATATCCAGAACATTGAATGTTGATATCCAGAATTTCAAAATTCACTCAATTGCTCATCAGAACTCTAAGAAACATCAGTGGGCAATTAAACATGACAAAAATTATGAATTAAAAGCCAAGAGACAATACTAAGTAGAATGGTAAATGTGTTTATAAGGCAATTCTCGAGCTTCTGAATTCACCTCACAATAATATGGTTCATCAGCAACACAACCTTTATCACCGATCTTGATACTAGGAAGCGCCTCCATGACAGCCTTAGAGGCCGGCGATTTCTCAAACGTCCCCAATGCGTTCACATCCAACTGCGTCAGCAATTGATTGAGCAGGCTATGTAACCTAGTACACATCAACAACTGCTCCACGCTGTCTGGCAAGAACGCAGCCCGGTTTCAAAATTCCTGACAAAAATTAATAGTGGTGAGGTCGCCGGCGATTGGGTGAGGGCTAGGTGAGGACGGCCATTGAAGAGGGAACTGGTGGTGGTGAAGACGGCCTTTGTGGTTAGAGAGAGAGGGAGCGAAAAGCGTTTAGAGAGAGAAAGGGTGTGAGCTGTGTGCCGTAAAGAAATAAACCCGTTTCTCCATAAATTATGGAGAAACACGTTTCTCCCTAGATTTTGGCAATAAATGTCAATCAATATGATTAAATAAAAAATGGTTAATGAGCATATGGGAGTTACAAAAATATCTCCTACAATATTTTGAATTGTAGTAACTAATCAAATATATTCAAATGCATTATTTTTATTAAAATACTTTATAAAACCAACATATATTAAAGTAGCTGGAAATGAATATGGATGTAACATCTCATCAAAAAATGGGAGTATTTTTCATTCTAGAAGCCACATCATCCTAGCTATTGATGTGCCAAGGCTTTTCAAATTTGGCTATTAGTTGAGTATATTAGACAATAATATGAGGTATGATATTAGGTACTCTTATATAGGAGTATATAATAGAAGTATAGATATTAGGTATGATATTAGATACTCTTATATAGGAGTATATAATAGGAGTATATATATTAGGTATGGTATTAGGTACTCTTATATAGGAGTATATAATAGAAGTATAGACTAGGGTATGTGAATAGGTATAAGTAGTAATAGACATATACTCTTATATATATAATAGAAGTATAGATTAGGTAGGCTATGCATTTAAAAACACTAATAAATTGATACATTATCAACTTTTCTGCTTCTTATGTATTGATTATCCTAATTCAACTTTTCATATATAAAAATGCATTATTTTATTTTCGGAATACATATGATTTTGCTTGAAAATATGATAATAATTAAAAAAATTTATTTTAGTAATCCAAAAGGCAAAAAGATGTTTAACATGAATAGAGACTTTACAAATTCATGAACGGAAGATTGTTCATATCTTCATCGTTTAGTATACTTCAACCGTTAAGAACATGAAGAATCATTGCATTAGTTTCACATTATGTTCATTAGTAACATGCATATGATAATTCAAAAGACACACCAACGTAATTTAATTTTGTTATCTATTACTAAACATATAAAAGAATATAATTTCATTTTGTTATAATCAACAGGAATATGAAACAAGAAGTTTAAAGGTTGTAATACTAACTAATACAATAATTAAAAAAAACTTTTAGACTATTCATAAAAGATCAATAGTTGAAGAGTCATCCATTTTCTTCATTCAAGTATATAAAGACTAATTTTCTTTTGACAAATGTTTGTTTTTTGCTCTCCATCACTTTTGTAGAGACTGATTCATGAAGAAAGAAAATGTGTCAAGGTTCTAGGGAATGCTATTGTAAGTATTCACAAAATCCATTTTTTTTTTGATCTGTGAGTGACTTCTTTATAATCTCTTTTGACTTATTTCGAATATGATTTGTTTTTTATATTTATGTTTGTGTTTATTATTTTGATTTTAATTTTGATTTTAATTTTAATTTTAACTTTTATTTTATAATTTTCGTCTTTATTTTGATTTTATTTATTGCTTTTTTATATTTCTTTTATGTTTGTGAATGTTTCTTTTGCTTTTTAATTATTAGAATTTTAATTTTCATTTTTTATTTGTATTTTATTTTTTCGTATGTTTTTATATTGATATTGATTTTCTTTTATGCATTAGATTTTTTTCTTTCTTAATTATTAAAGTTTTTTTTTCATTTTGCTTTTGCTATTTTTGTAAGAAAATTTACAACTTGGCTTTAAATAAGAACTTTGTTTGGATTTTTTTTTCCTTTCGATTATGATTTGATTTCATTTACTTATTTGTAAAGTTGATTTTAGTTTTATTTCTTTTTTTTTTTTCATATTTGCTTTACTTTCATTTTTTAATATTATCTTCCTTTTTTCAGTTTGTGATAAAAAAATATTTCTTTTATTTCGATTAAAGATTGATTTTTGGTGTATTTATTTATATTTGGGTTTGATATTGATTTTCATTGATGAATTTTTCAAAATAGTTTTTTTTGTTTTTAAATATATTTTGATTGTGTTCGTGAATGCTTCATTTTTATTATTTTTTATTAAGATTCGATTTCCATATTTCATTCAATTGTTTCATCTTTCTTTTTCTTTTTCTATTTTGATATTTATTCTACTTTGACTTTGTATTTAAAAATATTCAGATTTATTAATTATATGTTTCTACTCTTTATTTTTATTATATTTTTGAACTCTTATTTTTTATTGTTTTTCCTTTATTAATATTTGACTTTCATATTTCTGTTTTGATATTGAATTCATTTTTAATTATTATTTTATTTATTAAGTTTTTGAATATTTTTATTTGTTGTTGCGTTTTCTTTCTTCTATTTTATTCATACTTACGAATGAATTCTATCAAATTGCTAAGATTATAAAAATTAACTACAATGATGTTTGTTAATCTTACTTTTATCTTTTATATTGATTTATATATTTATTTTTTCATATTGTACAAACATTAATGATCTAGAAGTCTTGAGGGAATAATGAGAAAACAAACCACAAAAATATTAACAGATTATGGAGAAAAATATTGTGCCATAACCCTAAATCTAAATACCTCTTTCAAGACTGTTGGGTATGCATATTTTAATCCTCCTATTTTGTATTAGATTTGATTGATACCATAACCTCCTATTTATTTTAAGGACTTTAGGACCCTATGTAATGAAGCTTAGACTTCAATTTTTTAGCTAAGTCCATTTTATAGAATAGGTTAAATTTAGGCTTGAAGACTGGCACAAGAATCATTGGACCTAAGGATTGCAGTTCAAAGGTTTCAAAACCGCCTCATAAGAACCGCTGGCAAAACCGCTTGTAGCTTAACTGCCTTGTAATTCCTTTTTTTGGAACCGCTTGAACACCTATGTGCAAACCGAACATATGGAAATCCTTCTTCTGGTGGAACCGCTTTCATATCAAACCGCTTGACCCCAAAACCGCCCCCAATGATTGGCTACTTGAAGTGAACCTCATTAACCGTTGGAATCCACGTCAGCAATACCAAATGTCAACCACCATATCTTGCCACGTGACTACTTTTCAGACAAGATCTGCAAGGATCTTAAAAAGGTGATAGATGTCCTAACCACCTTGATTGCTGCTGAAGCCTGATCAGCTTTTCCTGCAACAACAGCTCCAAAGGACAAAAGTGGTTGATGTGGACCAATGGGAAAGCATCAAGGACTGTCCTTACAACAGCTGTGTCTAACGGCTATATTCATGATGCTTGGGTATAAATACCCCCAACCTTCATCATTTGAAGATTGCTTGAAACTTGAGAAATTGTTGTGTTCATAAGAAGTTGAAGCTCTGCCCAGAAATTCTTAGTCCTTTGAATCTTCATCTTCATACTTCAAGAAATATTCCCCAGCCCAGAAATCAAGCCTTAACACATCAAGAATCATTGTGCTCTCCATCTCTTAGATTCAAAGAGCCTTGATCTTGAATACACACACACACCTTACTTGTTTAAACACATAGTTTATTCATTTGAGAAACACTGGTTATAGTCTAGGATTTGTTCTTCATAGAAAAGATTTTACTGTACTTTGTAATCTCAAATACTCAATATAAAATCTCTCTTAGAAATCCAAGACTAACCATCTTGGTAGTGGACGTAGATCGTTTATCGATTGAACCACTCCAAATATTGTGTTCTTACTTTCTGCATTTATTATTCTTTGTGCTTACTGATTATCTTTTCTTTTCTCTGTTTGATCTTTATATAGTTATCCTTTATTGTGAAATTGTGTTTGGAGTTAACATTGTCAAACTACACTTTCAGTTTTACAACTGCTCAGAAAATTGCACTAAAACCGCCTTGCAAAACCGCCTCCTCAAAACCGCATTTATTTTAAGTATATTCCGCTGTGCATTTTACAAACTCTACTTGCAGTTTCTTATACACTGCAAGAGGTTTTGTAAGCATAGAGGTTTAGTTTTAAATTGAGGGCAAAAAATTTGTAACAGCTATTCACCCCCCTCTAGCTGTATTTTCACCCTTGTTGCCACCTTTGGGACCAACAAGTGGTATCAGAGAAAACACTTTTAAAAACCACTGTTTTTCAAGCTTAACAGCTTGTGTGCCGATTCGTTATGGCAACCTCAAAGACAATGACAACTGTTAACTATTCACACATTCCAATTTTGGACGAAGATCACTTTGACATCTGGAAGTGCCGAATGCTTATTCATTTGGAAACTATAGATGAGATGCTGGTGGAATGTGTAGTCAATGGGCCATGGATTCCAATGAAGGTCAACACTGATGCAACCACCAATGCTGAAACTCCAGAAGTCAAAAAGCCAAAAGAAGAGTGGTCAGATGAAGAGAAGAGATTAGTTGCCTTGGACAGCAAGGCTAGGCACATCATTTCTGGAACCCTCCCCGTTTCAACTCTCCAGAAAGTAATGTACCTCAAAACCGCAAAGCAGATGTAGGATGCCATAGAGAGCTACCTCGAAGGTGACGAAGAGTGCAAGGAAAACAAATTATACATTGTTGAAAGATCCTGCAACAACTTCAACAGAAAATCCAACGAAACCTTGCGTCAAACCTACGATCGCTATGTTGAGGTAGTTAATGCTTGTAGATCTCTTGGTAAAACTTTAACCGATAAGGAAATCAATATGACTTTCCTATCTGCTTTAGGTTCTAGATGGGTAAATAAGGCTACCTCTCTAGAAGACTCCAAAGTATTGGGTACTTGGTCGTTAAGTAACTTGTATGCCTATCTTAGAGTCTATGAACTTAAATTAAATCACATTGAAGAGATAGAAGGGAAAACCAAATCGCTTTCCATGTCCGTAGTAGAACATGAGGAGAAACCATCTACATCCAATCAAACCACTGATCCTTCCATATCAACCTCATCACTCATCAAGATGGATGATGATGATTTTGCCATGTTTGTGAAAAGATTCCAAAAATTTAGAAAATCTTCAAAACCTTTCACAAAATCATTCTCAAAAGGCAAACCTCCTGCAACATTTTCTAGGGCTGCAGATACAAAGAAAAAGAGTGACCTAGTTTGCTACAACTGTAGGAAACCTGGCCACTTTGCATCTGAGTGTCCACAGCCTAAATATGAATACATGAAAAAGAAAACTTTTCCTTCGAAATTTTCTCATCGCAAAGGAATGGTTGCTGAGGAGGAAGATAATTTCATGGAATTAGCAACTTGGATTGAAACAGATTCTGATGATGGAAGTGATGATGAAACCGAAGAGGTTAATCTGCAGTTGCGTACGCTTCCGATGAATCAGAGTCTGAATCATTTGAGTTGCAAGATATGGAAGAAAAAGAGGTTTTTGGAAAACTTCCAAATTATAAATTGGATGATGATATCAAACTTACTCCTAGCGTTAAGATAGGAAATTGCTCGTATTCACGTCCCATTTCCTCATCTAAAAATGCTTCACCTTCAAAAGCAATTCCAAAGAAAATTTTGAAAAAGGTGGTGGAAGAGGTTTCTCCCATGGAACATGAAAAGATGTTCAAGGAAGGCTGAAATGGTGATCCATCAATTCTCTAATCTTAAGAAAGCCTTAAGCTTAGCTCATGATGAACTTAATGTACAAGACGGAGAAAGCTGTGATGAGGTGCGAAATTTCAAATCTTAAGGACCAAATCGAAGTATGACTCCTCTTGCTGATCGTAACCGCATCCTTGAAACTAAGGTTGCTGCACTTCAACTTCGGAATGATGACTTGGTAACCCAAATCAACGATCTCCAAAAGATTATTGATTCGTGGCTCAAGTCTCAATCCACCAAGGATCAAATCATAGACTCCCAAGTTCCTCCTGGAATTAAGGAAGGTCTAGGTTTTGGATCTGAGGAGGAGAAGTGTGCATCCTCGAGTGAAAAGGATGAGGAAATTTTGGAACTAACTAAAGAAATTCCTAAGGGGAAGCATGCTAATGGTAAGGGTAAAGGACGACAAATTAATTATGTCTACCCAAAAGGGAAACAATATGGTAAGAACTCTCAAATGAAGCCAAAGGATTCTGAGAGTGTAGCTTCAGAGGAAATGGCTTATGGAATTGGTCGTATCCCTGCTCCAACCGCTTCTGGTGGAAAAGGCGGTTCTGGCAATTCCAGGTCTGACCGCGCCTCTTCTTCAACCGCTCCTCCTGCCTTCAAAAACAGGAATAGCGTTCCCAGAAAATATGTGGTCAAACCAAAGCCTGTTCCCTTTGTCAAAGCTGCAATCGCTCCTCCCAAACCACATGCAACTCCTAAGAAGAGTAAGGAGTTAGTAAAACCTCATGATGCTTGTAGCTTTTATAAATGTTCTGTGTGTGATGGTTTAGGTCACAAGGCTGCAGAATGCCTTTTGCGGTTCACATCCAATGCCAGGAAGAGCAAACCTTCTTCTGTCAAACAGGTGTGGTTCGTGAAGGGTTGCTAACTTCAGGACCCAAGGAAAAAAGGGGGACCTCATTCTTAATGTTTACATTTCAGGTCATCTGCTTAATGGCTGGTCACTCCAAGGATAATGAATGGTATCTTGACAGTGGCTGCTCAGGACATATGACTGGAGATAGATCATTACTTGAAGATGTCATTGAAGCAAGTGGTCCTTCTGTAACCTTTGGTGACAAAGTCAAAGGCAAGACCATTGGATACGGTGTTATAAGGAGAGGAAACCTAACCATTGAGAAGGTTTCTCTTGTTGAAGGACTCAAGCACAACCTCCTTTCAATTTCTCAATTTTGCGACAAAGGAATGCTTTGCAACTTCACGTCATCAAACTGCTTTATCAAAGATAGCATTTCCGGTCTCACCCTACTCACAGGGATTCGTAAGAGTAATATTTACATTATTGATCTAAATTCTGCATGTAGTATTACTAATCTCTATTTTGTAGCTAAGAATGTGAGCGAAAATAGTTGGCTATGGCACAAGAGGTTGAGCCACTTGAACTTCAAGTATCTTGCAAAGATTGGTAGGGAAAACCTCGTTCGTGGTTTACCGAAAGTGGCTGACCACTATCCTGAGAAATGCAGTGCATGTCAACTTGGTAAGCAGTCTGCGTCGTCTTTCACCAGCAAGACCGCTCCATCAACTTTCAGATGCTTACAACTGCTTCACATAGATCTGTTTGGACCCGTAACCACTGCCACCATTGGAGGAAATAGATATACCTTAGTGGTGGTGGATGATTACTCAACATATACGTGGGTTGAGATGATGATTTCCAAAGATGATTGCTACGAGATTCTCACCGCACTATTTAGACGGCTCCAAACTCAAAAAGAGGACGACATCGTTAGTGTTCGATCAGATAATGGAATAGAATTCAAGAACAACGGTGTTGGTCAATATTGTGATGACAATGGGATTGATCACAATTTCTCTGCAGCTGGTGTTCCACAACAAAATGGGGTTGTGGAAAGGAAGAATAGAACGTTGATTGAGGCTGGAAAGATGTTGATATCTGAAGCGAAGCTGCCTCAGTATTTCTGGGCTGAAGCAATCAATACCGCATGCTTCACTCAGAACCGCTCCCTCATCAACAAAACCTATAATAAGACTCCCTATGAGCTTTGGCGAGGAAGAACCCCCAACATTGCATTCTTCAAGATCTTTGGCTGCAAATGATTTATCCTCTACAACGGAAGAGAAAATAGAGGTAAATTCGGAGCCAAGGCCGATGAAGGTATTTTTGTTGGGTATGCCAAACATTTAAAAGCTTTTCGTGTTTTCAATAAAACTAGTTTAAAAATAGTTGAGTCTGTCCATGTTACTTTTGATGAGCATTCTCTCCTTGAGCCACATTTGGCTCCAAATGTTGCTGATGATTTTGTTGAGCATAATGAAACAGGTGAACCTTCTAGAACCGCACCTGAACCTCAACCGCAAAATCCAGCTCCCTCAACTGACATTCCCTCAAACCGCACTTTTCAAACCGCACATGAAGTTCCTACTCCAGATGCAACTCCTAGGGAAGAAGAAGTTGAGAATTCCCCTATCCAGCTTATAGAACCTCTTCGTCAACTTACCTTCCATGACTTCGCTGAAGGATCTAACGACGTTCCAATTGAAGATCTTCAGCAAATCTCAGTCCTACCAGACTTACCCCCAGAGGTTCATGAAGTCAGCAGTCACCCCCTCACAAATGTGATTGGTGATCTGTTTTCCGGCGTTCAAACAAGGAGATCGAACTATGACGAGCATACTTCTTTGCTATCTCAAGTTGAACCCAAGAAGATTGATGAAGCACTCCAAGATTCCAGTTGGGTCGTTGCTATGCAAGAAGAACTCAACCAGTTTGAAAGATGCAAGGTTTGGACTTTAGTGCCTAGACCTCAGGATCAAGGAGTGATAGGAACTAAGTGGGTATTTAGGAATAAGATGGATGAGAATGGAAGCATCACTAGGAATAAAGCAAGGCTGGTTGCACAAGGATATAGGCAAGAAGAAGGAATCGATTATGATGAAACCTTTGCTCAAGTTGCAAGATTGGAAGCTATCAGAATCTTCTTAGCCTACGCCTCTTTCAAGCATTTCAAGTTATATCAAATGGATGTAAAGAGTGCATTCTTGAACGGCGAACTGCAAGAGACCGTGTATGTTGCCCAACCGCCTGAATTTGAAGACTCTAAATTCCCAAATCATGTCTACAAACTCCAGAAAGATTTGTATGGACTTAAGCAAGCTCCAAGGGTATGGTATGAGACTCTCTCTAAATTTTTACTAGAAAAAGGATTTAAACGCGGTAAAATTGATACAACTCTTTTTATTGCCAAATATAATGAGCATACTTTACTTGTTCAAATTTATGTCGATGATAATATTTTTGGTTCTACTAATGAGTTACTTTGTAAGCGTTTTGAAAAGCTAATGAAAAGCAAGTTTGAGATGAGCATGATGGGAGAATTAACTTTCTTCCTCGGGCTTCAAATCAAGCAATGCGAAGAAGGTATTTTCCTTAGTCAAGTCAAATACACCAAGGAGCTAATAAAGAAGTTTGGATTAGAAAATGCTAAAGCATGATACTCCAATGGCCACCGACAATAAGTTAGATAAAGATCTCAAAGGTAAGAAAGTTGATCAAACTTTATATCGAGGTATGATCGGCTCATTACTTTATTTAACTGCTAGTAGGCCCGATATCGTGTTTAGTGTCTGTGTATGTGAACTCTATCAAGCAGATCCTAGAGAAGCACATCTTATTGCAGTCAAGCATATAATCCGCTATTTATATGGAACCACTAACCTTGGACTTTGGTATTCCAAAGATTCGAACTTCGATCTTATAGGTTATTCAGATGTAGATTATGCAGCTTGCACTATTGACAGGAAAAGCACTAGTGAGACTTGTCATTTCCTCGAGAATAGACTAGTTGTTTGGGCCATCAAGAAGCAAGCTTCAGTTTCAGTGTCAACCACAGAGGCTGAGTATATTGATGCTGGTAGTTGTTGCTGTCAAATCCTCTGGATGAAGCAGCAATTGGTGGACTATGGAATTGAAGAAGGAAATTGCCCAATCATGTGCGACAACACTTCAACAATTTCAGTCTCCAACAACCCTGTCATGCATTCCAAGACCAAGCATATAGATATCAAGTATCATTTCCTCAAAGACCATGTGGAGAAGAGGAATATCCATTTAGAGTACGTGGGGACAGACAACCAGATTGCTGATATCCTCACAAAGGCTCTTGACTCCAAGAGATTTTCTTTTCTCAGAGGAGAAATGGGTATGCTTGAACTTAAATAAATTCCATACTTTTTATTTGCTAACTTGTTTGTTGAGTCTAGGTTGAAATTCCATTCTGGATTCAAACAACTTCTGTTGAACCGCCTGTACCAAAACCGCAAGCTGTCAAAACCGCCTGTATGCAACCGCCAGATTCAAACCGCCTCATGCAGTCTGACCGCTTGTAACAAACCGCGTTTCAACAAGAAGTAAACTCTGTCTATTTTATTGCTTATCTTTACTTAAAAAAAACTGTTCAAATTCTTTTATTTATTTATTTTGACATAAGGATATTTTTGCAAATGTTTTCCCTCAAAAATTCAAAATTTAAGAGCATTTAATGCTAAGGGGACATGAGCATTTAAAGCCTTCATGTCAGCCGTCATAGAGAGATGTGCAGGAGGTGAAAGGGTGCAACAGTTGGTTTAATTCAATCATTCCTTCCTGAACCAAGTGTCTACCCCTTCACCCTATATATACCTAAGTTGGTGAAACTAAAACTTTTTCTGCCAAACCCTCTGCAACCGTACTTCTTCTACCAACTTCCTCACTCTCTCTCTCTCTAAAATCCTTTACAAAGCTTCATTTTTCAAACTTTTTATCAATGGCCACTACTTCAAAAAGGCAAAGAGCCTCCACCATTGCTAGAGCACCCAAGAGGCCAGTTCTGGAAATGGTAATCAACTTCTAACCCTAATTCTTTCCATTTCTCAGAATCTGCCATGGATAACTTAGAAAAACTGTTCGTATGCCTAAATTCCATTTTGGCTGATTAATCTCTTGTTTGTTGATCATTTTCTATGATAATTGTTGGGTTTTGATCGGTTTTGTACATAGATTCTATATATGTTACCTATTTCATGATCCATCCATGTTATGTGTACTGATTTTGTGATTTTCAGTTCTTAAACTTCGAACACCCACTTCTGATTTTTGATGATTATGAATGATTCTGGGAAAAAGATGAAATTTTAATGACATATTATTATTCCCCTTCCCAATGTGATCATTTTGATATGTTATTTGCTTATTTTGGTTAAGTTTTGTAAAATCTCTGTTCTTGGTGTTCATGAATGTTCTTCGTGTTCTTCATGAAACCCATGAACTTTTTCTTGAAAAATCATATGTTTTGGATGCCTTGAATCTGCATAGTGTTTTTCAACACTTAGAAAAAATTTCAACATTTTCAAAATTTTTGGATTTCTTTGGTTTTGAAACCGCTTGTATGCAAACCGCTTATACCTTATGTTTCAAACCGCTCCTATCTTTCCAAAGCTAAACCGCATGCTCTAAACCGCATTTTCAAGATCTTTTGAAACCGCATGTTGTTTAAATTCCTTTCCTAATTTTTGAGATTTTACTAAGTATATAAATTTGGACACCATAAATTTCCTCTCTAAGCACCGCTTGTAGTGTGGGATAAAATTGGATTACAATGCCACGTAATTAAGTAATATTTGTTCTCAAAATTCCTCATTTTATTTAGTATTCATAAATTACTTGTGGTTTGAAAACTTCATTTTCAAAACCGCACCAAAGCTAAACCGCTTTGTGCTCAAACCGCTTGTAACTTATGAATACAAAAATGGATCTAACACTTCATATTTTTCTTTGTAGGATCCTACTACTTTCCTACCAGGGTGGGAAGTAAATGAGGCAGAGCTCAAGACTGATGCTCTAGGAAGAGAGTAGCTGAGGAAGCTCAGAGTCTCTGGCATCTTACCGCTTTTCACCAAGAAGCAGAATTTCATAGTGCCATCTTTCGTGGATCAGTTCTTTGCAACCGCTAAAAAGAGATCAAGAGTTCTTGATGAAGGCCAAAGAGTTGCCTGCCTAACCGCAGTTGTTGAAGGCCTGAAGCTATCCATTGACTACATAGACATCAGAAGACTTTTCAAGTTTGCAGTTGGTGGAGCTCCTTTAGTGGTGGATCAAATAATTCAGGATAATGCTGCCTTCCAAACCGCCAAGGTAGATACCTTGTCTAAGAAATACAAGAAGATTGCAAGGAAAAATTTTGGTGAGCTGATGATCCACATTGGTCATCTTGTTGGGAGAACAGTTTGTGGGAAGACTGGAAACCATAATAACTTTACATCCCAACAATGGATGTATTGTTCTGCAATATATATGGAGATCAAGACTGTTGACCCAACCGCTTCTCAACAAGAACCGCTTCAAGAAGAGAGACCGCCTCCAACCCCTCAAACCTCTCCTGTCCAATCACCTACCCAATCCCCAGTCAGATCCCCTTCCAAATCCCCTTCCAAATCCCCTTCCAAAATCCAATCCATAACCCCTTCCCCTTCCAAAACTGCACAAACTCAGGGGGAGAAACCAAAGAGAAGAAAAATGATGGCCAGAAAGAAAACTTCTAAAAAGACTAAGCCTATCCAACCCTCACCCTCTCCTTCACCTCCCAGAAATTCCCCTCCTCAATCACCTCAAAATTCCCCTTCACCTTCCCCCAGAAAATCACTATCACCCCTATCTTCTCAATCCCAATATAACTCACCCCAACATTCCCATTCCATAAATTCACAACACTCAAACCAAACCCCTACTCGATCTACCTATCAACAATGGCAATCCAAGCCCTCTGCTGGACATGCTACATCCAAATCTGTTAGGGATGATCCAACCCCAACCAATTCCCCTAACAAAAACCGCTCCCATTCACCAACACCTAACAGCTCCAAATCTCACACCCCTTCTAAATCATCAACTCCACAAAACTCATCCATCAGACAAAACTCACCTCCTCCAAACATTCCTCCTAAAACCCAAACCGCCCCTGAAGCTAACCAAACCCAACCGCCTCCTACCTTCACAACTGCTTCACCCTCAACCGCTCCTCCTTCAGAGTACTCCCAAATTCTTCAAACCCTTAATCTGATTCAAGGCCAACTTGTTATAAACCAAGGCCATGTCATATCTTTGACCGCCTCAAATGCCTCCCTCCTTGAATCCAACCGCTCTTTACAAGCCAAGGTGGATTCTCACTCCCTTGAGTTGGCAACCCTTAAAGCTTCTTTGCTTGATGCCATTAAGGGGGAGAGATCTACAGCAATTCCATCCTCCTCTTCAACCGCCACTCCTGACCAAACCGCTTACTTAATCAAAACCGCCTCTGAAGCATTTCAGAAATCTCTCGAAGCTGGTATGGTCAAAGCCTTAGAAGAAAAAGCTTCAGTTGAGGAGATGAAGAAATCTTTGGATGTTCTTGGAGAAAAATTATGTGCCTCCCTTGATAAAGATTTGGGTAATCTGAGCACCAAATTCCTTGACTTTCTTCAATCCAGACCGCAATTATCTCAAGTTGTCCAGACCGCTTTGGATTCTCTGCGTGAAGAAGTCTTGGAACAAATTGATCTATTCAAGGTGGATTCCAAGGTGAATTTGGATACTGTGTCAGATACAGTGAAGGCCAAGCTGAACGAGATCCAAGATGAGTTCAATGACCACTTGGACAACCTCAGTGAAGGATTCAACTCCAGACTAGGCTCAACAGTCAATGAACTCAAATCCTCCCTGAAGGTATCTGTGGATCTTGAGCCTATGGAACAAGAAATTCAAGCCCAAACCGCTTTAGTTCAAGAGGAACTCCACACCATTTTCAACTCTATCTATTCCTCTGTCAATGTAAAGCTTGACATTATCAAGGAAAACCTTGTAGAAAATACCAAAGCGGTTGGTGCCACTAATTCCACCTCTGCTCATTCTGTCAATGCCTTAAAGAAGCTTGAAGCTACTCTCACCAGAACCGCAGAGGAAGTTAGAAGATTGAGGAAAGCGTTTGCACCAGACCAATCAAGAGCTGGGCCAAGTGGAGCTGAACATGAAGTTAACAAGCCGCCCCAGCAGTAAAATCGCTTTTCCTTTTTTGAACCGCTTGTGTAAGTTGGACCGCACTCTCCTTGTATTTTCTTTGTCCAACTTACTTTGTTTTGTTTTTGTAACCTTGTAATTTTCCTTCATTCCTGTACTTGTAATCATCTTAGGAATTAATGGAAATTGCATCATGGTTCCAAAACTTTGTTCATATCAAACTACTTGTTTGTAGAACAATGAAACCGCTTATGGTCTTAAACCTCATTCAAACATTTTTCAACTTAAAAATCACTCTTTTGAATTGATGTTTAAACATTCAGTTTAAACTGCACTTTGAACTTAAAATCATATTTTTTAAAGTGCACTGAATGCATTTCTATACTCTTCAAATTGTAAGTTTTTCAATCTTTCAAAAGTATAGAAACCTATAGCTTAAGCTAGTGTGTGGATTGACTTGGGACATGACTTACCATGTTAATTCTTATGGACATGTTTTTACCAAGTACAATGTTTGCTTTTGCTGTAGTAGGTAATGGCATCAATCAAATAGGGGGAGATTGTTGGGTATGCATATTTTAACCCTCCTATTTTGTATTAGATTTGATTGATACCATAACCTCCTATTTATTTTAAGGACTTTAGGACCCTATGTAATGAAGCTTAGACTTCAATTTTTTAGCTAAGTCCATTTTATAGAATAGGTTAAATTTAGGCTTGAAGACTGGCACAAGAATCATTGGACCTAAGGATTGCAGTTCAAAGGTTTCAAAACCGCCTCATAAGAACCGCTTGGCAAAACCGCTTGTAGCTTAACTGCCTTGTAATTCCTTATTTTGGAACCGCTTGAACACCTATGTGCAAACCGCACATATGGAAATCCTTCTTCTGGTGGAACCGCTTTCATATCAAACCGCTTGACCCCAGAACCGCCCCCAATGATTGGCTACTTGAAGTGAACCTCATTAACCGTTGGAATCCACGTCAGCAATACCAAATGTCAACCACCATATCTTGTCACGTGACTACTTTTCAGACAAGATCTGCAAGGATCTTAAAAAGGTGACAGATGTCCTAACCACCTTGATTGCTGCTGAAGCCTGATCAGCTTTTCCTGCAACAACAGCTCCAAAGGACAAAAGTGGTTGCTGTGGACCAATGGGAAAGAATCAAGTACAGTCCTTACAACAGCTGTGTCTAACGGCTATATTCCTGATGCTTGGGTATAAATACACCCAACCTTCATCATTTGAAGATTGCTTGAAACTTGAGAAATTGTTGTGTTCATAAGAAGTTGAAGCTCTGCCCAGAAATTCTTAGTCCTTTGAATCTTCATCTTCATACTTCAAGAAATATTTCCCAGCCCAGAAATTAAGCCTTAACACATCAAGAATCATTGTGCTCGTCATCTCTTAGATTCATAGAGCCTTGATCTTGAACACACACACACACCTTACTTGTTTAAACACATAGTTTATTCATTTGAGAAACACTGGTTATAGTCTAGGATTTGTTCTTCATAGAAAAGATTTTATTGTACTTTGTAATCTCAAATACTCAATATAAAATCTCTCTTAGAAATCCAAGACTAACCATCTTGGTAGTGGACGTAGATCGTTTATCGATTGAACCACTCCAAATATTGTGTTCTTACTTTCTGCATTTATTATTCTTTGTGCTTACTGATTATCTTTTCTTTTCTTTGTTTGATCTTTATATAGTTATCCTTTATTGTGAAATTGTGTTTGGAGTTAACATTGTCAAACTACACTTTCAGTTTTACAACTGCTCAGAAAATTGCACTAAAACCGCCTTGCAAAACCGCCTCCTCAAAACTGCATTTATTTTAAGTATATTCCCCTGTGCATTTTACAAACTCTACTTGCAGTTTCTTATACACTGCAAGAGGTTTTGTAAGCATAGAGGTTTAGTTTTAAATTGAGGGCGAAAAATTTGTAACAGCTATTCGCTCCTCCCTCTAGCTGTATTTTCATCCTTGTTGCCACCTTTGGGACCAACAAAGACTCCATCTATCCCATCATCACATGACATAACAAATGAATTTCATGGTTAGCCTTTTACAAGTTTGTGACCTCACTCATATTTTTTCCCATGACCATAATATTTATAATTCATCTCATAATATTTTATATTAATAAATTAATTTCAAACTGAAGTACATATTTTTTTTAATGGACAAACTTACTTATGATTATCAAAAATATCAAAGTACCCCGTGCGTAACACGGGCAACACCCTAGTTATTTTGAATACTGGTATTTTGCTATGACAATGTATGTTTCATTATCTTGAGTTATCAATCCTACTGGCCTTCGGGTCAAATTTGTTGATTCTCGAGTAAGATAATGTTATGGTTGATTTTTTAATGTTTTACGAAATGCATTTTATTTAATTGCACATTATTTATATTAATTATGAGATGAAAAATAATATAATACAATTTTAAAGAGGTACAAGCAAGTAATATCATTTATAAAAAAGGTTTCTTGTATATATAAAAAATCTTGCCAAACAAAATTATCTTTTTGAAATAGAGAGAACATAGATGGAATAGTGATGAGAAAAAACTATAAAAATTATCGCAAAATTTGAAAAAAATTCTGAAATTTGTCATATTGTATTATTTTCATCAATTTTGTCATTGCAGTAAGTTATTTATTTTTATCTTATTCCTTCTTTACGTAGGACGTTAACAAAAGTTTAGAAATATTTTAAGGTGTTGTGAGTATATTGTGGAAAAGTTATTATTAGTGGTGCACAGAATATACATATCCGCTCATATTTTATTTCTTATTATATGTTTTAGTTTTATTTTATCTCCTAATTATAAGTTATATTTTCCCTATACAAATATAAAATCGTTTATAGAATCCTACTCTTTTCAGGATTCATATTCACCTAGAGAGACTTGTTCGACAAGAATTTACTTTCCTAGTAGTAATGATCTCCTATTGTTGGAGGATACTCCACCCTAAAGATTTAAATAGGGGTTCAACCCCTCAAATAAAAGGTACGTTTTCTTTTTTTCCATCTTCATACTTTCTCTACAAACAAATTCTTATTATCACACTGAAGGGTTTGGGCGGGGCCAAACTCTCATGCCCGAACGTTATCTGTTTTGTAGTTGTCCATCGTCCGTCCAAGATATCATTTCCGTTGCTCGATCAAGTGAGTCATTCTACAATTTTGGTGCCGCGTGTGATGTAGAAAAGAGTAAGTGGTTAATATGTGTGAGTATAATAAGCATAGTTTTCGAAATCGTACGATTCGCGATACGAATCGTATGATTCGGTTCGATTCAAGGCCTTGAAGATACGAATCGCATGGGTGAATCGAAAACTAACCTGGAATCGGTCGAATCGGATGAATCGAATCATGAATCGGTCGAATCGCACGAATCGCACGATTCGTACGATTCACTCTCAGCGGTAAACGGGCACGGGTCGGATCATATTTCGCGGGTCAAAGGACAAAATCAGACTAAAACCCCCAAATAAATTGAGGGTTTCCACGCTATTTCAACATAGACATTAAAACGACACAAATCAGGGCTTCAATCTAGCCGATTCAAAGCTTCATCCCAAGAATTTGAAGGTCAAGGTTTGTCTATTTCTTCTCTCCCTAAAATTCGTACCTTTCTTCTGCGTTCTTGCTGGGATTTTGCTGCTGCGTTCTTGCTGCTGTGTTCTTGCCTGTGTGTTCTTGCTGGGTTTTGACTTTTGAGTATTTCTTGCTGGGTTTGAGTATGAAATGAAAGTAATAGTTTTGTAAGCATACTGAAAGTAAAGTAATGGTCTCTAATTTACTTTTTGTAATAAAAAATTGTTAAAGTGGATGGTAATAGTTTTTGAAGGACCACTTGGTTTATTAAATTGTTTATAAGTCACCTGCTGCTGGAATTTTTTTTAATTTTTTATCTTGTTTTTTATTGAGTGTACTGAATTCTTTCTTTAATATTTAAGGGACAACATAAAAAATTATGTTATTTTACTATAGTTGGTTTTAATGTTTTTTTTTAATGATTGACATGGATATTTAATTGTTGAATATGGTGAAGAAAAAGGAAGACATTGCTTGGCAATATTGTGTTAAAGTGGATGGGAATAGGATGAAAGTTAGGTGCAATTATTGTCGTAAAATCTAGGGAGAAACGCGTTTTGTTGGGATTGGATCCTAAACTGCAAGGGAGAAGAAAAACGTCCGAGGAGATTCTGCGGTGGAGAGCGGCCGCGCTCGTGGTGGAGAGCGACCGCGCTCGATTGGTCAAAATTGGGGTTGGAACTTCGGCAAAGGAGGGCGACCGCGCTGCTAGGGTGCGCGGCCGCGCTGGCGTCGGGGAAGTGGAGTCCTGTTCTGATTTTGTTTCCTTGTTTAATAGAATCTCTTCTTAAACTGAGTTGGGGCTTCCTTGTATAACTATATAAGCATAATTTCGGCCTAGAACATATTGTAGCAACATATTAGAGAGGTGTTTAATACATAATGGCTTGGCAATTGCCCCCGGACGTAGTTCACGAGTTGGTGAATGAACCGGGTAAACAACTCTTGTGTTCTTGTGTGTGATTGTTCCTTTCTTGTACGTGTGGGTGTGTTGATTTCTTTATCTTGATTGCAATGGGAGAGCACCAATTTTACAACAACTGGTATCAGATCTTTGGTTTGGGGGATTCAAAATCTTTTCATTAGTTGATTAATTTTGAATCGCGTTCTTGGGAATTTTGGTGAAGCAGTCAAGATGAAGAACTCAATCGAGAAATTCAACGGTGTGAATTTCACGTTTTGGAAGACAAGGATTGAAGACTACCTTTATTGTAAGGATCTTCATGGACCCTTGAAGGCGAAGCCCGAAGACATGTCACAAGGGGATTGGGAGACGTTGGACCGGAAGGCGTTAGGAGCGGTAAGGAGTGCCCTAACCGACGACGTTGCACGGAACGCTATGGAGGCCAAGACAACGGTGGAGTTGCTACAAACGCTGTCGGACACGTATGAGAAGCCGTCGAATATCAATAAGGTGCATTTGATAAAGAGGTTTGCGAATGCGAAGATGTCAGAGGGGGCAGGCGGCAAGTCATATCGGCAATTTCAAAGGTATGGTGGACCAATTGAAAAGTGTTGATATTACTTTCTCCGATGAAGTGCTAGCCTCGTTTTCTACTAAAATCGTTGCACGATAGTTGGGAGGTTACTTGTCACAATGATTAGTACGTCGAAAGCAAAGATTGGTGTATACGGAGGTTAGAGATCTCATCCTTCAAGAGGAGTTGCGAAGGAAGGAGAAAAGGGGAGAATCGTCAGTAGATGGGGCTGCACTTAGGGTGGAGAGAAATAGGGGAGACCTAAGGGAAAAAGGTCGAAGTGCTACAATTGTGGTGAATTGGGGCAAATCGGTTATATTTGTCCGGGAAAAGGTGGTGGTGCAAACGTGGTGGATGATGGTGGTGATGTATTAATCCTAGGGGAGAAGCGATCGGGTGAAGATTGGGTGTTGGATTGGAGCTTCTTGTCATGCTAGTGGGGATGCGAGAATCAATGAAGCGGTACAAAACCGGAGATTTTGGGGTTCTCTATCTTGGTGATGGTCAACCATTGAAGATCAAAGGTAAGGGGACGTAATGATGAAGACACCTAATGGGGCTGTTTTACAACTACACAACGTGATGCATATTCCGGATTTGAGGAGGAGGGTGATTACGTGGGACAACTTGACGGTGAAGGATACGGTGTTTCTTTCATTGGTGGGTCTTGGGAAGTCACAAAAGGGGCTAAGGTGTTGGCTCGTAGGGTTAAGGGGAAGATGTTGTATTCTACCTACAATGTCGATGTTCGTTCCGGTGGGAGCAAGAGGCTTAAGAACCGGCCTGTTGGTGTAAAAAGGGGAGACATCAAGAAACGGTATGTTGGGGAGGACACAAAGTTGATCAACGCGGTGTGGATGTCCAAGGGCCCTAACAGAGAACGGATTCTGCATCCAAGAACAGTCGATGCAAGAAACAAGGTGTGTCCAAGTTTCAAGGGGAGGCATTGCGAGGAAGGTGGGTCTGGAGGGAGAAGGCGAAGTTAGACTTGCGGGGAGAAATCAAGGTAGAAGCTGATTTGGGGAGGCAAGAACGATCTAACACGGAGAGGTTGAAACGTCGCTTGGTTTCAACTCGCCTTAGTACTTGAAGAGAGGTGCGGTAGTGTCAAGCCAATATGGAGGAGGGGGGAATGTGTTCGAAGGTCTTTACTCCGTGGTGGGAGTTAATGGGTGATTTTATGTTTGTTGGTTTAGTCTCCGGTGGGAGATTGTTGGGATTGGATCCTAAACTGCAAGGGAGAAGAAAAACGTCCGAGGAGATTCTGCGGTGGAGAGCGGCCGCGCTCGTGGTGGAGAGCGACCGCGCTCGTTGGTCAAAATTGGGGTTGGAACTTCGGCAAAGGAGGGCGACCGCGCTGCTAGGGTGCGCGGCCGCACTGGCGTCGGGGAAGTGGAGTCCTGTTCTGATTTTGTTTCCTTGTTTAATAGAATCTCTTCTTAAACTGAGTTGGGGCTTCCTTGTATAACTATATAAGCATAATTTCGGCCTAGAACATATTGTAGCAACATATTAGAGAGGTGTTTAATACATATTGGCTTGGCAATTGCCCCCGGACGTAGTTCACGAGTTGGTGAATGAACCGGGTAAACAACTCTTGTGTTCTTGTGTGTGATTGTTCCTTTCTTGTACGTGTGGGTGTGTTGATTTCTTTATCTTGATTGCAACGGGAGAGCACCAATTTTACAACACGTTTCTCCATAAGTTATGGAGAAACGGGTTACGGGTATCCAGAACCTTTTGAAAGGATATCCAGAAACTTTTTGTATTGGCCATGACCTTGTCCCATGGTTACTCGGATATCGATCTCAAAGGTTCTGAATATCCAGAACCCTTTGAAAGGATATCCAGAAGCTTATGAAAGTGATATCCAGAAACCTTCAAAATGATATTCAGAAACTTTCAAAATGTCTCTGGATATTCATTTGATGATTTCTGGATATACATTTGAAGGTTTCTGGATATCCAGAAACCTTCAAAATGAATATCCAGAAACTTTCAAAATGTTTCTGGATATTCATTTGATGGTTTCTGGATATACATTTGAAGGTTTCTGGATATCCAGAAACCTTCAATAAGCAATTTCTGGTCTTGACCTTGGATTTGGCTTCAAATCTATTTTTTCTGGATATCCGCCCAAAGGCTTCTGGATATCCGTTCCAAAGCTTCTGGATATCCAGAACCCTTTGAGACTGATATCCAGAAATTTTCTTCTGGTTATCAAACGTATAGCTTCTGGCTATTAAAAACGCGTTTCTCCATAGTTATGGAGAAACGCGTTTCTCAGCAGACCTACTCAATTATTGTAATGAGATTATATGGGGGGGGAATTAGTCGATTCAAAAATCATATTGTTGGATCGCATAAGGATGTTAAACCATGTGTGCAATGTCCGGATGAGATTAGAGAAATGTTTATCAAAACATTCGGGATAGGGGAGAAAGAAAATGTTATCGTTCTAGAAGATGATGAATGCTTTGAGGTCAATGAGGAAGAAGACAACATTAGTAAAAAAAAGGGAAAATTAGACAATTTTCTTATTAAGAAAAAGCTCAAGCAAAAAACGATGAACGATATGTTGAGGAATAGAGAACCGGTTGTGCGGTCAATTTGTAGGATGCTTTACAAAAATGCTCTTCCTTTTAATTTGGTTAAGTGTCCTTTATTTAAGGAGATGTTAGAAGAAGTTGGAAACTATGGTAGGGGATTAAAGCCTCCTACTTATCATGAGACAAGGGTAAGTTACTTGAAGAATGAGGTGAAACATGTCCATGATAACTTGGAGAAGTACAAGAAGGAGTGGAGAAAAACCGGGTGCACAATAATGTCGGATGGATGGACCGATGGTCAATCAAGGCACTTGACTAACTTTCTTGTCAATAGCCCAAGTGGAACGGTTTTTTTAAGGTCAATTGACACTTCTTCCATAATCAAAGATGGACAAAAGTTGTTTGAGATGCTTGACTCAATTGTGGAGGAAGTTGGAGAGGAAAATGTGGTGCAAGTTGTGACCGATAGTGCTTCGGCTTATGTACTCGCCGGGGAATTGCTAGAGAAGAAGAGGCCAAAATTATTTTGGTCTCCTTGTGCCGCTCATTGTATTGATTTGATCTTGGAAGACATAGGTAAATTGCCTATCTTCTTAGACACAATTAAGAAAGCAAAGGAGGTGACGGTTTATATTTATCGACATGCTTGGGTCCTTGATTTGTTTAGAAGATTTTCCGGGCTAAGGAACTTGACTAGAGCGGGTCACTCGTTTTGCTACTTCCTTTCTTACATTGAAGAGTTTCATGGACAACAAAAATGCTTTGAAAAAAATGTTCGTATCAGATGAGTGGACAAGTGGGCCGTATGCTAATAAAGCCGATGCTATTAGAGTGGAAGACATACTTATTCATGATTCCAAGTTTTGGAAATCCGTCAAATATTGCTTGAATTGTGTGTCACCACTTTGTAAGGTGTTGAAACTTGTTGATGGTGATGTAAAACCGGCAATGGGTTACATTTATGAGGCTATGGATAGAGCTAAAGAACAAATTGCCAACAACTTCAACAACAATTTGAGTAGTTACAAGAAAATTTGGGATATTATTGACTTGAGGTGGAACATGCAACTCCACCGTCCCCTTCATGCGGCCGGATACTTTCTTAATCCAAGGTAAAAAATATTAATTTTTAAAGATCTTATTCTTAGCTTTATTCCTTTTACTATTTGTATAATTAATTTATTCTTAAATTTTATTTGTAGATTTCAATATGATGACAAGTTCCAAGCCGATAGGGAAGTGAAACTTGGATTGTTCACAACAATTGAGAGGTTGTATCCTGATCATGAAACAAGGATCAAGATTGACGAACAACTTGAAAAGTTTAAAAGGAAGGAAGGGATGTTTGGAATGCGAATGGCGATCGATACCATAACTAGGAAACAACCCGATAAATATGCTAAAAATCTAACTATTTATAAAATAATCTTTCTTATTTAATTTCTAAGTTAAAAAATATCATTTTTTGCTTGATAGCTTTGTGGTGGGATAGTTTCGGTGAGGATTGCAAGGAGCTTCAATCCTTAGCAATAAGGGTATTGAGCTTGACATGTAATGCAACGGGGTGCGAGAGAAATCAGAGCATATTTGATCTTGTGCATTCCAAGAGGAGGAATCGTTTGGAGCAACAAAGATTGAATGCACTTGTGTTCGTGAAATATAATATCCAACTTGAGTTGAGGCAAAAGAGAAGAGAAGATAAAGGTGAGACCTATAATCCAATATGTCTCTCGGACATGGAAGATAACGATGAATGGATTACCGAGGTCGAGGAGCCATGTCTTCAAGAACTTGGAGACATCTCATGGATGAATATGCATGAATGCTTTACCGAGACTAGTACTAGTGGAAAAAGAAAAGAGGTATAAGAACATTATTTATCTACTTGAGTAAATAATGAAATTTTCAATTGTTTGAGAATTAATACATTCTTACTTTTATTTTAGGACCAAGGGACTTAAGGGATGACCGGAAAAGCAAGCAAAAAGTTGTGGACATTATAGATGATGAGGAAGAAGAGTTTGCTGATGTTGATGACGAGGAAGAAGAGGAGGAAGGGGAAAGAGAGGAAGAACACGATGAGAGCGACGATGATGACGTTGATGACCTTGATATTGATAATGATAGATATGATAATAGATTTGATCATTTTTAGTTAAGGTTTTAAGCTTATTATCTAGAGTATACTTTGATTTGTCTTTTGTACTCTCCAATTCGGTATGCTACTTAGTTACTACATGAATGATTGAATTTTCTTTCCTAGTTCATTCTTATTAATGAGTTATCATTTATTATACACTTTTAGTGTTTTTAAAATAGATTTTGGTTTGTAATTATGATTTTCACGAATTGATTTCGAATCTTACGATTCGATTCACGATTCGATTCGAGATACGATTTTTGAGTCTTCCGATTCGCGATACGATTCACGGTTTGACAACTATGATAATAAGTGAGCCACATTAATTAATAAATATTATAAAGCTTCCATTTTGAGTCTTTGCAATTTTAAGTGAGATCCCTAGTATGACAAAAATTGCAATTTAAAATGAGGCGGAGAGATATTAACTTAAAAAGGTACTAAACATTTTTTACTCACTTTGTCCCAGAATGAATGTCTAAATGTCGCAATTTTATGATAGTATGAAAAAAATTTGAACAATAATTATATATTAATTCGATAAAAATATAAAACTAGTTATTAATACCCAATTATAAATACTAACAATAACAATTTCTATCGATAACAATTTTTAAAGTTTCATTACCCCACTAAAAATATAAAACATATACTCCCTTCGTTCAACTAAAAATTACATTTTCTCAAATGGAAATTTTAAAATAATTATTTAGTCAATGAGACTTACTTACATATTCACAACAAATATACAATTACTATTCACTATTACGCATTCTCTCTCGTGCTTCACTTTTCAATGAAAATTATTTGTATACTTACAATAACTATCCACTGATTGTAAAAAAAACAACTATCCACTTAGAAAATAAAAAATAGTTAATGTGTCCAAAATAAAAAATAAAAGTGCACTTTTAGTGGGGTGGAAAAAGTAATGAACAGTGAAAATAATATAAAAAAATTAAAAACAATAATTTTCTTGGAAAATAGACACTCGGTATAATTTTCGCTTTTGTAAATAGTTATTTTATTTTGGGATGGTGTAAGAATCATTTTTAAAATTTGCTAAAATCACATTTGTTATTTTTATGTTTTCCTTGATATTATTACAAATTTTAATATTTATCTTTCTTCATTTCATATGAAAATCTAAATTACTAAAAAATATTGAAATCAAAATTATTTCTACTCACCCTCCCATTAGATTGGTTAAGTGGTTAACATAAAAAAATAGAGGGATTTCTAGATTGTAGACCACTTTTCAACATAATAATTACTACTATGCTTTGAAAATTCCACTTTTACAGAAATTAAAGATAGTGTAAATAGAATTAAGATAGTGTATTTAGAAATTCCCAAATTTATTTAATTAAATGACATTTTAGCCTTAAAAGTCTAAACTATGTTGTAATTAATTGGGTCTAAAGATTGAAATGTTATCAGTCATGTTGTACTGAGAATAAGAAAACAGACTTTTTATGTAAGTTCCAAGTTGTTGTACATTCTAATTTGTGGATCATTTAACCTTGAGAAAAACAGTCAAATTAAATATGGAGTAATGTCAATAGTCAAACCGTCTTGGTAACAGATAAGAGTACAGACGGTTCGATTTCCAACTTTCTGTGTTTCCAACCTTTCAGTTCATCCCTCTTTAAGCTGTTCTTACAGAAATATAAATCTCCATTTATATGTGTGTTTCCGTGATCTTCAAATATTAAAGCAACAAACAAGGTTCTTCATCTTAAAGTTCAATCCCTTTCCCCATCAACAATAACTTCTTGATTAAGTTGTTTTTTTTTTCATTTCCTTGCAATTCCATAATTGTCGTTTTTTAATTTCTTGAATGTTTATCGTACAGATGGGTGATCGGAAATGGGAAAACATGCCCCTTGACTGTTTGGTGGATATACTATCAAGAGTTGGAATGTTGTCGCTGAAGGAAGGAGCACCATTTGTATGCAAGTCATGGTACATAGCCACTCTGAGTCCTCTATGCTGGCAATCTCTCTTCTTTCCAGACGTCATGAGTAGTAGACCCTTTGGGGATTGTTTTGCTCCTAAAGAGTTGCTGCTACGTAGGTGTAATAATTCCAACTCATGGGTTAATTTTGCGATCCGTCGTAGCCATGGATCTGCCAATGTTGTTGTGTTTCCTCTACACTTTACATTGACACAGGAAGCACTAAATTCTATTGGTGAAGGGTAAGTTTCTTAACTTCTTTTTAAGGTATTACATTTTCTAGAAAATTTGTCACATTATAAATGTTTATTTTACTGATTTTTCTTGCTAAATGTTTTTTTTTTCTTTTCATATTTCATTATGTTTTGCAAAATCAATATGAATAGCAAAAATATTTAAACACATTTGCCATCAATTTAGTTAAAAGTAAACAATTTCAAAAATGTTCTTAAATGAAAATTGAGACACTCATGTAGTGGTATGGAGGTGGTAACATTTATTTTTCTTCCAGAATCCCTTCAATTATGTAATCCTGATCTTAACTAATGTATTATTATTTTTCTTTTCTTTTTTTTTATTTTTGGTTTAGATGTCCGTGTTTAAAGAGGCTGGTCTTACCACTAGGTCCACTATTCATACATCAAAAACAAGTGCTTTCGAGTGTAATATGCAGATGGAAAGACTTGGAGTCACTACAAGGAAAACCGGATTTAGAGACGGAAATTTAGAGACGGACGGAATCCGTAGCTAATTTGGCGACAGATTAGAGACAGAACCAAAAATCAGAGACGGATTCGGATTCCGTCTCTAAATTAGACACGGATTCGGATTCCGTCTCTAATTCAGAGACGGAATATGAATCCGTCTCTAATTTAGAGACGAAATCCGAATCCGTGTCTAATTTAGAGACGAAATCTGATTCCGTCTCTAATTTAGAGACGGAATCTGATTCCGTCTCTAATTTAGAGACGGATTCAGATTCCGTCTCTAAATTTTAGAGACGGGTTTTGTATCTGTCTCTAAAATAGAGACAGATTCAGAATCCGTCTCTAAATTAGAGACAGATTCAGAATCCGTCTCTAAATTAGAGACGGATTCAGATTCCGTCTCTAAATTTTAGAGACGGATTCAGAATCCGTCTCTAAATTAGAGACAAATTCAGAATCCGTCTCTAAACTTTAGAGACAGATTTTAACCCGTCTCTAATTTAGAGACAGATTTTTTAATCCGTCTCTAATTTAGTGACAGATTCAACATCTGTCTCTAAAATTTAGAGACAGATTTAGTATCCGTCTCTAAATTTGACTTTTCTTCTATATACTTTCATTTGTTTAGTTTTTTTCTATCTTTTTTTATATAACTTTTTCTAAAAAAAAAACCACTAATTAACAAAGGCTAAAATATTGTTTTCTAGTCAATAAAAATTTTTTAAAAAAATAAAAAATAAATATAGGGTAGTCCGTCTCCCTTTTGACTTTTCTTCTATATACTTTCATTTGTTTAGTTTTTTTCTATCTTTTTTTCTATAACTTTTTCTAAAAAAAATCACTGATTAACAAAGGCTAAAATATTGTTTTCTAGTCAATAAAAATTTTTTTTAAAAAATAAAAAATAAATATAGGGTAGTCCGTCCCTCTTTTGACTTTTCTTCTATATACTTTCATTTGTTTAGTTTTTTTCTATCTTTTTTTCTATAACTTTTTCTAAAAAAAAACCACTGATTAACAAAGGCTAAAATATTGTTTTCTAGTCAATAAAAAATTTTTTAAAAAATAAAAAATAAATATAGGGTAGTCCGTCCCTCTTTTGACTTTTCTTCTATATACTTTCATTTGTTTAGTTTTTTTCTATCTTTTTTTCTATAACTTTTTCTAAAAAAAACCACTGATTAACAAAGGCTAAAATATTGTTTTCTAGTCAATAAAAAATTAATAATTTAAAAAATAAATATAGGGTAGTCCGTCCCTCTTTTGACTTTTCTTCTATATACTTTCATTTGTTTAGTTTTTTTCTATCTTTTTTTCTATAACTTTTTCTAAAAAAACCACTGATTAACAAAGGCTAAAATATTGTTTTCTAGTCAATAATTTTTTTTTAAAATAAATAAAAAATAAATATAGGGTAGTCCGTCCCTATACCTTAAACCTTATACCCTAAAAACCCTAAATAATGGGAAATATTTGTAACTCAATTTCCATTTGGATTTGGAGGAACTCATAAAGATGAAAAACACTTTAAATGTCATTTAGAATGTAGAAAAAAAAAATAAATAAATGAGGTAGCCGTATACCATTTTCACAAGATCGGGACACATAAAACCCTGAAAACCCTAAATAATGGGAAATATTTGTAACTCAATTTCCATTTGGATTTGGAGGAACTCATAAAGATGAAAAACACTTTAAATGTCATTTAGAATGTAGAAAAAAAAAAAAATAAATGAGGTAGCCGTATACCATTTTCACAAGATCGGGACACATAAAACCACGAAAACCCTAAATAATGGGAAATATTTGTAACTCAATTTCCATTTGGATTTGGAGGAACTCATAAAGATGAAAAACATTTTAAATGTCATTTAGAATGTAGAAAAAAATTAAAAAAAAATAAACGAGGTAGCCGTATACCATTTTCACAAGATCGGAACTCATTCCTTAAAACCCTAAAAACCCTAAATAATGGGAAATATTTGTAACTCAATTTCCATTTGGATTTGGAGGAACTCATAAAGATGAAAAACACTTTAAATGTCATTTAGAATGTAGAAAAAAATAAAAAAAAATAAACGAGGTAGCCGTATACCATTTTCACAATAATTAAATTAATGAATATTTTATTAATTAATAACATTATTATTTTTGATGTTATGTATTATTACTAATTATATAATAATAATTATTAATAAATTCAATTATATATTTGAATAATTAACAATAACATCATTATTAGTCTTATTATTAAGTATTATTACTAATTATATGATAATGTTATTATTCTTGATATTAGGCATATTAATATAACTAAAATTTTGGGTAAATCAAATAAAAGCATGTAAATATTTTAGATAACTTTTTGTAAATTTCAGTAATAAAAAAATCTAAAATATTTTTTCCTATTCAATAAAAAATAATAAAAATTATTAATATTATTAATACTGTTATTAATATTATTACTGTAGTAGAATAAAAAAATCTAAAATATTTTGTAAAAATATTTTTTGCTAGTCAATAAAAAATAATAAAAATTACTTGTTATTATTAATAATTAATATTAATTAATTAATTAATTATATAATTAATAATTTATTAATAAATATTATTAATAATAAATATTATTATTCTTAGTATTAGACATAAATATTTTAATTTATGTATAATATAGTGTGAAATAAATATAAGTACGTGATGTGGCATTGTTTGATTGGATTTTGAAATTTCACGAGGATTATGGTTTAAAGTCAGATCTGACCATTCAATACATTTAATCAAACGGCCCAAAATCATTCAAACAAAAACAATCCCTCCCTCTCCCTATTTCTCTCTCTCTCTCTCCTCACTTTGAAATAACAAACAGACCAAAACAAAACCCAGTTCACCGTTTTCTCTCTCTCAGCGTCCTCGGCTCCTCCGCCGTCCCTTGACCTCCGCCGTGCTCTCCGGCGACACCAGATA
Organism: Adenophora triphylla var. japonica; assembly: GCA_022495995.1. Lineage (NCBI taxonomy): Eukaryota > Viridiplantae > Streptophyta > Magnoliopsida > Asterales > Campanulaceae > Adenophora > Adenophora triphylla. Next base: position 108,136 of record JAFEMH010001365.1, on the reverse strand, counting down.
CCTTCGCCCTCCGTCACTCTCTCTGTTTCTCTCCCTTCAACAAACACAAACAGCCTCCCCATTTATCTCTTCACCTTACGCCGCCACCACTACCATTCCCTCTTCCTCTCTCGTCTCCGCGACGCAACGGTTCGCATTCCTTCTTCGCCACGTATCTGGTATGTAAACACTCCGTCTCTCCCTCTGTTTTGATTTCGCACGATTGTTCTTCATCTCTGTTTTGATTTCGCACGATTTCTTCATACCTGATTTGATTTCGTTTTGATTGTAGGTGGTGTGCAGCCTTCGCCTCCGTCAATCTCTCTATTTCTCTCTCTATTTCGTTTTGATTTTGGCACGATTTCTTCAATCTTTGTTTTGATTTCGTGTTTGATTCTTCAATCTCTGTTTTGATGGTGGTTGTGAATGTGGGTGGTTTGATGTGGTTGTGTGATGGTGGTTAGACGGTGGTGGATGGCCGATGGTGGATGGCGGTGGTCACGGTGGTTAATATTGAGGCCGGATTTGAGTAGAAAAGAAGTTGAGGGGGGCAAAGTGTAACTTTGAATCTAGTATTTCATTCGTTGGTGCCAAAACAGGTCTATTATGAAAGAATCCATCAAGAAACATATTGTGTAATATGTCGGGATACATATATTGAACGATAGCTGGAATATGATCAACTGCATCTCTTATAAGAATGTCATCCGGTAAATGTCAGCTTCTCCATCATTTTCCTCTCCGGCATCCCCATCCCCAACCCGTAATATCCATTCAGCGAAATCTCTAATCTCTAAAGCATCAGAAGAAGATGAATCGGCCTACAAAATAGACAATATGATTTATATAAAACATTTAAATAAACGAATAAGGGAAACATCAAATATTGAATTTTTTATATCAAATAAGTTTACCTGCAATCTCGTGTTTTTTGTCAATTTAAGGACCTCGCACGAGTTCCAAAGTTTAGATGAACTAATGGTAGCATGCACAATATCATTTCGGTTTCCTTTGGGAACAACCGGCAATATTTGCCTAAAATCACCTCCTAATACAACAACTAATCCACCGAATGGCTTATCAGAGCATCGACCATCTGATGTGCGCATAATGTCACTCAAGCTTCTATCAAGAGCCTCGAAGCAGTGCTTATGGGTCATTGGAGCCTCATCCCAAATTATGAGTTTTGTTTTCTTTAGAAGACCACACACTTCAGAATCCAGCTTGATCTTGCTGCAAGTTGAGCTTTCATCGACCTGGATTGGTATACCGAATCTGGAGTGAGCCGTTCTGCCCCTCGGAAGAAGCAAATAAACGAAAATAATATGGCCTAATGAAAAATTCGTCCAATTGACATGCCTTTCTTTCTAGGACCCCATATACTCTGTAATTTCATTTAAATAAACGAAAACAATATGACCTAATGAAATTACAGATTATAGCAATAAGTAATAATAAGCTTTAATGACCCACAAACACTGCTTCGAGGCTTTAACCTCTTGTGCACATTGAAGAGCCTCCTTCTTTCTACTAGAAACCAAAAGAGTTCGGACTCAGCAGCAATTGCCTAAATGATATACATGCAACAGTTAGTAAATGAAGCCTTCACAATGGGCAGAGCAAAAATGTGCAGATAAAATCCCAAATACCCGCTTCTGTCCTTCAGAAGGCAATGTTTGCAAGCAGTTGTGCAAAATAGCAATCTTAAAAATCATTGTTGTTGTCTCTGTAACTAATTCTTTTCAACAGTTTTTTCATAGTTTTTCAATTTTAACTAAGTTCTTATTTAAATTTCAGATTTTTTATAACATGAAACATGTAATGCCTATGGTAAAGAAAGAATGTAGATTATTTTCATCTCATTTTATTGTAATTTTAATTCCTTTGAGCTTATAAGAATCTTTTTATTGATTGCTTTCATTTTTATTTAATAAAACTTTTTATTAACTATCTAATCTTATTTATGTTTGCATGAATTTGAATTCAAATATTATTAAGTTAATTCTAAAATTAAATAAGCAAAAAGTAAATACTAAAATTAAATAATTGGTTTATTTATTTTCCAAATTTAAAAAAGAAATCAACTATTTTCCTTGATTGTCATATGAATGCAATTTCATATTTTTATAAATTTATTCAACAGACTTACATATAAGATGAACCCTTTTCTTAACATTACGATTACCCAACCATGCTAATTAGAAATGATGGCATCCTAACAAAACCAGAATCATTATTTTTTGAAATGTCGCAATTTGAACATTTCCTTTTCACCCTTGCCATGGACTAATGGATGACTGAAGTATGCATGCATGCATACATATATTAGATATCATTCTGAGCTCTACATTATGTAACTTTGTGTTCCTAAATGGGCCAATAAGCTCCCTCCACAACGTCTTTTGGCATCAGCTTTCTACACATTTTGCTAATGTGGATTTTGGTATTCCGGTGGATTTGTTTTCTTTAATAGGAAAGTGATGCTCCAGAATTAGCTGTTGTCCGACTCTTTGCTTCTGCCAGGAAGAATGGTGCACAATTTAGTGAGTACGGTGCTCTTGCCAACTGCTTGCAAACATTGCCTTCTGAAGGACAGACGCGGGTATTTGTGATTTTATACGCACATTTTTGCTCTGCCCATTGTGAAGGCTTCATTTACTAACTGTTGCATGTATATCATTTAGGCAATTGCTGCTGAAGTTCGAACTCTTTTGGTTTCTGCAAATTTTAAATTTTTGGATGATCTAACAATGGCATGACAAAATACTTAGTTGTATTTTAGTCTAGTAAATAAGGATAGAATATTATAACATAATTAGGACTCTATTGTATTTTATGAATCTTATTTAGCTAGTAAATAAGGATATAATGTTATAAAATATTTACGACTACGTTAATATATCATAATTAGGGTGATAGACTGGAATTTCAAATTTTATGAATTATATAGATAGATCGGAATTTCAAATTTCAAATTTCAAATTGCTAGCGTTAATATACCATGATTAGGGTAGTAGACTGGAATTTCAAATTTCAAATTGCTAGCTCTGTAATAAATTTCGAAATTTTATCCTTTAATTCCACTATTATGCAACATTTAATCTTCTATTAAAATTTCAAATTTAAAATTGCCATCGTTAAATTGATTCTGTATTAAATTTTGAAATTTGATCCTTTAATTCCGCTATTATACCAAATTTAAGCGTAATTTTCAAATTTCAGATTATTATTTGATAATTTCTTTTTACTAATTAATATTGTATATTGAATTAATTCAATACACCAATAAGAATACTTGGAAGATTGAAGCCACCAATCATGGAATTCCACGTGAATTGGCTAAAATGGTATAATTTTATGGACCAAAATGAAAAAAACTTGGATTAGAGTAATTGAAAATGATATGAATTTACTTGGAGTGGATGAAAGTATGGTGTTGAAGAGGCCGGAGTGGAGGGCAAAAATCCATGTGGGGGGTTGATTTTTTTATTTTTTATTTATTTATTTATTTATTTATTTATTTTTTATTTATTTTTTCACGATAACATATGAGGATTCATGTTAGCCGACCCCAAATTATTTTGGGACTAAGGCTTTGTTGTTGTTGTTGGCTAAAATGGTATAATAATATGGAACAAAATGCAAAAAAAAATTGGCTAATTGGGACGGTTGATATTGCCATAGGGAGAAAGGAATATGGAACATAATTTTTTTAGAAGCAGCAAATAATGCTCTTCTTTTCAGATTTTTGAATGAAATGGTTCCCACTATTAATCCATGATCACTTTAATTTAGGAGATATGGTTCTTATTTTCGTGAAAAATAAATTATGGACTAATAGAGGAGATAAATTTGTCAAATTCCTTCCTTATCATGTGTGCAGATTTTGATTCAAATTGGTATAATATTATGGACCAAAATGTAAAAAATTGGCTAAAAGTAAAGAATCTTAAGGACCAAAATGCTAAATATTGGCAAAAATAGAAGAATTTTAAGGACCTAAATGCAAAATATCGGCGAATAAGAGCTTGCCACATGGCGCGATGTGGAGCTTGGAATTTCTTATGCTTTAATATTATATATAGATTAGATGCAGTTAGTTAGTTTATAATGCATGAACCTTAAATTTTTGTAATTTCAAAACTCTAATTCAATTTTAGATCTTACGTAAAAGATAATTATAATTGATGATTTAATATAATACCTAGATTAACGTGTAAGGGTTATATTATAATCTAGCCATTATATAATAACTCTTAAATTAAATCGTAAACTAAAAATTAATTTTTATGTCCAAACTTTTCTAACTTAATTATTAATTTAAGGCATAAATTAAATGATAAATTATAAATTAATTTATGATAAAATTAGATAGAGGTAATTAATTTTTAATGACTAAACCTAAAATTTTGTAATTTCAAATCTTTATTTCAATCATAGAACTTAAAATAACGTGTATATCATAATCCTAAATTAAATTATAAACTGTTAATTTATGCGCAAGATATAAACCCAAAATTTTGAGTTAATTTATTAACCATAAATTATTTCATTTTTTAAATAGCGAGATAGGACCTAAGATCATAATGCATTATCAAATTAATTAGGGCCCAAACTAGGATTTACTAATCCAATTTGGGGTCCTTAGTTAGGTTTATATCTACTAGATTACCTTCCATTTTGTTGCATGTGTTTGTCACATGATGACTCAACTTGGTTTTCTAATGTATTCCGTAAAAAAATTAAAAATCCATTTTGATCAAATTTTGTCACCTCATACCCTATTTTGTTAAATTTTGAGCGTCAGGTCCTAAACTGAGTTTAGGTCCTATTTTGTCATTTACCCTTTATTAAATAATATGCTTCTATACCTAAGATATATGACAAGAATTACTGTTATACTTAGGTATAAGAGAGTTTTTTTTTTCACAATATTATACAGTTTCTCAGAAATGTCCCATATTTAATAAAACAGTTCTCTCCTATATTTAAGGTATAAAATAGAAAAAAACAAGTAGTTAAGAAAAAAGACAATAACAATTTTTTTTGTGTTGGAAATGGGCGACTCGGTCCGTCGTTGTTGAAGTTCGAAGAAGAACAAGTACGTCGGACATAGCTTGGGACAAAAAAAAAGAAGCCTGAACAGGCAGATCCAATGACAACGAAGGGAGAATCTAAGCGAAGGACGACAGAGTCAGCGCAAGGAGGGGGAGAAGGCTAGTGTTGACCGGCGAGGGGAGGCTGTCGTAGTTGGTTGAGGAGGAAAGATCTAGACAGATCTGGACAGATATTTGATGAAGAGGGAGGTTAGCAGGTTGGACGAGGCGTGAAGGGGTCAAAGGCGTGGTGGCCAGAGGGGCGGCCAGAGAAAGTTGGCCGGATGAGTGGCCGACAACATTGGTGTGGAGGATGACGGAGGGAGAGGGGGATAAAATGAGGATTAGCCACACACACAGAGAGAGAGAGAGAGAGAGAGAGAGAGAGAGAGAGAGAGAGAGAGAGAGAGAGAGAGAGAGAGAGAAACGTGTGTGTAAGTGTATGTTGGAATGAAAGGATGGGAGGGGAGATTAGAGTTTTATCTAAGGGGGTTGGGCATTTTGGGTATTTAGAAATTATAGTTGATCGAAGGGTTGTTGGCTTTATAAGGAATTTTGATTTGGGCCTCGGGTATATGTGGACATTGGTAAATTTATGTGGGTTTATATTTGTTTTGGTATGGCTAAGGGCCTTAAGAAATTAAACCAAAGCGAGTATGACCAAGTAGGCCACATCGCTCACAATACATGGCATTCCCAAAGACATCTACTACTTGAATATGTAGCTAAATTAGAGACATATGTTGGAGTAGTAGCAAAATTAGAGACAAATTTTGAACTTATAGCTAAAATTTAGAGACAGATATTGAATCTTTAGCTAAATTAGATACAAATGTTAAATCTGAAGCTAAAATAGAATATTTTTGTTGCATAGAAAAAACTGTTTGAGAATTTTTTATTTTTGAATTTTTTTGCAAAAATTCATGAAAAATTAAACAAATAAAAGTATATAAAAGATTTCATGTCATTTTGGGCGTCCCATATAAAATTTCACTTTCTTAAAATGGCAAAAAATATTTTCTATTAATCCTCTCACTCATTCTCTCTCATACTTTACTTTTATATTCAAAACACCAATTATTAACTTACTATTTCTAACCTCACATTTTCACTTTTCATACTCATAACACTTACACCACTTACACATTTTCTTAATTCCCTTGCAAAACTGATTTGTGAAATCTTATATGAGATAGAGGGAGTATGGTTTAGGGTATAAGGTATATGATAATTAATTGATTTAGGATTTAGGATTTAGGGCATAAGGTATATGATAGTTGGTTTATTGTTTTTAAGTATTTTTTTTTAATTTGTTACTATCATTCTTATTTTTAACATGAATTATTCTCTTATTACTTAAATAATATTAGTAAACATTTTTTTACATGGTAATTGGTTTATGGTATGCAAAGGGGGTTCAGGGTATATAATTTATGGTTTAGGGTATAAGGTATATAGTAAAAGGTTTAGAGTTTAGAATGGCTAGGGAGTATTATTAAGCAATTTTTTTATATGGTGAATGGTTTAGGCTATGCATGAGGTTTAGGGTATATGATTTAGTATTTAGGGTATATGGTATATGATAATTGGTCTAGGTCTAGAGTGGGGTTTAGGGATTGGGTATATTAATAAGCATTATTAATATTTTTTACATGGTTTAGGGTATTTATGGAATTTGGAATATATGGTTTAGAGTATATGATAATTATTTTACACCGCCGTAGCCGTTGTCCCCTTCAACTTCAGGTAACACTTTCTCTTTTCTCTCTCTTGCGCGAGCGCTCCTTTTCTTACTTTCTTTCGATATGATTTTTTCTGGATCGATGGATTTTTAGAACTATGTAGATCTTGTGCGCTTGTGCGTGTATGCATAGATTCACAAAATTGTGTGTGGAGCCGTCAATTTAGGACTGTCACGCCATACAAATGGGACGAGATGAGATAATATATTCTAACTACTCCGTTATAGGAGTTAGAACATTGGAAAAATTAGGTAATTTGGTGAGAACATTGGTACCAAAATTATGAAAGTGAGTATACATTGAAAAAATGTGAAAACTTAAGTGAGCAAATGGACAGTTTGGTCATGTTTTAAAAATAGATATTTATATCAAAAAATTTGTCCAAAAATGATAGCTATTTTGAAGTAAAAGAGCAATGTAAATGCTTTTGGCTCAAAAGTGATAATTATTTTGGATTAAAAATCTTGTCCAAAAGTGATAGATATTTTGGACCGAATCGAGTTTATAATCATAATGTGATTTTTTTTTTTAATCTAAAATTTATTACCTAAAAATTAAGTTGATAAATAAGCTTTAAAAAGTTTAAGAGTGGATAGCAAAAATATTTTTATTTTTCACTATTAAAAAGAGAAATTTGAATGTTTTTTTTTTTTGATTAAAAAGTACTATTTTATCAAAACTTTTGTCAAAATATGATAGCTATGTTGGAGTAAAAGAGGAATGTAAATGCTTGGGGCCCAAAAGTGATAATTACTTTGGATTAAGAATATTGTCCAAAAGTAATAGCTATTTTAGACCGAATTGAGTTTATAAACATAATGTATTTTTTTTTTTTTTTGCAAAAAATAAGTATTACTTAAAAATTAAGTTGATAAATAAGCCTTAAAGATAACAATGATAAAGAGACATTATACAGTTCAATTCCACCGACTCAAGGTAAAAAAAAAAAAAGATAATATATACAAACTTTCAATATTAAATTCTCTGTGCTAACCATCTCATAATCTTGCATAAAAAGGTAAAAAAAAAAAAAAGTGAAAGAATGCATATAAAGCAATCATTATCTCTTGCCAAAGAGTCCCATAGTGTTCTTGAAATCCGAGCACATTTGAAAATACAGATATAGTAAAGCTTTGGAATTGGTTTTACTCGGAGCCAGCAATAACATTATAAACGATGGTAATGTTTTAGAACTTTCGCTGTTTTGGAGGGAAAATAGGACTGATAAGCACTTGAGTCTTTATATATATATATATAGAGATATAGATTATGCTCTCAAAAGTACTATGCAAGTGGAAGAACTTGGAGGGTTTGGAATTTAGGCCAATGTTCTTTACCTGGGAAGTCATTATTCATGAAATTAATGCCCACTGCAAAAACTTTGTATCACTTACGTGTTTTTGATACACGCGTTTATGATAGTGAAGCATGTGTTATATCTACCCTACTCCCAAATAGTGAGTTCCTCACTTTTGAAGCGTCATTTATTGAACATAGTGAGCTTGTGACAATTCTGAAAGGGTGCAAAAAACTTTTTCACTTTGATGCTGGTTTGCGGAGGGGATTTTATTTAGATGAAGAGATCAAGAATCTTGCATAAAACTTTTTCACTTTTGATGCTGCAGGAAATGTGCTTATCAATCTTCCTCCACGTGGCAGGACTGATCGCCTGGCTTCTTGACCTGAAAACAGAACCCACGACTAGCCGGATGTGTCTCCGGCGAAGACGCTCGGGCGTGAGAGTAAGATAACAGTTGTATAAAACTCAAAATGTATTGAATAATGAATTCAGAATACAAAATGGCAGTTACCTCTCACCGTTTGGTAGTGATGAAGTATTTATAGGCAAGAGGGATGTATTTTTGGGGAGGCGACATGTCCTCCGAGATTATAGCGGCAGTTACTTGGACGTGGGAACATGTTTATAACGGTCCCTGATTTGTAGGGATGTGGTTATGAGGATTGTTCAACCAAATAAGCCGGCAAGTGTTAAGTCGTCATTTGTTGATTTAGGTCGAGGTCGCCACTCGTGGAATGGTCGACCTGACTGTCGGGTAGAGCATGGTTCGTACCCGAATTGTAATATGGATCATGAGGTCGGACTAAGTTAGGTCAGGACCTAGTAGATCGGACCGTGCTTAGTCGACTGACGCTTGAGATGGGCTTTGGGCCTTGCTCTGACTGGGCCAGCCCTATTGAGAATGTGATAATCAAAGCTGGGTGTAATTGGGCTTTACTTGCTTGGCCCAACTCGGCACTTTTGGTATGTTCAGTGGCCCCCAACTTTCGAGTTGACTTCGTCGACTTGGAAGTTAAGGAAAACTTTGATGAGAATTACTTTACTCGCAGGTCGCTGTTCGTTCTGAGGTTTAGTCGACTTTTGATGACGTGGCAACATCCTGGTCGTTGGCAATGAACGGTTGGAGATGAAGGAGCGCCGATTTTCGTAATGATTACTATTCTGACGTTTGGAACTCTTTCTCGAAAACCGCTTCAGCTTTTAATTTTTGGAAAATTAATTTCGATTTTCCTTTCCCTTTCCAAATTTTAGGAAAACAGCAAAATCCCTCTTCGTTTAGAACTTTTACCGTCCTAAAACTCTTCTTCTCCGGCGATAATCACGGGATTGCAGCAAGATTTAAACCTGGCTCTCGGCTTCAGCAACGAACTCCTTTTCTGCAATTGATTGAGGTATTTCCCTTGTATCCTTGCTTTAGGGTTTTATTTTATGCACTGTTCTTCATTTCCACCATGGCTAGGACCTTTAGTTGCGAACCAGGGGCCTGGTATGGCTACTGCACTGTTAACCGTAGGGCATGTAAGAATGTGAACGGTGAGTGGAGAGTTATGTCCCTGGATGAATGTGCCTCCATTTTGACTAGTTGGGGTTTGAATTACAGTGAGATAGGGCTGCCCATTGTAGGAGATGTTGGAAATGTGGTGATTGACGACTCAAATGTTGTTGCTTTTCATCTATTCCATGAACTGCTTGACCATATCACCTTGTTTTATGTTAAGGATGTCCAAAAGCCCTCCTTTCTTAGAAATAGGATAGGTTTTCCAGGGGAGTCTAGGTCGTCCTTAGGTAGGTCGACTGAACTTGATCATAGGACTGACTCCCCTGCTTCCTCTTTTGCTTGTACAGATATGGCGACTCAAGAAGGAAATGCTGCCTCAACTTCTTCAGGTCCTCGAATCGTCAACGCCTTTGGGTCCAACGTGGTGCCAGGCAAGAATGAGAGGGGCTATGTTCCCCAAGGGCCATTACGAGGCAACAAGAACCTGCCCTCTAGGTATAGCATGATTTGGGATTTCTGTGGGGTGAGTAAGGAGGATTACAGGGTTACTATTTACACTGTAAGGAATTCTTGAAGCAATTCAGTCGTCCTTTACCACAGATGCCACTAAGGTAGCCTTCTTCTATGGTCAGTTCGTTGCTGGTCTTAGGTTGCCCCTCGATCCATTCATAAACGAATTTTTGGAGTGTGCCAATGCCCTTCCCCTTCAACTCGGAGCCAATGCCTGTAGGGTCCTTGTGTGCTTTGCTATGGTGTGCAGGTTCTTGGGGTATGAACCTTGCATGAGGGTGTTCAAGGAATTTTTCACCATCAAATACAGTGGGGAGGATATGAGTATCAGTACCCCTTCTAAACCCAAATCTCCCAAACTCTTTACCAACCTCCCCAATAAGCACAGTGGTTGGAACTCGCACGTGGTAGTGGTAGAGAGTAGATTAGGATGGGAATTTCCATTGCCCAATGGTGAGACTGAAGTCGTAGATGAGGGAGACTTTTGGGAGCCGTCTTGGCATCTTAGCTTGTACAAGACCTTATGTAGGTTAGTCGAGAAAAGGCCCATCAGCTGGGAGAGTTTGCTCACCACTAAATACAACTTTATGGCGGCTGGAATGATGCCTGGAGATGGAGTGGTGGAGCCTCTTATTCCTGTGCTGAGGGGTCAAATATACCCTGACTGGGTAACTCATCACTTGGGCAAGTTTGGAGATATGTGCCAACTTTGTAAGAAAAGCAAAGATTACTGCAAAACCAACGGGGAGCACGCTGGTGGTAAGATTTCTTTATTCAGCCCTTCTCTTTACTCGTCCTCTATAGGGATACTTGTAAGTATATATAATTTGCTTGTATGTAGCATTTGTCTTGGGTGAGTCAGTTATAGGTTGAACTTGACTTTCGTACATAGCTAGCTCATGCATAGCGTTTCGTATGTAGAATGATTAGCTCGCCTATAATTAACTCGCTCATAGGATAATCAAGTCGGTCATACTATGTTCACACATAGAATTTTTTGCTCGTATATAGAACTTTTAGCTCGTATGTAGAACTTTTAACTCGTATGTCGATTTAACACTTGTCTACTTGAATCTTTGTTGCAGTTCTGACTCCTGAGCAAGAGGCTAACATGGGCCGCATACTGGTGGTGGCAGATAGGAAGAAAGCAAAGAAAGACCACGGAAAGGCCAATGCTCGAGCTCACAGGCAGAGGGAAGCCACGGTAAGGACCAGCCTGCTTGCCAAAGACAACATAGGGATGGTGCCGATGGAAGGGGTAGAAGAAGAAGATCCATTGCTGAGTGGTACCCAATCCGTGGGTGCCAGCAGATGGAGGTGACGAGTCATCCAAGTCGGCGAAAGCAACCCCGAGCTCCGACCCAATTCAGGATGTCAACATGGATACCTCTGGAGCTAATATAGCGGGATCCAGCCCTTTGAATGTGGTGGAGATTGATGATGATGTCACTGAGGAGGTTGACGATCAAGCTCTGAACACAAGGAAGAGGCTGAGATCTGGAAAGGGTAAGGACGTTTCCTCTAGCCAAACTCTTCCATCTCCTCCACCCTCCTCTCATCCCAACCAAGAATCTATTGAAGAGATGATGCGGAGATTGAGTGATGTCCCTTCTTTAGAGGGAATTAACTGCATGAGTCGCTCCTATCCAGCTATGAACTTGGGTCAAGTCATTGTGAGGAGAGCCGTGGATGTGAGCCTGCTAGCTCACTTTGCTGACAAGGGCATAACGCCTGAGGAGTTCTCAGCTCGATCTGGACTTGCTCACTGCGAGGTAATTCTTTACTTCCATTTTCATTTTAGTCGCTTATTCTTTTACTCGACCAACTTAAGTCTCGAGCTAACACTTCTTTGTTTTCTTTGGAATGCAGAATCTTACCATGATCGAGCAGCCAAAAGCTCTTGGAGGGCCTCCATTGAAAGGGAGAGGCAGGCCCTTAAAGACTTGTCCAAGAAGACCTGTGCTTTCAATGATCTTAAGGAGACACACAACGATCCGGACGCCTCCTATGATGCCTTCAAGCTTCGCAGATCGATACAAAGGCGGAGAAGGATAAAGCCTTAGAGGATCTCGAAGGCCTCGATGCACGGGTTGATGAATTGACCAAAGAGAGAGATGCCGATCGTTGGAGCTTGATAAGGTCAAGAAGGAGCTGGCCATCGCTTCTCGATCCTCCAAGAGAGAGACTCCTTTTTGACCAAGCCGAACGAGGAGCACAATGCTGCTAGAGCTATATGGAAGGAGGATCTCAAGGCCGCCGGTAAGAAAGCCGTTGATCGCTCAAAGAGGGAGATGAATACTTCGACTCTATCGTTGCCAAAGCTAGGGGATTCTTGAACCGGGCAAGCGTCACATGGCTCGTCGAGCTTTAGTCGACCCCGATTCAGGAGTTTCCTTGGACCGGCCTTGCTCAATGGGCGTATGCTCCTCAATATGACATGGCGGCCTAGAGGGGGCCATTCATTGGTGCCTTATAATGAAGATGACCTAGCCCATATTGCTCGAGAAGATAAAGAGGAGCATTGTGAGCCTCGGGTAGCTCGCAGTTGGCCCCCGTGACCTTTGATGTGGCTTTACAAGAGCTAGCCGACATGGATGAGCAGGAGGATATGGAGGAGGAGGGTGAGTTCGACCATCAGGTCTTCTCGGAGTCGGGTAAGCCTTTGAGCCCTCAACAAACTGAACCCCTGAACGAAGATCGGGTTGCTACCGGCGACCTCAATGTCTCTGATCAAGCTACTTGATTTTAGAAAAACTCTATGTAATGCAACAAGCCCCATAACATTTTTGCTCCTTTGATTTCTTGAATGTTGGATGCCTTGGCCCTATTTATTGGGAGGCAGAATACTTTTGTAAGTTTATTTTTCTCAAGTCTTGGCCCGCTTTTGGGAGACTTATTACATCCAATCTTAGCTGACCTCTGATTCATGAATGTGGTATGTTTTCCATTTCATATTGTACGTCGAGCTAGATGTAGATAAGATGAATGAGTCGACTTGGGCCTAGAGGCGACTTGATCTTGTTGGTTTAGTCGACCTCGGACTTGGTTAACTTTTTTGTGAACGAGATTGACCATGAGTCGAACCTGCTCATACCATTGAAACTGACCTGGGGTCGAGTTAATTAGGACCAAGTTGATTAGGATTCATACTTGTTGAATAAGTAAAGCTGATTAAAAATCGAGCTAAGTAAGTCAAGCTGACTAAGAGTCGAGTTTGTTAGAATTAAGTCGACTAAGAGTCGGACTTGTTAAGTGAACAAGCTGATTAAGAATCGGGCTTGTTAAATGAACAAAGCTGATTAAGAATCGAGCTTGTTAGAACGAAGCTGACTAAGAGTCGAGCTTGTTAGGGTGGAGCTGACTAAGAGTCGAGCTAAGACGAACTGACTAAAGGTCGAGCTCGTTTAAACGAAGTCGACTAAGAGTCGGACTTGTTAAATAAATAAAGCTGATTAAGAATCGAGCTTCGTTAGAACGAAGCTGACTAAGAGTCGAGCTTGTTGATGTTAAGGTAACACCATGTTTGATCGAATAAACTGCGCTTTTCATTGAAGTAGGAATCATGCTTACATCAATTCGAAACTAGCTTTAACACAAACTTGAACTTTGAAATTGAAAACTAGAAGTAGTATTTGATCAGGTGGGTAGCATGCCATGGGTGCTTCAATTCCTCTCCCTCTGGATAAGCGATCATGTAAGTACCTTCTTTGACAACTCGAGTAACCACATATGGACCTTCCCAGTTAGGAGATAGTTTATTCTGCTGGGTCCTTCTGCCCGTTGCCTCAATCTTTCTCAATACGAAATCCCCAACTTGGAACGACCTTGCTTTGACCCTCTTGTCATGGTAACTTTTAGTTCGCTGTTTGTAGTTGACCATTCGGAGGTAGGCTGTCTCTCGCTTCTCGTCGACTAGATCCAGGTCGATCAATCTATTGGTATCATTTTGCTCTTGATTGAAGAAAGTCACTCTAGCAGTGGGGAATCTGAGCTCAGCAGGTGCCATGGCCTCTGACCCATATGTGAGAGCAAAAGGGGTTTCCCCCGTAGGCCCCCGAGTGGTTGTACGGACTGCCCAAAGAGCAAGGGGGAGTTCGTCCAACCAATTGTTACGTCGACCTACGAGTCCTGTCTTGAGCGAAGATAGAACAAGTTTATTTGCTGCTTCAGCTTGTCCATTTCCTTGAGGGTAGGCCACAGAAGATTTCCAATGCTTGATTCCTACTCGATTCATTTCTGCTTCGAAGGTTTGGGAGAACTGCAGTCCGTTGTCAGATACTATGGCTCGAGGAAACCCAAATCGACACCAAATGAAGTCGTGAATGAAGTTGATAGCATTCTCCTCAGTGATGCGAGCTAACGGTTTGGCCTCAACCCATTTGGTGAAGTAATCTATGGCAACGATCACATACTTGCAATTTCCTCGGGCGGGAGGGAAGGGTCCAATCAAGTCGACACCCCACATGTCGAATGGCCAAGCTGCGACACCGGAGTCTCGCTTCGGTTGTTGGCACATGAGGTAAGTTGGCAAACCTTTGGCATTGATCACATTGCTGAACAAAGTTGTGGGTGTCGGCTCTCATGTGTGGCCAGTAATATCCCAAAGTGATTAACTTGTCGCCAAGGGTCCCGGCCCCGGTGTCCACCGCAAATTCCACTATGCACTTCATGTATCAATATGGCGACCTCTTGAGGGTGGATGCACTTTAATAATGGTCGAGTATAGGATCTTCTGAATAGGTCGCCTCCTTGAATGACATACCTTGGAGCTTTCTTTTTGATAGCTCGAGCCTTCTTCTCGTCATCTGGCAGCCTCTCCATTCTCTAAATATGCCTTCATTTCCTCGATCCAACACTTCTCCTGAGTCCAATTTCTTGAGGGATCATCTATGCAATGAATTTTTACTCTTTCATAGGCTGGACTTTCGAGGAAGGAGATAGGTTCATCATGTGGCTCATCTGAGGTAGCTAATTTTGAGAGGAGATCACCTAGCTCGTTGTCCTCTCTTCCAATCCTTTTAATCTCCCAGAATTCCAAATCCTTTATCGCCTCCTTCACCAGGTCGCAGATTTAATCAACGTGGAGCTAAGTACCTCGTACTCGCCTCGACTTGGTTAACTATCGGTTGTGAATCACATAGGCCATGATCTTAGTGGCTCCAAAACACTTGGCGTACTCAATAGCCGCGATTAAAGCCTCATATTCGGCTTGGTTATTGGAAGCATCAAATTTGAACCTTAGTGATTCCTCATATACGGTCCCAGTTTCTGGCTCAATCAACACTATTCCAGCTCCACTGCTATTCTTGGTCGCTGACCCGTCTGAATAGACCTTCCAACAATCGTCGGGTAGGCTAATGACGACCTGGGACTCTGGTTCTTTCCCCTTAGCTTTTTCTTTAGGAACTCGTTGCTCGTTGTCTTCCTTGGTGAACGTAAGCTCGACCAAGAAGTCGCCTAGAGCTTGAGCCTTCAACGCCTTTCGAGGTCGATAGTCAATGTCAAATTCAAGTGAGGGCAATTGACCAATTGAGCGATCGACCCGAACTCTCGTGCTTGTGCAATATCTTTCTCAAAGGTGCATTAGTAAGAACCACGATTGGATGAGCTAGAAAATAAGCTCGCAGCCTTCCTTGAAGCCACGACTAGAGCATAGGCGACCTTCTCGCCGTTGTAATACCTACTTTCCACATCTCGATAAAGCTTTGTTGATATAGTACACGTGCTTCAAGCCCCTCATCCTCTCTAATCAACACCGCCGCAACCGACTTGTCTCCCACCGATAGATATACAAACAAAGTCTCTCCAGTGGTCGGGCTACTTAGCAGGGGTGGAGTAGCGAGGTAATCCTTTAGCTGTTGGAACGACGAATGACATTCGGTCGTCCATTCAAAACTTTTCGCCCCCCTCAATGCTTTGAAGAAGGGGAGAGACCGCCCGCCGACTTTGATATGAAGCGACCGAGAGCCGCTACCCTTCCGTTAAGTCGCCGCATCTCTTTGACACCGGTGGGAGCCTTCATGTCGACTAAAGCCTTTATCTTCTCTCGGATTAGCTTCTATGCGCCTTTGAGATACCATGAATCCCAAGAACTTGCCACCGCCACTCCAAACACACATTTGCCGGGCCGAGCTTCATGTCGTTTGCTCGTAAATTGGCGAATGTCTCCTTTAGGTCGACCACGTGACTCCCGGCCTTAGTTTTAATGACCATGTCGTCAACGTAGGCCTCCATATTTCGACCAATCTGTGAGGCAAAGACTTTGTTCACCATCCTCTGATAGGTCGCTCCTGCATTCTTCAATCCAAAAGGCATCATATTGTAGCAAGATGCCTCCACCGCTCGAAATGCCGTCTTGACTATGTCGTCCTCGTGCATCTTGATCTGGTGGTATCCCGAATAAGCGTCGAGGAAACTGAGGGTGGAGTGACCAGCAATGGAATCAACTAGCTTGTCTATCCTTGGAAGAGGATAGCTATCCTTTGGGCAAGCTAGATTGAGAGTAGTGAAGTCGACACACATCCGCCACTTGCCATTCGATTTCTTCACCATGACCACGTTGGCCAACCACGTTGTATGAGTGGCCTCTTTGATTATCCCTGCACTCAAAAGTTTTTGTACCTCGCTTTATGGCCTCCTCCTTGTCGCGAGCAAAGCTTCTCAATTTTTGGGGTCTAGGCTTTATGGTCGGGTTGACTTCCAGTCTGTGAACAGCGACCTCCTCCTTGATTCCCCTCATGTCTTCTACCCTCCATGCAAAGACATCATTACTTTCTTTGAGTAGCTCGATGATTTCTGCTCGCTCCTCAACTGATAGCTGCTTCCCAATCTGAATTTTTTGGTCGGGGTAAGAAGGGTTGGTGACACGACTCTAGCTCATCCACAGCTTCTAGCTCTGGTCCATCTCTGAATTGTAGAGTCTCCACTATGATTTCCCTGACCTTTTGTCTTTCCTCAGCTCCCAAGTGTGGAGCCTCCTCAGCTATCATATCATCAAGCTTGTCTGCAACCTTGCTGGTGGTGGTGGTGGCCCCCGAGTTATTGTCGAGCTGGAGGCATAGGTTGCCTATGACGACTTGATCGACCATAACTACATCTGAATCGACCTCAGTGGTGTTAGAGTGACGTGTCGACTCAAGAATGACCTCGTCATTTGAGCGATAGGTCGACTCTACCACGTCGGTGATTGTTGACAGTCGGGTAGTTTTGGTGATCGATCGGGACAGCCTTCAAGTAACCATCGCCAGCCTCAATCTCTAGCTCCCTTTTCTTCCTTTCTCTTAGAACATGATCCAGATAAGCACGAGCCGTGCCTTGTACGCAACCCACTCCGGCAGGTGTGGGAACTTTACTCGCCGGTGAGGAATTGATGCTACCATTCCAAGAGCGACCCGTCCAGAATTCCAAGGATGGCGGCATAGTCACTATTTACATCAATTACGATAAATTGTACCTTCGAGACAACCCTGAGGGGGTGCTGGCCTAGGTCGACGTCGAGCACTATCTCGGCCTTTAGCATCAACTCGATGGTTGGTGAAGCCCTCCAACCTCGCCATCATATCTCTCCAACCTGTTCTTCATTAAGACCCATCTCCTTGAAAGTTTTGTAAAACAAAATATCCTTGCAGCCCCCGTGTCGACTAAGAGTCTCGCTTCATCGTACATCCATCAATGAGACTCCGGGATGACGAGAACTTGCTCCCTAGCCGCCATATTAGTTGCCAATTCATGGGGGTAGAAGCCGATCGCTTCATCTCTTACTTCTCTCCTTGAGGCACATGTGGGGCCTTATTGAGCCGGGAATATCTTGTGCTTGATGGCCGTGTTGCTCGCTTGTTCGTGATGACCCCTGTGTTCGCCTAGGCCGCCTAGGTCCTTGTTGCCCACCCGCCGGCCGCTCACCTCCTCCAGCCTTGAGGTCTCTTCACATAAGCTTCGAGTCTTCCCGGTCGACCATTCTCTCGGATGATACGCTTTAATCCCAAGCAATCTTCTCGTGAGATGACCGGTGTCTTTGTGGTAGTCGCAAGATTTGCCGTTGTCCCTCCTAAACTTGTTGCCTGGATTCATTGGGACAGGAGGAGCTAGCTCGACGGCATTCATAATCTCGCCCGACTCACCGTAAGGAGTGAAAGCTTCGGGCACCTTCTCTGTTGCCCTAGTTCTGTTCTTTCCATTTTTATTGTTCCCCCCATTCTTGTTGGAGTCCTTTTTATCGTCAGCGACTTCAACCTTGGGGCTCTTACCATTCTCCTTTTCTTTCCTCTCCTCGCAGAAGAGCGACGTTGTATACCTTCTCAAACAACTCCCGTCGAGTTGTTACCGTACGAACCGTGAGCTCGTAATCCATGTCTGCCGAGGAAATACCGTTTCGAAGCAGCTTAATGACTTCCCTATCGCTGAGGTCTTCCTCTATCTTATCAACCATCTCTTTGAACTTGGTGAAATAGCTCATCGAGCTTTCATTCTTACCCCGCACCAAGTTATTCAGATCGTTGACGGTTATCTTCCGAGCCCCCGCAATGAGAAGCGGTCTAAGAATTTTGTTCAAGCATGCCCAAGTGGTGATACTACCAAAGACCAAACCATTGAACCAAGTTAAGGCCGCCCAAGAAGTGTGCTTAGGAGAGCTTTGCACATGTTGTCATCCTCATTGGCGACAAAACACATAGTGGCTTCGGATGTGCTATGTGGCTCCCGGCATTTGTCGACCCGCAGTACTTCTCCGTAAGAGGCAACCCGAAAGTAGGAGGAGGTCGACTATCTCGATTTCTTTGGATAAAGGTCGAAGAGCAAAATCAATTCGTTCAACCTTTCCCGTCTCTTTTTCTTCTCCTCTTCCCATTGTTCGAATTTCTTCTTCATCAATAGCCATTCTCTAGCATCGGGTCTTTCATCTCCCGGGAGGGGAGCAAGATTCGACCTCCGGCCTTCACTCCTTCGTCTCTATAGGAATTGGCCCTCTCTCGATCTTACAGAGATCTATGTCCGTTGCTTCTTGGAGGCGACTCCGCGCCTCTCGCAGCCAGATGGCGACTGCGCCGTTATCTCCGAGTGGCGACTGCGCCTTTCCTCTCTCATAGGCGACTGCGCCCATTCCCGTCTCTCTTTGAGACCCCGATCTCTGTGTTCTTCTGGGAAACATGTCTGCTTTCTATTGGGCCGTTAACCGAGTCCTCAACCGATTGAGCCTCCGCTCTCTGTTTCGCTGAGGCTAGCCCTTAAATCGTTACTCGGCACATGAACTATAGTAGGAGCTCGACGTACTATTCTCGTCCTCGCCGTTCGTCCCACACCTTCGTTTGGCCTAGCACTCCCGGCTCGTTGCCCATTAGAAACCCGAGTAGGTGCCACTCTCTCGCAGCGTATGTCGGCTCGTTTCGCCTCCTCCACGGCTATCAAGTCGGCCGTAATCCGGGCTCGCTCCAACATCATTTCTTTCTTGCTCATGGGATTAGTGGAGGGACTCCGCCCCGCTTCCCACATTCGCATGCCCAGTTGTACGTTTTGGGTGAGGTGGAGCTCCCTGTCCTTCCATAGGACGCTTTTCTCTCTTGCATCGGCAATCCCCTGCCATCAGCCACGCTGTTAGAGCGTGTCGCCCTAGCATGATGTCGTTGAGGAGGGGGAGGAGGAGGCAAATCTGCATTTCCAACGTTTGTATTGTTGTTGTTGTTCACTTCGTTGAGCTCTTCAGAAACATCTTCTACATGCCCGTCTGGAGTCACCATTGTTGTAGGTTAAGAAAAGTTTCGAGGTCAAGTTTAAAAGCACCTTCCCGGCAATGGAACCAAACTGATGCTGCAGGAAATGTGCTTATCAATCTTCCTCCACGTGGCAGGACTGATCGCCTGGCTTCTTGACCTGAAAACAGAACCCACGACTAGCCGGATGTGTCTCCGACGAAGACGCTCGGGCGTGAGAGTAAGATAACAGTTGTATAAAGCTCAAAATGTATTGAATAATGAATTCAGAATACAAAATGGCAGTTACCTCTCACCGTTTGGTAGTGATGAAGTATTTATAGGCAAGAGGGATGTATTTTTGGGGAGGCGACATGTCCTCCGAGATTATAGCGGCAGTTACTTGGACGTGGGAACATGTTTATAACGGTCCCTGATTTGTAGGGATGTGGTTATGAGGATTGTTCAACCAAATAAGCCGGCAAGTGTTAAGTCGTTATTTGTTGATTTAGGTCGAGGTCGCCACTCGTGGAATGGTCGACCTGACTGTCGGGTAGAGCATGGTTCGTACCCGAATTGTAATATGGATCATGAGGTCGGACTAAGTTAGGTCAGGACCTAGTAGATCGGACCGTGGGCTTAGTCGACTGACGCTTGAGATGGGCTTTGGGCCTTGCTCTGACTGGGCCAGCCCTATTGAGAATGTGATAATCAAAGCTGGGTGTAATTGGGCTTTACTTGCTTGGCCCAACTCGGCACTTTTGGTATGTTCAACTTTCAAATTTGAGGTTTTGGAGATTGAATATTTTGATTATTCTGATTGGGAATATGATTATGATTCTGATTATTTTTATGATTATGGTTATGAATAGGCTAGCGATTATTAAGTTTATGGCTAGGTGGTGCTTATGGTACTATTTCAAAGGACTGGTAGTAGTCCTTCAAGAGAACATAGTCATATTCACCTTACGGGATCTTAAATGTCTCGGTTGTAAACTTCATTTTGTACATTACAATATACTCCCTCCGTCCACTTACATATTTCACAGTTACTGTTCACGCGTGGATTAAGAAAAAAAATAATGATATAAATGTTGTGAGTGTAAAAGTAAAATAGGAGAGAGAATGAGTGGAGGGAATAGTAAATTATAATGGTGTTGTGAGTATTAAAATAACGTAAGAGAGAGAATGAGTGGGGTAGGATTAATATTTTAATAATAAAAACTTTCCATTTTAGGTAAAAAAATAAAGTGTGAAGTATGTATTTGAACGCCCAAAATAGAAAATGTGAAGTAAGTAAGTGGACGGAGGGAGTAGTCTTTTGGTAAACTATAAATCAGAATATCAACAGTCAAACCGTTTTGATAGCCAACCGTTTTGATAGCCAAGTCATATAATCTTTTGTTTTCTTGTAAAATAGTTTAGGTAACCAGTATTAATACTGGATCTATAGGTTATTGTAGAGGGCTATAAAAAGGCTCCTCCTCTTCATTTGTAAGTACGAGAGAAAAAATTGAGAAATAAGAATCATTTGCTTTCATCCAATCCATGGCAGCTTAAACATCTTTTCGACCCCTTAGTCCTAGTACTTAAATTCCTTTTATACCTTCTGCACTTCATATTAGAGCCCTTACATATAAAAAAAATAAAATAAAAAAAAATAAGAGTGCTTCATTTCTACTCCGCTGTACAAACTCTGAAGAAATATCACTATACCTCCTCATTTGTAAGTATTCATCATCTTCCTCCTTCGTCTAGTTTTAAAAATATTTTAAATATTATGTGTGTTCTTTTTGTGTTTGCTTTATGTTTTAACCTTTTGTCTGTTAAATATAAATTAATAGTTAAAATTAATATTTGTTTATACTTAATGTTTATCAAATGTAAATTATTTGTTAAAACTACTAGATATGTTTAAATTAGCAGTGGTTTAACGGAAACCCGAAAAATCCGTCATACCCCCCTTTTTGGTATCAGAGTATGAGAGATCCTAAGTCTAAAAGACTACAACAGGCTTGATCGGTGGCATGTTGATGTAAGTCCACAATATATCAAGAACCCGTGTAGGTGAAGATGAAGGATTAATCATTCTTTTATATCATTATTAGGATGATATGATGGAAATTTTTGGTTTCACGCTATGTTAATATTGTTTTATTAATTGTTTATTATGTTTTATTAATTGTTTATTATGCTTTAATTATAAGGGCTTTATGACTATTTAATGAAGGATTAAAGGATTTAAGAAAAAGACTAAGGGTTAGGTTTCCTCCTTAATTATAATTGATAACTCATCATCATTAACTCTCGTTGAAATTTGCAACCAAAATATTGAAAGTCAACAACTATTAGGCAAAATAGTAAACAACCTAGACTACATTAAACAACAAAACAATCATGTTTTAATAGAATTAAAAGACATACGTAAACATCTACCTACTAAACAAGAATTTCAACAAGTTAGTTATTTGCTAGAAAATTCAAAGCCTAGACAAATTGTAGAAGTTAAAGAGCTTTTGCAGAAAATAGAAAGACAGGTTGAAAATCTTGAACAAGTTGTTGAAACAGCTTAAAAAAAAAAGATAGTAGAAGGCTAAAAGCTGGAAAAATCAAAAGAATACCTACAGGCTCTAAGTGACGCTAAAAAATACAAATCAGAAAGTAATACAGAAGAAGTTACAGGATTTACAACTTACACAGGAAACGGTAAAGCCGATAAACATTACCCTCTTATCTTTAATTTCATTATAAGTTTACTCTTACAGATAATTGAAAAATTAAACATATTATTAAGTAAAAGTGACACGCCTCAACCAAGTACTAATACTCTAGACAACGACCTAGATAAAATAATTAGTGGAATAAATAAATTAAGCTTAGGAGAAGAAGTCAAAATTAAAAGAAAACCTATACCTTATAAACATTGGGTACCGAGAAAATGAGTGATCAACAAAATAGAAGTTTTTTAGGAAGAAGTAGGACAGTACAGGATTCAAGAAATGCAACAAGTAATTTACAAGATATTATTACAACAGATAACTTTATAAACAGGATATTAAGAAGAGGATCAGGATCTAACAGTAACCAACAAATAGTACAGTTAGAAGAAGAAATAGATGTAAACAGAAACCTAGATTTATATAACCAGCATCAGTTGGATATTTTAAATCCAAGAACATTATACCAAACAGGAATGTTAAACATTAATACAGTTTTAATACGAAGTAGTAGAGAAGAAAGACTTAGGGTGGTTGATGGAACAGTAACAATAGATTTATTTTCACCAGAAACAATACAAAAAATCAAACAATCTGGAAAACATTTCGCACATGTGGGATTAGTAGTAATTGGAATAAAAGGATTAGGAAGAAAAAATTTAGGAACAAAATTATTAGCCTTATTATTAGATAAATCATGGAAAACAGATGTGAAAAAAGCCATTATCTCAGGAATGGAAATAGACACGAGTCAAAATACAACTCTATTTTACTGTACACCAGGAATACTAAAAGACATAAAAGATTTACAAAACATTAAAATTGCCTTAAAAACAGAAGGATATGATTATTATGTAGGTAATAACATAGTAATAAGTGTAGGAACATTAGGAAAAGCTAGCAATGATCGTGAATGAAATATAAAGTAAACATAGACGGAATTGTTAATACAATTGCCTCAAAATCAATACGAGATGATAGAACCACTTAAAATAAATCCCGAGGAATTAGCAGACTGGAATGGTCTTTGGATGACCTACAAAAACCAGACAAGAAAGTATTAATACCAAAACAAAGTCATATATATGAAAATGCAAATGGAATGCAAAGCTTAAGGTTTGTAAACTTTAAAAGAGAAGACCCTACACAAAGTGATAATGAAACGAGAAACAAAATATAATTTTATGAATATAGAATATGACACGTAACCAATCTATGATACGAGATAGTGAAGATAAAGAAATAGTCATAGGATTTGACCAATTTGAAACGAGAAGAAAATGACTTTAGTATAATAGACTATTTAGAAGAAGAACCCTCTACGGGTTTTAAAGTAGAAGAGACTAATAAAACATTTGAAGAAATTATAAATAAAAAATTCACGTAACTAAATATCCAAGAAGAAGTGGATGACATGATAATAGATTGTATTACGAATTAGGATTAACATACGAAGAGAGTTATAATAAATTACAAGACATTTACAATTTACCTTTGGTAAATGACATACAAATGAGGAAAAATAATGATAGCGAGACTTTTACAAACAAGAAAATGCATTTATGGATCAACACATGGAAAATGCAAGAAAAAGAGCTAAACCCGAATGGACGAGAACCGTGAACAGACTACGTAAGATGTAATAGGAAGAGAAAACTGGACTCCCCCGTCTAGACAATATACAGGGGAATCAAAATACACTAGCCAAGGAGCTAGATTACCTATAGGAAATTTATACAGTAGTAATATGTTGTTATTAGAAAAACAAAAGCCACAGTTATGGAGTGATGAAATATTGCTATGGGAACAAACAGTAGTACGAATGTGGGAAACAAATAAAAGAGACAGTATGGACATGTTTTCATATTTAGATACCACATTAGGCCCAATAGCCTTAGGAATATGGCAAAGTAAAAAAGCCCAAAGTTCGGATGAAATAAACAGATTAAAGGCTATAGGAGATAACCCATACAACTTCACTAGTCAAATTAGAACATTAATACTAGGAGTAGACCCGGCAAAAAATACTACTCTTATACAAGATACAGCTATTAGAAATCTAGAACAACTAAGTATAGCAGACATGAAATACATAAATGAATTTACCTTAGATTTTACCAGGTTATTATCACAAACAGGACAGGCTATGAATGATGAATTATGTGATAAATACTTTGTTAAATTACCTGGAGACTTAGGTAAAACTATCCATAATTCATGGAAACAAGAGTTTGGTGACAGACAAAACCTAGGGATTGGACCTAGAATTACATATACCTTTAACATGTTAGAAGACAAATGTAAAGAAGTAACCCTTCAAGAACAATTAAAGAAGAGTGCTTATGCATTCTGTAAAACAGCAATTTACACACCACAGGCTTATGGACAATATAATAAATTCAAAAAGAAAATAAGAAAAAGTACAACATACAGAAAAGAGTATAAACCTTATGCAGGGAATAAATATGTAAGAAAACCGCAAACTAGAAAATGTAAATGTTTTATTTGTGGTGATGAAAAACATTTAGCTAACAAATGCCCAAATAAAAACAAGATTTTCAACCTGTCTTTCTATTTTCTGCAAAAGCTCTTTAACTTCTACAATTTGTCTAGGCTTTGAATTTTCTAGCAAATAACATACCAAAAAGGGGGGTATGGCGGATTTTTCGGGTTTCCGTTAAACCACTACTAGTTTAAACATATCTCGTAGTTTTAACAAATAATTTACATTTGATGAACATTAAGTATAAACAAATATTAATTTTAACTATTAATTTATATTTAACGGACAAAAAGTTAAAACATAAAGCAAACACAAAAAGAACACACATAATATTTAAAATAATTTTGTAACTAGACGGAGGAGGAATATGATGAATACTTACAAATGAGGAGGTATAGTGATATTTCTTCAGAGTTTGTACAGCGGAGTAGAAATGAAGCACTCTTTTTTTTTTTTTTTTTTTTTTTGTATATATATGTAAGGGCTCTAATATGAAGTGCAGAAGGTATAAAAGGAATTTAAGTAATAGGACTAAGGGGTCGAAAAGGTGTTTAAGCTGCCATGGATTGGATGAAAGCAAAGGATTCTTATTTCTCAATTTTTTCTCTCGTACTTACAACTGAAGAGGAGGAGCCTTTTTATAGCCCTTACACAAGCAACTTAAAGAACCAAGATATCACCGGTTACCTAATATTTGATAAAAAACAAAAACTTTTCTAAAAGCCACCGGTTGCCTAACTTTTGACAAAAACTTTTCTAGAAAGCCACCTAATTTTTGACTAAACAATTTTTCTGAAAGAAAACGTCAATTAATAAAGTAGATTCTACTATTTACAAACTATTTACAAACCAAATACTGTCAAATTTTTGGCTTTTCTTTAAAAAAGATGATTCCCTCGTCGTTGATAAAGTAGCCGCCGTCGTCGGTGCATACGTCTTACGTGTACGTCGTCCACGCTGCTTGCGTTTACGTCTAAAAGTCTCGTGAGTCTTGTCAAATGAATATCCGTCATCTGTGCATCTTGCATATCATCATCATGATGAGGCCATGATGCCTCTTCGTCTTTGTCTTGCTACGTGTCTTCTTCTTTGTCTCGATGTCTTTGTAATTCTAATTTTTCCGCTTCCCCAATGAAGGGAAGTAACATGTCCCAATTTGTCTTTGCCCCGGACACTGTGTATAGTGTCCTTCCGCCATTAACTTGTAGTGGAACCATGGGAAATACCTCGGAAGTTACGGGGTTGTCGGTGATCCGTGATGAATTTGTTGTAAAAAGTGCGGTCTTCATTTCTTTCATGTATCCGAGAAAAGACTCGAGAAGTCAATGTTGTCTTCGATCTTGATCGCCATTTCTAGCAATTCTTGATCATCAAGTCTCGTTGCTAATGAAGATCCTTTTTCCGGGCTGGTACGTATGTATATGCATCCATTTCTCGGAAAGGAAGCAAAAATTTTGCATCCTACCTCATGTGGATAAGGCGTAAAGCAATATTTCCGGCCACCATTGTGAATTTTTCCCCAAAGTCGTTTAAAATTTTTCTCGTAGTGGGGGTTAGCCGAAACTTGATATAATCAATCATACCATAATGGTAAAACTGAGATATCAAATCTGGGGGCATATCTGTTTTAAATAGATCAATCTGTAAAAGAAGAACACTGTATCTTCTCCTATTATTGATCCTTTACGTAACCTTTATTCCCTTGTAATTTATTTATTTAAACACCATTTGAACAATTTTCTCGTTGTAATTCATACAAGATTTTGGGAAATCCCGCACAAATGTCGAGATATAATTTTATCTAATTCTTCAAATACGTCTAAAGTCGGTTGAAGAGTCTCGTCTCCATGGGAGATCCAATACTCTAGCTTTAAAACCTGTCAAAACTTCTATTTCTTTCTTTTCAGCTTTTCTGTCTCATGTAACTTTTAATGTTTTCTTCTAGAACTGTTACTTCTTGTTTTAGCATGTTGTTTTCAATTGTAATCGTTGGGTAATCTGTGGAGCCTTTCCTTTATTCATCACTGCTTTTGAAGATTTGCAATCAAATCTTCTGTGCTTTTATAATATGTTACGGATTTTCTTGGATCACGGTAGAAAAAGATTTAACTTCTTACGGTTCAATAAAGAACGCTGTGTTCCAAAATGATCCCGAGCACCGTGGATGGCTTCATTGAAACCGTAGAAACCCTTATAAATTGGGTTCAAGCACCGTATGTATTTTGCCACCGTTTCCCATTTATTAAAAATTCCCACTTTTGTACCTCTGTAGATCACATAATGTGTGAATTTTTTCTCGTATTGACTGTTCGGGAGTTTTTGTGCCTGTTCTACGAAATAATGTCCTAGAGCGTTTAGGACTGTACTTTGAATTTTGCCACATTGGGCACCGTTTGGATATGCCGTAGATTGTCTAGCAAACACTGTTGTTTTTCTCGTTAAATTCATCCCATAAATGGGCCCGAACTTTTACTTTCTTACGTGCAAATTTGTAAAGTATTTGGGCCGAAAGTAATTGTTTTTATTCGGTCTTGGGCTTTTGGTATAAAATTTTTATCGGCCCGAAACTTTGAAAAAAAGCTGGGCCACTGCTTTACGTGAAAACCTTACATTCGAGATCCATGACTGTTGGATCGTAATTTATTGGAATTGTCAAGCCGTAGCAACTCTGTTCCTCTTTCACACTTTCTCGTTTTCATGCCGCTTTACGTATCCGAATCTGTCTTTTTCGTTGAGGATATAGAACTTTCTTTTGCTTCTATCCATCGGTTGTTCGAAATAACCTTGTTAAGATTTCTAGACAAAATGTCAAGAATCATATTATTGTTCCCTTTTATATGTTCAAAATTAATAAGATAACCACTACCCTGTATTATGTTTTGTAAGTTTATCCACCTTGTTCTATTTACCTTTCTACTTTGATCGTTTCTTATAAATTTAACTATTGCTTCGCAATCTGTTCTTACTGTAAATTCTTTGTTTAGAAAAATCTTAAATTTTTCTAATGCATTGATTAATGCCTGTATTTCATAATCTAGGCTAGTCCAATTTTGTCCTGTTTTGTTAAAATTCCCACTAGCATAAGAGCATATTTTTTCAGTGTCTTTAGGAGTATATTTATTAGGTTTACTAAGAAGGACTGCTCCCCATCCTTCTTTACATCCATCTGTTTCTATAATTATGTAATCTGTTACTAAGGGTAATTCTAATGATTTTATCTTTTTTACCCTGTCCTTTATTTCCTTTACTAATTTTATGTCTTCTTTATTAAAATTCCTTTGACCATTTTTTGTAGTTTTACTGTAAAGTGGTCCTACTAATTTAGATAAGTTTGGGATAAATTTTCTTGCATAGTTAACTAAACCTAAAAAGGCTTGTATCTGTTTTAAATTTTCAAATTTTTCTAATATCAGGATTTTTTATTTTAAATTTACACGTGTATGTAACCTTTGAGTTTGTAATATCTTCTCCTATTAGTCCTATTTTTTCTAAATGTAGAATTATAGGATGATTTATACTTTTTGTTATATCTGTCCCTTTTTCAAAATAAAAAATGTCATATAGAAAATGAAACCTTAAATCTTCTCACAAATATGCTAACACAAGAGTTAGAAAAAGGGACAGATATAACAAAAAGTATAAATCATCCTATAATTCTACATTTAGAAAAAATAGGACTAATAGGAGAAGATATTACAAACTCAAAGGTTACATACACGTGTAAATTTAAAATAAAAAATCCTGATATTACAATCAGAATAGCTAACATAGAATACAGTTCGTTAGATAAAGAGGAATTTAAAATACAAATCCCAGAAATGATAAAACAGAAATTAATCAGGAAATCAGAAAGCCCACATAGATCAGCAGCTTTTCTAGTTAGAAACCATAGTGAAATAAAAAGAGGAAAAGCTAGAATAGTATATAATTATAAAAGACTAAATGATAATACAGAAGATGATGGATATAACATACCAAATAAAGATTCTTTAGTAAACTTAATACAAAAGAAAAAGATATTCTCTAAATTTGATTTAAAATCCGGATATAATCAATTAAAATTAGAAGAAAAATTTAAACCATGGACAAAGATTTACATGTTCGTAGGGACAATTTGAATGGAATGTTTTAAGTTTTGGACTTAAAAATGCACCCTCAATATTTCAAAGTTTATGGACAGTATATTCCTAAAATATGATTTTTGCATGGTTTATATAGATGACATCTTAGTAGCAAGTGAAACTTTACAGGAACATGAAGAACATTTGAAACAAGTTTTTAATGAAATAAAAATACATGGTATAGTAGTATCAAAAAGAAAAATGGAATTATTTAAAAGAAAAATATCCTTTTTAGGATTAGAGATAGGAAATGGGAAAATAGAGTTACAACCTCACATCTCAACAAAAATTATTGATTTCCCAGAAAAATTTGAAAATTTAAAACAGATACAAGCCTTCTTAGGTTTAGTTAACTATGCAAGAAAATTTATCCCAAACTTATCTAAATTAGTAGGACCACTTTACAGTAAAACTACAAAAAATGGTCAAAGGAATTTTAATAAAGAAAACATAAAATTAGTAAAGGAAATAAAGGACAGGGTAAAAAAGATAAAACCATTAGAATTACCCTTAGTAACAGATTACATAATTATAGAAACAGATGGATGTAAAGAAGGATGGGGAGCAGTCCTTCTTAGTAAACCTAATAAATATACTCCTAAAGACACTGAAAAAATATGCTCTTATGCTAGTGGGAATTTTAACAAAACAGGACAAAATTGGACTAGCCTAGATTATGAAATACAGGCATTAATCAATGCATTAGAAAAATTTAAGATTTTTCTAAACAAAGAATTTACAGTAAGAACAGATTGCG
Organism: Adenophora triphylla var. japonica; assembly: GCA_022495995.1. Lineage (NCBI taxonomy): Eukaryota > Viridiplantae > Streptophyta > Magnoliopsida > Asterales > Campanulaceae > Adenophora > Adenophora triphylla. Next base: position 78,230 of record JAFEMH010001365.1, on the reverse strand, counting down.
AAGCAATAGTTAAATTTATAAGAAACGATCAAAGTAGAAAGGTAAATAGAACAAGGTGGATAAACTTACAAAACATAATACAGGGTAGTGGTTATCTTATTAATTTTGAACATATAAAAGGAAACAATAATATGATTGCTGACATTTTGTCTAGAAATCTTAACAAAGTTATTTCGAACAACCGATGGATAGAAGCAAAAGAAAGTTCTATATCCTCAACGTAAAAGACAGATTCGGATACGTAAAGCAAAGATGAAAACAGAAAGTGTGAAAGAGGAACAGAGTTGCTACGGCTTGACAATTCCAATAAATTACGATCCAACGAGTCATGGATCTCGAATGAAGGTTTTCACGTAAAGCAGGCCCAGTTTTTCAAAGTTTCGGGCTGATAAAAATTTTATACCAAAAGCCCAAGACCGAATAAAAACAATTACTTTCGGCCCAAATACTTTACAAATTTGCACAGAAGAAAGTAAAAAGTTCAGGCCCATTTATGGGATGAATTTAACAGAAAAACAACAGTGTTTGCTAGACAATCTCTGGCATATCCAAACAGTGCCCAATGTGGCAAAATTCAAAGTACAGGTCCTAAACGCTCTAGGACATTATTTCGTAGAACAGGCACAAAAAACTCCCGAACAAATAATACGTAAAAAATTCACACATTATGTGATCTACAGAGGTACAAAAGTGGGAATTTTTAATAAATGGGAAACAAAGTGGCAAAATACATACGGTGCTTGAACCCAATTTATAAGGGTTTCTACAGGTTCAATGAAGCCATCCACGGTGCTCGGGATCATTTTGGAACACAACAGCTTCTTTATTGAACCGTAAGAAGTTAAATCTTTTCTACCGTGATCCAAGAAAATCCGTAACATATTATAAAAGCACAGAAGATTTGATTGCAAATCTTCAAAAGCAGTGATGAATAAAGGAAAGGCTCCACGTATTACCCAACAAGCATTCTGAGATTGAAAACAACATGCTAAAACAAAGCAAGTAACGGTTCTAGAAGAAAACATTAAAAAGTTACATGAGACAGAAAAGCGAAAAAGAAAGAAATAGAAGTTTTGACAGTTTTAAAGCTAGAGTATTGGATCTCCCATGGAGACAGACTCTTCAACCAGCTTTAGACAGATTTGAAGAATTAGATAAAATTATATCTGACAGAATTTGTGCAGGATTTCCCAAAATCTTGTATGAATTACAACAGAAAATTGTTCAAATGGTGTTTAAAGAAATAAACTACAGGGGAATAAAGGTTACAGAAAGGATCAATAATAGGGGAGAAGATACAGGTGTTCTTCTTTTACAGATTGATCTATTTAAAACAGATATGCCCCCAGATTTGATATCTCAGTTTTACCATTATGGTATGATTGATTATATCAAGTTTCGGCTAACCCCCACTACAGAAAAAATTTTAAACAGCTTTGGGGAAAAATTCACAATGGTGGCCGGAAATATTGCTTTACAGTCTTATCCACATGAGGTAGGATGCAAAATTTTTGCTTCCTTTCCAGAAATGGATGCATACACATACGCAGCCGTAAAAAGGATCTTCATCAAGAATGACCTAATGATCAAGAATTGTTAGAAATGGCGGAGTCAAGATCGAAGACAACATTGACTTCTCGAGTCTTTTACGGATACATGAAAGAAATGAAGACCAGCATGCCTTTTACAACAAGTTCATCACAGATCACCAGACAACCCCAGAACTTCCGAGGTATTTCCCATGGTTTCACTACAAGTTAATGGCGGAAGGACACTATACACAGGTCTGGGCAAAGACAAATTGGGACATGTTACTTCCCTTCATTGGGGAAGCGGAAAAATTAGAATTACAGCACATCAGAGACAAAGAAGAAGACACAGAGCAAGACAAAGACGAAGAGACATCATGGCCTCATCATGATGATGATATGCAAGATGCACAGGATGACGGATATTCATTTGACAGTACTCACAGAGACTTTTAGACAGAAACGCAAGCAGTGACGACAGAAGAAGCAAGACGTATGCACTGACGACAGGCGGCTACTTTATCAACAGACAGAGGGAATCATCTTTTTAAAGAAAAGCCAAAAATTTGACAGTATTTGGTTTGTAAATAGTTTGTAAATAGTAGAATCTACTTTATTAATTGACGTTTTCTTTCAGAAAAATTGTTTAGTCAAAAATTAGGTGGCTTTCTAGAAAAAATTTTGTCAAAAGTTAGGCAACCGGTGGCTTTTAGAAAAGGTTTTTGTTTTTTATCAAATATTAGGTAACCGGTGATAATACTGGTTCTTTAAGTTGCTTGTGTAAGGGCTATAAAAAGGCTCCTCCTCTTCAGTTGTAAGTACGAGAGAAAAAATTGAGAAATAAGAATCCTTTGCTTTCATCCAATCCATGGCAGCTTAAACACCTTTCCGACCCCTTAGTCCTAGTACTTAAATTCCTTTTATACCTTCTGCACTTCATATTAGAGCCCTTACATATATATACAAAAAAAAAAAAAAAAAAAAAAAAAAAAGAGTGCTTCATTTCTACTCCGCTGTACAAACTCTGAAGAAATATCACTATACCTCCTCATTTGTAAGTATTCATCATATTCCTCCTTCGTCTAGTTACAAAATTATTTTAAATATTATGTGTGTTCTTTTTGTGTTTGCTTTATGTTTTAACTTTTTGTCCGTTAAATATAAATTAATAGTTATAATTAATATTTGTTTATACTTAATGTTCATCAAATGTAAATTATTTGTTAAAACTACGAGATATGTTTAAACTAGTAGTGGTTTAACGGAAACCCGAAAAATCCGCCATACCCCCCTTTTTGGTATCATTTGGTGCAACTTCCAGCTTGCTGTGTTTACTAAGAGGTAAGCGACCCTTCAGTTTACTCCTGTTTAAGCACTTGAGAAATCAAAATCTTCATATATACTATAGTATATATGAGTGAGAGAGAGAAAAAAAAAAACCAAAGTGGCCTTGGCCCAGTGGTATGTAGGTGGCCTCCCGAAGGGGAGGTTACCGGTTCGACTCCTCTCAAGGGAAATCTCTGTGATTTAATTCCTACCTTGGGTTTCAGGGTCCTTTGGCTCCTCCCGGGGCACATCCGTGCAGTTAAGGAAGCAGCATTGCTAGGCTTGTATCCTCAGTGTGGGGAGTTCGAATCTTGGCAGGAGCAGCTGGAGCAGTCAATTGGTGTTGTAAGAGTGATGTAATTGCCTCGGCAGGAGCAGCTAGAGAAACCAATTGGTGATGTAAGAGTGATGTAAATGCCTTGTAGGAGGGCTCCCTTGGGGCTCTGGAGTATAAGGGAGTACTTGTCACCCCAGGTCGCATAGGGCACATCCCGCGATTTACCTCCACCAGCATACTGAGGGGCCGGTACCTGGTGGTCCAGGATTAGTCCGGCGAAGCTGGGAACCTGGGTATCAAAAAAAAAAGAGAGAGAAAGAAAAAAATACAACGCACGATTTATTTTTGAAATCAAATATTAAGACTGCAAACAAGTTTCTTTATCTTAAAATACAGTAATTCTTTGGAAATCGCAGGAACGCATTATAAACAATGATGCAGTCTTCTCTTATTTATAAGCCGTGAAGAGTCTTTTCCTTTAAGGAAGTTATAAACCATGTAGAAATATTTCTTCCAAATTCATGTATATCTTGGATCGAGTATTTTTTCAACAAATCTTCTTCACCCTTTTCTAAAATAAAGCTCATGTAAATCTCAAGGAAGATCACAAATATTTCATTCATTGACTTGGATTCTTTCTTGTGTTGATATTTTCCATAAATAGAGCTTCCTAATAAATGTGAGATTGCTATAAAATAATCAAAATATACACTAAAACAAGTAAACTAATTAATAAGTTAGTTCATAAATAATAACAACTAAATAAACTAAAGAAAATATTTACAAATATATTCTAAAAATAAGAAAGATACAAATCCTAATAATTAGAAATCATTTTTAATAAAAACGTGTGGACCAACTCACACTTACAGTGTATGAACAAATCAACCAATAATATTCCTACTATATTTGACAAGTTTTATTTTTACTTTAAGAAATACAACATTAGAGAAGAGGATCAAAATTAGGTTATTCATAGATTTTTTTTTATAGGTAAGTTGTTGAGATAGAAGCGATAAGAAAGTTACTCCATTAGCCAAAAATAAATTATTAAAAAAATATCAAATTTATCCATAACAAATTTACAAATATTTTAGATATTTAATTTGGGATGGAAGACGAATGTAGTAATACTTGTGAAAAGTGATAAAGTGCGATTGAGTCTATTATTATTAAACAATTCAAATGTCAAATAGTTTGAAATATAATTCCAGTGCTATAAAGAGGGAATAATATGTAATACTCCCTCCGTTTCATAACAAATTCAAGCAACTTAATACTTACTATTGGGTTGCACCACTCACTGGCTTGAAAAAAAATTGGTTGGCAAAAGTCAATAGCAGTGCAATTCGACCTAATTTGGGGAGGGGGCAAATGGCCTCAAACCCTCCCCACCCAATTCACCATAATTCTCATTATTTAACCTTCAATTCAGCCTGACGGAGGACATAAGGAGAGTCACTTAGCCTTTCCACCATAGCCTGCACTTTTTCGGTGCTTAGGGTAGATGGGGCTTGAGGAGGAGGGTGGCTTGAAGTGGAGCCCGCTGCCCTGGATGTGCCAGCTTTCTCAAGTACCTGGTCGACTCGCGACCTCTTCCTTAATCGGCTGAGAGGGAGGTCAGCTTCAACCTCTTCTGGCTCGTCAGCATCGAGCTCTGAAATTATTCGGGATCCCGCGGGGCGGCGCGGAGAGCGGTTGTCTTTCGCGGATGTTTGGGACCTCGCTTTCGGGAAGGAGAGGATTCGCCACACGGTTTTGTATTTTGAGCCCAAACGTTGAAAATGGCTTTGAAAATGTGTCAGTTTGTATTTTGAGCCCAAACTTTGGAAATGACTTTGAAAAGGTGTCATTTTGTATTTTGAGCCCAAACTTTGGAAATGGCTTTGAAAAGGTGTCGTTTTGTATTTTGAGCCCAAACTTTGGAAATGACGTTGAAAAGATGTCGTTTTGTATTTTGAGCCCAAACTTTGGAAATGACTTTTAGTACCGGAGATTGTTAGGTTCGGAGGTCACATTACGTTTCGGGAAGAGTATTTTGAGATCACCCGAAACGCCTCGTATGACGAGTCTTTCTACCTTTCTCGAAATTGTGTGTGTGTGTGTTTGCATTTTGAAAATGGGGGCTTGAATGACAAGCTTAATCTTGGTTTGAATGTCAAACGTTGATTTTATGATTCTTGGGAAAAAGCGAGCGTTTGAATGACAAACGTCGGTTTTGGAGTTTTTTAGGAAAAGAGGTGCGAGTGACGAGTTTGAATCTTTAGTTTAAGTGTCAAATGTTGACTTTTAAGAAAAAAGTGTTTGAATGTCAAACGTCGGGTTTTGAGTTTAAAGATGATCGTTTGGATGTCAAACGTCACTTTCCGCATTTTGAAAGAGAGTTCGAATGACGAACTCCGGTTTTGAACCGGGTATTACATTGTTAGTGATTTTACGGGAAAAACGCATTAAATGAGATGCGATCAAGGAATCGTTTTGCGACTCGGACTTTGATAAGTAAATACTATCACGAGCCAAACGGCTCGGACTTGTAAATGACAGTATTTAAAATGCGGTATCAACGGAATCAAACGATCCGGACTTTAAAGGTGCGATCAACGAGCCAAACGGCTCGGACTTGTAAAGTTGCGTAATTTAAATGACAATCAACGGATCAAACGATCCGGACTATGAAATTGCGAACCAACGGATCAAACGATCCGGATCGTAAATGACATAAAAGTAAAGAACGGGGCCGGAACGCCGTTTTAACCCGAGATTACTTCTCTTACGGGAGAGAAGAGGATCTTGGACTAAAACGTATCGGACCCCGTAGACGGTGACGTCTACATTTCAATGACTTTCGACCAAAGCGGTTGTAGCGATTGACGCGTAAATCGGGACGAAACGAGTGTTTAGGGAGAGAGAGTGTTACCTATGGCTAGGGGTTGACTCTTTTGGCTCGGTTGACGTATACAGGATACAGTTTAGTGTTTGGAAGGGTGTTTCGAGATGGTTTGATTCGTGTTTGGTTGAAAGACGAGGTTTCATGCAAATCGAGACAAAACGGGGCTCGGGAGGGGGTAGGATGTGTTTATGCCGTGGGCTTTGTGAAAAGAGATTAATATTTTTTCCTTCTTGAAATGTTTTGACAGCCCTTGTATATATAGGGTGATTTTGTAAAACAGTCCGGACGGACTTATCCTCAATTTGGAGGGGTTTTGTGGTATTTTGGAAAATGGGAGGACCTGTTGGCAATTCTGTTTTGCCTGTAAGACAGTCCGGACGAACTATGACTCAATCTCAGGGGCATTTTGGTCTTTTCACCTTGAAATCTGATTGATGTTGACTAGAGGGCCTTGGCATGTGTGCCACGTGCCCCTGTGACTCACCTAGGCTAGGGTTTTCGAAGGAAGTGGGGTCGTTGAAAAAGATAAGGATCCAAATCGGGGGATGCCTTACTTGAAGAGACCTGAGAGGTCAGCTGGCTGGACCCTTAGCGGAAGGATTCCTACGTATCCCGAGCGAGAATCAATACGATCGTAGTTCGTAGGTGCAAGGGCCGCGTGTGGGGACCTTGACCTAAGCGAGACTGTTGTTAGTTGTTTGAACCTAAGCGAGACTGTTGTGAGGCGTCTGAACCTAAGTGAGACTGTTGTGAGGCGTCTGAACCCAAGTGAGACTGTTGTGAGGCGTCTGAACCTAAGCGGAGACTATTGTGAGGCATCTGAACCTAAGTGAGACTATTGAGAGGCGTCTGAACCTAAGCGAAGACTATTGTGAGGCGTCTGAACCTAACTGAGACTATTGTGAGGCGTCTGAACCTATGTGAGAATATTGTGAGGCGTCTGAACCTAAGTAAGATTGTTCCGGGTTCGACGGGAATGCTTTTGAAGAAAGGTTGTTACGCGGGCTTACGTTGATTGGTCGCTCGTGTCTTGTCTGCTGGGGATAGGGTGTTCGGGCTTATGAGGATGGCCGAAGAGGGATTTGTTGTGCGGGCTTACCTTGATGGCCGCTGAAATGAGGTGGTCGGGCTTACGATTGACGGCCGGGGAATTGAATGTTCATTTGCTGGAGTGAAAAGGTATTCGGGCTTACTAGGGTGGCCGAAGAGGGATTTAACGTCTTGGAAACGGAACGTTAGTGAGAACTAACGGGAATTTTAACGTCTGGAGACGGAAATGAGCGTTTGAATGTCAAACGTCGGTTTGAGACGGAAATGAGCGTTTGAATGTCAAACGTCAATTTGAGACGGAAATGAGCGTTTGAATGTCAAACGTCGATTTGGGACGGAAATGAGCGTTTGAATGTCAAACGTCGATTTGGGACGGAAATCAGCGTTTGAATGTCAAACGTCGATTTGAGACGGAAATGAGTGTTTGAATGTCAAACGTCGATTTGAGACGGAAATGAGCGTTTGAATGTCAAACGTCGGTTTTGAGATTTAACGTCTGGGGAAGAACGTTAGTAAGAACTAACTGGAAATTTAACGTCTGGAGATGGAACGTTAGTGAGAACTAACTGGAAATTTAACGTCTGGAGACGGAATTGTGATTTAACCCCGGGAGAGGGGGTGTTAGAAAGGTCTAACTGGGGAAATTTTACACTTTTGGGGGCCAAAAGGGATAAAATTGAAATTGTGGGAAACTGAGGGGCCAAAGTGGCAAGGAATCTTTCAGCCTGTAAAAGAGTCCGGTCGGACTGAGACTCAATTTGACCAGATTCAAATCAGCACCAGGCCGATGCAAATCAGTCCCATTTTCTTCATTTTCAGGCGAGAGAGAATAGAGAAAAGAGAGAAAAATCTTCCCCCTTTTGCGAGTTTTGTTCGAATCTTCGCGGGATAATCATTATGGATGCCGGTTTAGGACCACGGGCTAGTCATAGGAGGACCGACAATGAGAGAGCGAGGTTGGTGAGGACCATTCGGACCACCGCTCTTCCCATGGATTCAACCGAGTTTTATCCGGCTCGGGACACTCACAAATACAAGGAAGGGATCGCGAGACAGGTAAACATCCTCTAAATTCCGTTAATTCTCAGAATGTGCATTCTTTAAATTTTAGGAATTTGATTAGGATTGAGTTAGGGTTCTTGGTGCCCGAATTGGGGCTTTTGACTTTGTGATGTGCCTTTGTCGAAATTGACTAGAGCTTAGTTCAATTGACATTATGGGTAGACAACATAAAATTTTGGTTGCAAAATTCCATGTCTAAGGGTGTTTTCCGAAATTAAAGTAAGTTTAATTCGGGACGGAGTAATTTTTTTCGAAATGTTCGAAATGTTTGAAAGTTCCGACTTCGACGGATTTTACGAGATGTTTTGAAAGTTCTGATTTTGACGAATTTTTCGAAATGTTTTGAAAGTTCCGAGTTCGACGGATTTTCCGAGATGTTTTGAAAGTTTCGATTTCGACGGATTTTTCGAGATGTTTTGAAAGTTCCGAATTCGACGGAGTGTTCGAAATGTTTTGAAATTTCCGATTTCGACAGATTTTTCGAGATGTTTTGAAAGTTCCGAATTCGACGGAGTTTTCGAAATGTTTTGAAAGTTCCGATTTCGACGGGTTTTTCGAGATGTTTTGAAAGTTTCGAATTCGACGGAGTTTTCGAGATGTTTTGAAAGTTCCGAATTCGACGGAGTTTTCGAGATGTTTTGAAAGTTCCGAATTCGACGGAGTTTTCGAAATGTTTTGAAAGTTCCGAGTTCGACGGATTTTCGAAGTATTTTTGAAAGTTTGAACCGTGAATATTCTGACTGGGACATGAATATTTTTAGGAAAAAATAGCTATATCTGTGTTTCATCATTTCGATATGCGCCTGTGCATTCTGTTCATGTTGTTTCTGTAGTAACGTACTTTTGTCGTGTTCACCTGCAGGGGCGAGGGCCGGTTGATGTTCGTAACTTGAAGAGCAGGGGAGCCTTTGAAGCAGTTTGAGCACTGTGGGAGATGCTCCCAGACGAGGCTCGGGACAGAGAGAGGAGTCCACGGCAGTTCGTGGTTGACTCCAGCTTATCAGGAATTATCAGCGCAGTAGCCGCTGTGGCTTCGACGTAGAGGGCGAGGGTTCTGCACGTTGCCCTGAGTGAGTACTGGTGGGATACGACCCACACGTTCCACTTCAGGTGGGGGGAGGCAACCGTGACTCCCACTGATTTTGCGGCGATTACGGGGTTGCCATTCTGGGGCAATACTCTTGTGTGGGTGGATAGCTACACCCCGGAGCAGTTGTCGGGGCTGCTTGGTTTTGACATTACCGATGCCAGGGGCTTGGGGATTCGGTACGGGCCGATGGAGGCTCATCTGAGGAGGGGGATTGAGGATTATTTGGGGAGGTCCCTGAGGATGACAGCAGAGCGCCTGGCTCGAGGGTTTTTATGGTTCGCTTTGTCAGCTACCCTGTTTCCCACTACTGACACGTCATGCCATTTTCCTCTACTCGGCTCACTGACTGACCTGGAGGCCGTGAGAGGGTTTTCATGGGGAGAGGCTGGTCTGGCTGAGCTCTACCATGCTTTGGATAGGTTCTCGCAGGGAGATGAGAACACATTAGACTGTTTTGTGTTTGCCTTGGATGTAAGTTCCTTTCTTTTTCTCTTCTTTGTCTCATTTTGTACTCGTATGTATCTGCTTTGTAGCTGACATAACTATCCATGTGTTTGACATGTGTGGTTCTTGGAGGTGTTCCACCCGCAGAGGTGGGAGACCAGGGAGGAGTACGCGCCCTTGTTCCATGCCGTGTTGGTTTGGCAGAAGGAGGCGAGGAAGCCGGCAAAGTCGAGGGAGAGCACTCGGCTGACTTATGAGGAGGTTTCTTTGGCCATGAGCCGAGACTTTTCTCCTCGGATCCAGATGACTTGGTGGAGCCGGATTGATGCTTTTGTAGTCCATGCTGCTAGGGACGTTACTCGTCGGCGGAAGCTGCTGGTGGGGCTTCATTGCGATGCGATGTATTTGGGTAAGAGGGTGGCTTATCAGCATGGTCTGGGGTCCATTCCTTTGGTTCCAATGGACCCGCCACCTCACATGCAGTATCCTTTGCTGATACCGATGAAGGATTTGCAGCGGTACAGGCAGGGCGTGTCTTATGCTGAGTTCATCATAGAGGACGCCGACTGTGATGTCTTTCTGAGGACGAGGCTGAGGAGCCCGCAGGTGTTGCACAAGGAGGGCGAGGGCCCTGCATATCCTCGGGACTACCCGTTCCCTCGCGTTCGGCTGGCGTATGAGGGGCCTAATGGTTCTCGCAGGCGACTGACGGTTCCCATTTCGGAGGAGGTGAGGCCTCGGTATAGAGTAGATCCCAATGCTTCGGTGAGTGTTTTGATTTGATTTTCTGTACTTGATAGTAGCATTCTGCAAATGTTGCATTTGTGCTGTCTGTTTGTCGTTTGATGGCTTTCCTGATTTGCAGGTGTCTGGCCGTACTTACAACCAGGTCGTGAGACGTATGGATGGGATAGCCAACTACGCTAGGAGACTCGTGGAGTTCCTACGGTGTAGTTCCCGGAGGAGCATGGTTGTGCATGAGCCGATGCCGTCTAGGCCGTCCGCAGCGACAGACTCGTCTGCCTACTCGACTGGTGGGGCAGATTTTATGCAGGGGTTCGGCCAGTTCTCTGGTAAGATGGTGGGGTTTGGAGCTCGTCACTCTTCGCATTCGGGACACGAGCGAGGAGAGTCCTCGGGGACACGCGCGCGGAGGCGGTATTTCTCGTATTCCCGCCTTGAGGAATTCGGGGATTACCTGTCCTCGGTGGATCCGGCTGCGGCGGGGCAGTATTTCGAGTGCTCGGATGACGAGCAGGACTCTGAGTAGTCCTCTTTTTTTATTTATTTTTAGACAAAAGTGTGTATTGCCTAAACAATTTGATTTGTACTTGAAAGGGCCTTTGAGGCGAACCCTTGTGTTTTGAATATTTATTTAGTGATTACCTTCCTTTATTTTTGGCAAATAAGCAAGTAGGTTGATCAAAAATAAATAATAATGGGACATGCATAAAAATTCGAACTGGTCAAAATTTATATCTATATGCACTGTTATTTAATTAATTGCACTGTTGCACGAGCCCGGGGGGGATGTGGTGTCGGCAGTGAATGATTTAAACTATGGATGCACGTAGTTTAGACAAGGCTTGAACAGGAGGTGGTTTGGAAATGTTCTTGAGTTTTGAGGCAGCTGGCTGCAGAGTTGACCAAGTCAACTTGAAATAACAGTTCGGCCGGACTGGGCTTCAATTCCAGTTTGTTTTAAATTGTAGTCCAGTTTCTGCAATTTTGAAAACATTACGTTTGCTTCTGATCAAAAGCTGATTTTCCCTTTGAATTGTTGGAGGTTTCCTTTGTTTTTTCATGGCTCCATTTCCCAGGTTATCGTCTCAGATGCAAGAGCGATATTTGGATAGTTTCCAGTCGTGGGTACGACACCACACGAGGCAAAGCAAGGTTTTTTTTAGGGATGTTATGGGATGAAATCGGTTTGGGCTTTGAAGGAGCTCATGCCGGATTGGGATCTCTTGAGAGCTGCGGCACGCTTCTGGGACGTAAGGAGGCACGTGTACAGCTTTTCGTACAACGAGATTATGCCCACATTTGAAGATTTTCGGGCCATACTAGGAGGACCTGAGGTGGAGCAACTTGTTCTTCCTTTGACGGGCGGCCTGGCCACCGTTGAGAAGTTAGTGTCTTTGCTTGGCGTTTCAGTCGAAGAAGCATACGAGATGCTAATACCGAACACGGATTATGTTGACATTTCGGGGCTGCCCGATAAATTTGTCGGTGTTGAGGGGAGCGTTTCGCATGGGACGCTTTTGCTCTGTGCGCAATTGCCACTTTATGCACGTTCACGTCCCTGGGTGTGTGCCATCACAGTGTACTGGACCTGGTGAGGCAGTGCCGGAATGGGGGAGACATCGTGCCTTTAATCCTAGGCGAGACGTTCCTTGGCATAGGTCGGATGGCGACCGGCAGTCGATACATGTGGGGAGGGAGTCCCACTATGCTCACTCTATGGTTGAGGGAGCGATTGCAGATGGTGTCCGAGGTTCCAGTGTCATGTGACCCTCGGTCCTTTCTCGACGTCCTTTGGTGATAGGGGGCGATCAGGCTGAACTGGAGCTCTGGATGACCAGAATCCGCACGCATCATTTGCGATGGTGGGTTCCTCATAGGAAGCTACAAACTTGTCGGACTGCTCATGAGGGTCTTCTTGTTGTCAGAGTACCGGGGTTGTCCCAGACTGCTTTCTATATTCCCTCATTGGTGCTGTGACAGCTCGGGCTGGAGCAGGTGCCGTTGACGGGTTTGGGTAATGCTGCTACCTTCGAGGTGGGATCTCTTCTGATGGAAGATCCTTCGACGCTATTGCTTCTCACGCGGCTGTGGCAACATACGTCCTTTCCTGCCAGGGTTCTCTTTCACCGGAGAGGGGGCATTGTTCTGTCTACGCAGTATTTGAACTGGTACGAGGAGTGTATGGGGGAGACACAGATGGCCATTTTGTGGAGAAGGAGTGAGCTGTTGGGCCTTGATTACCCTGACGGCTCGACTTTGAGGAGGGCCGAAGCGGCGGCTAACCCTCAGGATTGTACTGGGGATGACATGGCTGATTATGAGGCCAATGCTAGTCGGGCGGCCGATCAAAGCATGGTCATGATGACTCGGAGAGAGGCAGCTCGTGATAGAGCTAGGGAAAGGGCTGCATTGGCAGCTGCAGGTTTGACGGAGGCGTCGGGAAGGGTCCCAGAGCCAGGTAGAAGGACTACGGGAATATTCCCTGTGAAGGTGAAGAATACTCGCCGCAGAAAAGGGAAGGGGAAGAAGGATGAAGGACCAAGTACGGGGACTAGGTTGACCTTGCTGTCCGGAGTATCCACCCACTGTCATTGCAGACACATTAATTGATTAATGTTTATTATAGTTTTGCTAGCGTGTAGTGAATCAAGAGTTGACCGTGCTTGAACTCATCAAAGATTGTTTTAACCGTCATTAATCTGTAGGTTAATTTAAAGAGTTTTTCGAAACACAAGCGATTGGTGCTTATTTGTTTTTTTTTGTTTTTTGAGACCGAACCAATGATGGCTGCCTACGTTCCCCTTTTACAATTGGACTAAGGGGCTCAGGTCACCGTAGTTCGACACTTTAGGTGATATTTGAGAAAAACAAAGACAAAAGAAGTGTGACCCTGTTTTTTACCTGGATCATTATCGGGAATGTATCCAGTTGGGTATTACTCTTTTAGCACTTTAATTTTACTGAGGGGTGGTGTGTGGGGAAGGAGAGTTGACTTGTGTTCTTCCTCAAATGAAGTATCTGCGGAGCTTGCTTTTGTTCACGGGGTTAACGAAAGGGTTCCCGTCCAAATCTGCTAACTTCATGGCTCCTCCGGAGAAGATTCTTTGTACCACGAACGGGCCTATCCAGGTAGGCTCCCACTTTCCGAGGGGATTGGTCTGCGTAGGAGGCTTTTCCTTTAGCACCAAGTCGCCTTCTCTGATGTCTCGGATCTTGACTTTCTTATCAAATGCTCGGGCCATTCTGCTTTGGTAGGCACGAGTATGCTCCATGGCTTTCAATCTGCGCTCGTCGAGTAGAGCTAGTTCGTCGTGACGGCTCTGGAGCCATTCGACTTCATTGATTCCGTTTTCCAAGAGGACTCGGAGGGATGGAATTTCCAATTCCACTGGTAACATTGCTTCCATTCCGTATGTAAGTGCGAAAGGAGTCTCCCCTGTGGCGGTTCTGACTGATGTTCTGTATCCCCAGAGCGCTAGATGTAGCTTCTCGGGCCAATCCCGACCTCTGACGGTCATTTTTCTGATTATCATTGCGAGAGTCTTGTTTGCTGCCTCTACTGCACCATTAGTTTGTGGTCTGTAGGGAGAAGACTTGTGGCGTGTAACTCTGAACTCGGTCAACAGTTGGTCACAATCTCCTTCAAAGTGGGTCCCATTGTCGGATATGATCTCGTTGGGCACCCCATATCTGCACATGATGTTCTCTTTGATGAACTCGGCCACCTTCTTAGAATTCAGTACCTTGTATGATCTGGCTTCTACCCATTTGGTGAAGTAGTCGACTGCGACTAATATGAATTCGTGACCATTGCTCCCTGGCGGAGTGATTTTGCCGATGACGTCGATTCCCCATGTGGCGAAAGGCCATGGCGTAGTCATGCAATAGAGTTCGTGAGGAGGGATGTGATTGAGGTTGGAGAACCGTTGACATTTGTCGCAGCTTCTGACGAACTGGATGCAGTCTGTTTCCATTGATACCCAATAGTAACCCATACGGAGGATGATCTGTGTCAATGCTCTGGCGTTCATGTGCGGACCGCAGGTTCCGTTGTGAACTTCGTTCATCAGCTCGCTGGCTTTTTCTTTATTTACACACCGGAGGAGTGGTCCTTGGTGGCGCTTCTTGTACAACATACCCCCCAGAAGGACGAAATGGGATGCCAGGCATTTTAGTGCCATCATGTTTTTGGCTTTGATCCCTTCTTTGTATTTTCCATCTTCATTTGTGAAGGAAGCTTCTCCGTTTTGGAGGTACTGGTAGATTTGATTGTACCAGGGTTCGTCGATCGGTTCATGTTCAACTTCGATCTCACAGCAATAAGCGGGTGTTTCCCGTCTGCCTATTCTGAGGGGTTTTACTGATTTCCCTTCGGGAATTTCGACAAGAGATGCTAGGGTAGCCAGGGCATCTGCGAAGCGGTTCCTGTCTCTTGGCAAATAATGGAAAGAGATGTCCTTGAACTGAGCAATGAGCTCCTCCATGTACGTGTGGTACTTCTGGAGGCCAGAATATATCGTCTTCCATTTGTTGGACACTTGATTGATGATCAATGCTGAGTCTCCGTATACTTCCAGCTCTGAGATGTTGTGCTTAAGAGCGGCTTCTAGGTCGACTGCGCAAGCTTCATACTCTGTTGCATTGTTAGTTGCTTCAAAATTCAGTTTGATGGCTACGGGAGTGTGCTCATCTTTAGGATCGACCAAAAGCATTTCAATACCATTTCCCTTCTTGTTGGCTGTCACATCGAAGAAGAGTTGCCAGCGGTTTGCGCTGTTGAGTGAGAAGATCCCGTCATCTGGAAAGTGCGGATCGGGACCCTTGAGTTCACTGCTTGGGAAGTCTGCGAGCTGATCTGCCATTACTCTGCCCTTTGTTGATTTTTTGACCACGTACTTGATGTCGAATTCAGCCAGGAAGAATGACCACTTGGCTAGTCTCATTGACAGGGATGGTTTGTCGAAGAGATATCTGACGGGGTCCATCTTGGAGACCAGGAGCACTGAATGTGACTGCATGTAGTGTTTCAGTTTCCCGACTACCCATACCAAGGCGGTACAAGTTTTCTCTAATGCTGAGTAGCTGAGTTCACTTCCCTGAAGCTTTCGGCTTACGAAGTAGATTGCATGCTCAACCTTGGAATCTTTCTGTTCTTGTGCCAACATTGCTCCAATTGACGTGTCTGTCACTGTTAGGTACAGGAGGAGTGGCTTATCTTCATGTGGCGGGCACAGGATTGGGGGATTCACCAAGTATGTCTTGATTTTCTCAAAAGCTGTCTGGCACTCGGAGTCCCATTCGATGTCGGCATTCTTCTTCATTAGTTTGAACATTGGCTCGCAGAGAGATGTCAACTAGTTGATGAAGCGGCTGATGTACTGAAGTCTTCCCATAAAACTTTTCACTTCTGTCAGTATCTGTAGCGGCTTCATGTCGATGATGGCCTTGATTTTCTTGGGATCGACTTCGATACCTCTTTCTGTACCATGTACCCTAGTACTTTGCCTCGCTTGATGCCTAAGGTGCACTTTGCAGGGTTCAATCTCATGGAGTACTTTCTGAATCTGTTGAAGAACTTTATCAAATCTATCATGTGCTGCATGTATGATCTCTCTAAAATTTCTTTGTTTCTCTCTCTAAGGCTGATTTTGGCTGAGGATGAGTGTGAGAGAGAGAGAGAGTAAATGAAGAATTAATTGGATGGGTGGGTGGGTGTGGGTGTGGGTGTGGGTGTGGGAGGGGATAAAGACAAGGGTATAAAGGGAAAGGGAGGTTTATTTAATTTGTTTGGGGTGGATTTAGCTTTACGGGTTTACTCAAGAATTTTACGGGTTTATATAACAATTCTCCGTTTATTATTGTCAATGTTTTTTAGACTTTAATTTTCAATTCCATCACTCTCTCTTCACTTTTTAAGCTAGCACCCCCACCCTAACCGACCACCACCACCAAAGTTAACACAATCTAACCATCACCATCACCAAACGTTGCCACCGCCACCATGTCACCTCCGCCACCACTTCAAAATTACAGGAAAAACACTTAAAACATTTACCAAAATTATTTCACCAAGAAAAAGGTTTTCATAAATTCAAGTATGTGTGACTGCTTCATTCATCATAAATCTGCACAGTAATGAAATTCAACACAATCAAAAAATTGAAGAAAACGGGGCAAATGGGTCAGACTTTCTTCATAACAAATTCAAGCAACTGAATACTTACTATTGGGTTGCACCACTCACTGGCTTGGAAAAAATTTGGTTGGCAAAAGTCAGTAGCAGTGCAATTCGACCTAATTTGGGGAGGGGGGGGGGCAAATAGCCCCAAACCCTCCCCTCCCAATTCACCATAATTCTCATTATTAAACCTTCAATTCAGCCAGACGGAGGACATAAGGAGAGTCGGAGATGGTGGGAGTCACCGGAGTCTTGCTAGGAGTCAACTGTGGTGGTGTTTTGCGAAGATTTTTGCACCATCGAATTCGTCGACGAGTCCAGATCTGGTGCACGTTTGTGGTCAGAAGACGGTAGGAGGGGTGAGGTGGGTCGAATGAATGAAGAAGAAGAAGGAGGAAGATTTCCCCCTGTTTTGTCTAACAATGGCGGAGACAAAACAGTGAAAGAGGAATATTTATTGAAAAACACTGGGGAAGTATCAAGGTTTGATAACAATGTAAGATTGAAGTGATGAAATTAATTATACATAAACCCTAGAATGATGCGGAATATTTATTCTAGGACAATCATGCTTTAAGTTATCAAAGATTATGGAACGATAGACAAACCTGAATCCATAGCAATATTTGGAGAATACGTGATGAAGACTTGATGAACGATTATTGTCTTCCAATTGATCCTTAGGGTTCTTAGAATTCAGATGATAATGGGGATCAAAAGAATAAAACCTAGGTAGGTCAATTGGGGACCATAACCCTATATTTATATTGACCAAGTATGTTAGCCAGTCCATCATAGATTAACAACTAGGCCCCTTAGGTATCTACACATATTAATTATAGATCACATACTTATAAAAGATGACTTGGGCCCCCTTCTACTTTAGTAGATCACATTATTAGGCCCAAATACTTTAATATTTAATGTGACATATATAATTAATTATAGTGCACATACGTCTATGTGCCCAAAGACTTTATTTATTATACTAGTATATGTAAAGTCCATAAAATATTCCAACAATCTCCCACTTGGACTTACACATGTACATAGTATAATATCTTAGTTTAATTGCATATCACATATAAACCTTAACAGCAATGCTTTACCAAATTGTGTCATCTTAAACCAATCCGGTCCATTAGTCAAATCAACATAAGGTTCAAAGAGGTTTTTGTCACTATTAACGCAACTAGACCCATCAGTGGTCACATATATTAACTCAACTAAATGACATGGATCAAGTATGGATGTGTAGCATGGAATAACATGTAATGTGATCTTCACATGTCTATTCTCAACTGGTCCAACCTTATTTTGAGATCAACCAAATATTCAGAGTGCAAAATAACTTTATTAACCAAAACTGAAAAACTAAATATACTTATAACAATAAATGTAAGAGCGAAATACAAAACTCCCACTCAATCTAAGCATACTCTAGTGATACAACACCCATACAAGCAGTGTGCTCGTAAAAAACCTTCGGTGTTACACCCTTAGTAAGCGGAACCGCGACCATGGAGTTAGTCCCAATATGCTCAATACAAATCTGTCCACTCTGAATCCGTTCCATAACAGCAAGATATTTAATGTCTATGTTCTTAGACTTAGACGAGCTCTTGTTGTTATTAGAATACATAACAGCCGACTTATTATCACAAAATAACTTTAATGGCCTATCAACGCCACCTAATATGCGTAGCCCAGTGATAAAATTTCGCAACCAAATTGCGTGATTTGATGCCTCATAACACGCCACAAACTCTGCCTCCATCGTAGAAGTAGCAACAAGTGTCTGCTTAACACTCTTCCAAGAAACTGCTCCTCCACAAAGTAGATAAACGTAGCCCGAAGTAGACTTACGACTATCTTGGCATCCCGCAAAGTCGGAATCCGAATACCCAATGATCTCAAGTCTATCCGAATTTCTGTAAGTGAGCATATAATCCTTTGTTCTCTGTAAATAACGCATGACCCTCTTGGCTGCTATCCAATGATCCTTTCCAGGATTTCTAAGGTATCTGCCTAAAACACCAACTATGAATGCTAGGTCTGGGCGAGTGCAAACCTGAGCATACATCAAGCTCCCTATAGCCGAAGCATAAGGGATTCTATTCATTTCCTTAGATTCAATCTCATTCTTGGAGCACTGAGCAAGATTGAATTTGTCACCTTTAGCCACTAGGGTGTCACCCATTTTACAATCCTGCATGCCAAATCTCTTAAGTACCTTATCGATGTAACTCTTTTGTGACAATCCAAGAATACCTCGAGAACGATCTCTGTGTATTTGAATTCCTAATACAGAAGATGCATCTCCCAGATCTTTCATCTCAAATTTCTTTGAGAGAAATCTCTTAGTTTCATGTAGTAAGTCCGTATCATTTGTGGCTAGTAGGATGTCATCCACATATAAAACCAGAAAAATATATTTACTCCCACTGAACTTGTGGTAGACACAATCATCAACTGTATTTGTCGTGAAGCCAAATGACAATACAACTTGATGAAATTTGTAATACCACTGACGGGATGCTTGTTTGAGTCCATAGATGGATTTCTTGAGTTTGCATACCATATCCTCTGAATCTTTTGAAACCAAGGTTTCTGGTTGCACCATATAAATTGTTTCTTCAATGTCTCCATTAAGAAACGAAGTCTTAACATCCATCTGATGTAACTCTAGGTCATAATGTGCCACTAATGCCATAATGATTCTAAAAGAGTCTTTCGAAGAAACCGGAGAGAAGGCTCTTTATAATCTATTCCTTCTTTCTGAGTAAATCCCTTAGCGATAAGACGTGCCTTATGTCTTTCCGCATTGCCCTGTGAATCCCTTTTGGTTTTAAATATCCATTTGCAACCAATAGGTTTCACTCCTTCCGGCAATGGGACAAGATCCCATACATCATTGTCTTTCATTGATTTAATCTCATCATCCATAGCGACTATCCACTTTTGAGAGTTAGAACTACCAATGGCCTCATGAAAATTGATTGGATCATCTTCCAATTGACCAATGTCTACCTCTTGTTCATTTTGAAATACCAAGTAATCATCCGAAATGGCACTTCGTCTCTCTCTAGTGGATCTTCTTAAAGGCACTTGTTCTTGAGGTTGTTGAGCTTGTTCCTCATGGACAACTAGAGGGATATTGACAATGTCTTCTTGATCCAAATTTTGTTCTTGAACCACATCAGGATTGAGATCCAAATCATGGTCAAGGACAATTGTAGGAAGAGGAATGGTAACCGGAACCTCTTCAAAGACAAAATCATCTCTAACTTGTCCCCCCACAAGCTCAACATCCTCAAAGAATTGAGCATTTCCCGTGTCAAAAAAGTTTCTGGATTTGGGATCGTAAAACTTAAAGCCCCTTGACCTTTCAGAGTAACCAACAAAGTAACTACTAACAGTCCTTGAGTCCAACTTCTTTTCATTAGGCCTGTAAGGCCTAGCCTCAGCCGGACATCCCCAGATGTGTAAATGCCTTAATACAGGTTTCTTGCCTGTCCATAGTTCATAAGGGGTTTTGTTAGCAGCCTTTGTGGGTACCCTGTTAAGGAGATAAACTGCAGTCTTTAATGCCTCTCCCCAGAGTGAGTCTGGTAAAGTAGTATGACTAACCATACTTCTCACCATTTCCTGTAAAGTTCGATTTCGTCTTTCAGCAACACCATTCATGCTAGGTTTGCCTGGCATGGTGTACTGAGGGACGATACCGCACTCCTCTAGGTATTTAGCAAAAGGCCCAGGACGTTGTTCACCTGATCCGTCATTTCTGCCATAGTATTCACCACCACGGTCAGATTTGACTTTCTTTATTGTTTTGCCATGTTGATTTTCAACCTCGGCCTTAAACTTTTTGAACATATCCAATGCCTGTGATTTTTCATGGATCAAATATAGGTAACCATAACGAGAGTAATCGTCTATGAATGTAATGAAATATTCTTGACCATTCCACGAGGGTGTAGGAAATGGTCCACATATATCCGTATGAATTAATTCCAAAACATTCATAGCTCTCTCAGCTTTTAATTTGCTTTTGTCTGTTTGTTTTCCCTTAATACACTCAACACATATTTCATAATCTGATTTGTCAAGTGTTTCAATAATTCCGTCTGACACAAGCCTTTGCATTCTCTGTTTTGATATATGTCCTAATCGCTTGTGCCATAATGACATGGAATTATTGTTAGTAAATTTGAGTTTAGTACCACGTGTTTCCACATGCAGGTTTTCATGATATGAAGCAACAGTATCCAACATATAAAGATTATCATAAACCGATAAAGTACTAGATCCAATAAACTTAGAATTGTACGAGAAACGACATTCACCATTTGCAAATGAACAAGTAAATCCTTCTTTGTCCAAAACTGAAATGGAAACCAAATTCCGTCTAAAAGACGGTACCACATGTGTCTCATACAAATCTAAATAAAATCCAGACTTTAATAATAATCTAAAAGTTCCAATTGGTTCAACTTCAATAGAATTGTCGTTACCCACATAGATGAATATTTCAGCATCACTTGGCTTTCGGCAGTTCAGGCAACCCTGCATAGACACACTGATGTGAGTAGAAGAACGAGAATCTAACCACCAAGTGTGTCTAGGCACTGAAACCAAATTAACCTCAGAACAAACAAAAGCAAGAGATATACCTTTCTTTACACGCCATGCGTGATATTTAGGGCAATCTCTCTTCATATGATCCATTTCCTTACAGAAAAAGCAACCTGGATCCTTATCTTGTCCCTTGGACGTTGACGTTGCTAAATCCTTAGCTTGTCCCTTTGATACTTTATGTTGCTTTTTCTTTGGCTCATTGACCGCAGTTTCTTTAGCCTTCCTTTTCTTGTTATAGCCCGAAGAGGAAGCCGCAAAGTGAGCACTCTCAGTCTTTTCAGACTTTAACCTTGATTCCTCTTGCACACACAATGAAATGAACTCATTAAGAGTCCACTTTTCCTTCTGGCAATTGAATGTTACTTCAAATTGCCCAAACTGTGGTGGAAGAGAGATCATAACCATATGAACAAGCATGTCATCCGACAGCTCGAACTTGAGAGCCTTAAGTTTAGATGCCAAATTGGCCATCTCCATAATGTACTCACGCACGTTCCCTTTACCATTATACCTCATGGCAACAAGATTACGCAAAAGCATGCTTGTTTCTGCCCTTTTATTCTTAGCAAAACGCTTTTCAAGCTCTGTAAGGAATGTCATTGCAACTTTCTCATCATCTATATCGCCTCTGAATGATTCTGGGATGCTTTTCTTCATGATCATAAGACACATGCGATTTGAGCGTTCCCACTTTTCCATATCCTTCTTAGCTTGAGATGTACTCGTGCTAGTCAGGTCAGCAGGTTTTGGCTCCCTGAGTGCAAGGTCTAGATCCATAACACCCAGAACAATCAGCACATTTTCTTTCCAGCTCTTAAAATTCATCCCATTCAGCATGGGAATCGAGTTGATGTTAGCAGATACATTAGAAGCTGATGAATTAACTGAATAGAGAACAAAAAATAAAACAAATAAGCTCACATATAACTTTAAGCAGATAAATGTTTGAAATTAAAATTATCTCATTACAAGAAAATCGATGCAACATTAATTTTAATCTTTTGATAGAAAATTAACTTGCAAGTGATTTTCTTGATGTAGAAATCAAATATTAACAGTAAAATTCTGTCAAATATCAAGCCTTTATTTGGACCGACTCAATATTCACATGGACACTTAATAACTGTTACATATTTATCTCCACAAACGAATTTGAATTTCTGCCAAGTAATAGCCTTCCTTTGGGCCGACCATTACCCGCATGAAAAACAAACACGCTAAAAAACTTCAAATAATCATGTATTTTAAATTAAAAAATTTCATAGGAGAGGTTACTTTGGTAACATGCTACGTAAATTTAATAACATAAAATACAAGATGTGTTCGAATAAACGAACCCAAAGTAATTTCAAACATGGGCATAAATTAAACATTATTATTGAAATTTAAAATTATTAAGTCCATAATAATAATTTAAATAAATAATACTTACTTAATCCAAATAACACATAATTATTACAAACCCAAAAACTAAAACACAATACATATGGCATAAACACAATGCAGGTTAAGGCAATGGATACACCTCGTAAGAAGATTACTTTGAATTGCAAATTAAAAAATCCCCAATTAATTAAAAGCATTCTCAATTTGAATATTAATCCAATTTCATTCATTCACTGTAACGTTACCTCCGATCACGACGTGGAGAATCTAGTTGACCGGACAATCGAAAAACACGGCAAGCTCGACATCATGTACAGCAACGCCAGAATCACAGGAAACATGGATCCATTTTTTTATGTAGGGAATTAATATGATTGATTCAAATTCTTTACACCAAAACAATAAACGATTTCGATTCGATCAAATACCATCTTCTTCAATCCCCCAAATAAAAAAACCTAAGTCCAACATCACCAAGATAACATCAATCTATATAAAAAACCCTAGATATTCCTTTAGTTTCAAAATCCGTTGGTTCATCAATTGATTTGATTCATCTGCGACCCTATAAGCCCTACGCGCTCGGGCGCAACCCTCTAAATTGCGATTTTATTTTCAAGGATCATCAAGTCAGTAAGCAACACTTTCAATTATACTTTGATGCATTGAATGAAAAAGTATTTATTGCAAATGGAGGAGAATTGAATTAAAACATAAACAAACAGCAAAATTAATTCGATCCAAATAATCCCAACAACAAAGCAAGATTAAGGCTCTGATACCACTTGATGGAATTAATTATACATAAACCCTAGAATGATGCGGAATATTTATTCTAGGACAATCATGCTTTAAGTTATCAAAGATTATGGAACGATAGACAAACCTGAATCCATAGCAATATTTGGAGAATACTTGATGAAGACTTGATGAACGATTATTGTCTTCCAATTGATCCTTAGGGTTCTTAGAATTCAGATGATAATGGGAATCAAAAGAATAAAACCTAGGTAGGTCAATTGGGGACCATAACCCTATATTTATATTGACCTAGTATGTTAGCCAGCCCATCATAGATTAACAACTAGGCCCCTTAGGTATCTACACATATTAATTATAGATCCCATACTTATAAAAGATGACTTGGGCCCCCTTCAACTTTAGTAGATCACTTTATTAGGCCCAAATACTTTAATATTTAATGTGACATATATAATTAATTATAGTGCACATACGTCTATGTGCCCAAAGACTTTATTTATTATACTAGTATATGTAAAGTCCATAAAATATTCCAACATGAAGACCTAACAACATTGAGCCTTTCCATAAATTAAGCCTCCGAGATCTTAATTAGCGTGTTAAGGCTCTAGTGAGGTGCCATAACCAGCGATTAAAAGAGCGAATTCTATAGAGAGAGAAAGAGAGAGAAACTCTTGGCGGAAAGGGCACAACCAGGGAAGAGAAGCAAAGCCTTGCGGCTGAGAGAGAGACAAATACTATTGAGGGTGTTCCTTCTTCGCCATTGTTGGAGTGCTGGCAGTGTATATTAGTTAGTAAGCGTGGCTTGGTTTTTCGTAAATTCTAAAACCATGGAACCTTCCTTGACCTAGTGACCTCGCTGATAATGAAATTAAAATTAGTATGTTTGAAATCAGTATATTAAATCAATATGCATACTGGAGAAATTCTATTGAAATTTGGCGATTTAGAAATGTTGTATGTGACTCAATTGTGGGTAAGGAATCAGTAGGTTAGGCACACCAAAAGATGTTATCTTTAAGGTATTTAATTCGTCCCACTATGGTGTAATGGTCTCAACGAATTTCACCTCCAGGATACAAAACCTACACACTCTTATTCAAAGTTACACTTCTTTGAATAACTCGGGAACAATAATCGAAGCTTTAACTGTTTGACTCGAAGAATAGATTTGTTAAGAAGAAAGACTCAGGAAGTAATTAACTCAGTGATTTCTATATATCAGTTCCAAGGAGACCAGCCCTATTTATAGAGTTGGTGTTGTCGTCTTGAAAAGACACAACTTTTTCGAACTGGTGCCTCAGCTGCACGGCCGAGTCAATAAAGTTGCACGGCCGCTCCATGCTTTTGCACGGGCGTGTCACCAAAATTGGCACGACCGCTCCGTACCTGCACGGGCGTGCTCTACGCCTTGCACGGCCGATCCGGGCGTGCCCCTCCGAACAGTCATACTCTTTTGTAAATGACTATTCAAAGAGTCACAACCCTAAATGTTTAAACTGATTTACTTCCTCCCTCCTTAATACCATAACCAGTATTAAGATTAATTTAATATTTAAATTAATTATAGATATATATATATATATAATATAATACTCAAAACTTTAAGCCATACTTGATATTTTCCCATAATAGAGGAAAGCTCAAGCAAGCTTATAGGAACTCTTCAAACTTAGCTATTATATAACAAGTTTAGCTCCACAAGTTTTATTAGTAATCCCATGTGGGATAAAGAAGACACAAGAAAACAAGAAATGAAGAATAAGACTTTATACCATGAATGAAAGGTTGGTTTACAAACTCAATATGGGAGATGACCAAGTATTATATGTGAATACTACTATATATAACAATCCCCCACTTATTTACATATAATGACACAAAACAATTTCAGCTTCTTTACATAACGAATACCCATTAAGTGGACGAGCCTTAAACTTTATGGTTGAATGTGAAACCTTTAGGGAGACATATTCTCGTCATGTATGATTTCATGTTCCTTTTGATCTTGGCAGCACCTTGTAGTTGGGCCTTGTGCTTAATCCTGGTGTTCACAAGTACTCTAGGAATTTTACCGGAGTAATCCATAAGAAGCGGCCTCTCACTTCTTTACTTGTATAGGTAGACTTATCGAGAATGTCCACAACGCATTCTACGAAAGCTATAAGTCTATTAAGGATTTTGAATCCATCCTAATCTTGTTGTGGTAATGAAAGTGCATAGGTCAGATATGAAACTTTCAAATAGTGACACCCCCACTATTTTTAAGTTATGCACTCGAAATGTATCAAAGTTTCCATTTCACCAATGTCTAATATTGAATTTCCTTTTAACTTTAAACATAAGGTGACAAATCTATGACTTGTACCTTAAGATAAAGTTGGTTTCAATTAAGACATTGTTTAGACCGGTAATAGTCCCATATCTCTCATGACCTTTGTAATTTTATCCCCTGATAAAGATTTTGTTAGTGGATCAGCTAACATCTGATTTGTAGGAAGATACTCAAGTGCTATCTTTCCCTTTTTAACCATATCTCTAATATGATTATATCTCATAGCAATGTGTTTGCTATGATTTGATATTCTCTCATTCTTTGTATTGAATATGGCAGCTTGATTATCACAATACAAAGTTGTGGCTCCTTTCTTAGAATCAATAAATTGTATTGTTCTTAGAAATCTTCTAAACCATATTAAATCTTTACTAGCCATTGACATGGCTATGTACACAGATTCCATAGAAGACAAAGCAACTCATGTTTGTCTTTTTGAAGACCAAGCAACTATGGCTCCTCCAATGGTAAATAACCAACCACTCGTTGATTTGGAGTTGGTTACATCTGATGCCCAATTTGCATCACTATAACATTCAAGTATAGGTGAATTACACTTGTAATGTAAGCCATAGTTTATTGTAAATTTTAAGTACCTTAGTACTCTTTTTAGTTCCGTCCAATGTTCTTCACTTGGATTACTTGTAAATCTGCTAAGTATGCCAATTGCACATGCAAGATCAGGTCTTGTATGATTAACCACATACATTATGCTACCAATTATCTTGGCATAATCTCCTTGATTTACGGCCTCGCCTTTATTTGGAACTAACTTCATATGAGGGTCAATAGGACTTTTACTTATTTTGCAATCAAAATAATTAAACTTCTTTAATATTTCCTCAATGAAATGTGATTGAGTTAATATGTAAGTTTTGTCCTTTTTGATCACCTTAACCCCCAAAATGACATCTACTGGACCTAAGTCCTTCATGTCAAACACTTGCTTTAAATAGTTCTTTGTTTCATTAATACAACTAATATCAGAACCAAATATTAGCAAGTCATCAACATATAAAGTTATAACAACTTTATAATTAAGAGTAACTTTAGTAAAAACACAACTTTCTACTTTACTACTCTTAAAACCAAACTTTCGAATTTCTTGCTTAAACTTCTTGTACCATTGAATTGGTGCTTGTTTAAGTCCATATAGAGATTTCTTTAATTTACATACTTTATGTTCTTCTCCTTTAGAGACATAACCCTCGGGTTGTTGTATGTAAATCTCTTCATCTAAATCTCCATTTAAGAATGTTTTTTTAACATCCATTTGATGAACCTCTAGTCCATAGGCGGATGCTATAGCAAACATAGTTCTAATTGATGTAAATTTAGTGACCGGTGAAAATGTTTCGAAATAGTCAATTTCTTCTTTTTGACTATAACCTTTGGCTACTAATCTTGCCTTGTACTTATCAATAGTACCATCAGTTTTGAGTTTCTTTTTCAAAACCCATTTGCAGCCAATAGGTTTAGTATTAGGAGGAGGATTGACTAGAGTCCATGTTTCATTATTAAGTATAGATTTGATTTCATCATCCATGGCTCTTTTCCACAAGTCTGAATCAGACAAAGACATAGCTTCTTGAAAAGTTTTAGGATCCTCTTCTAACATATATGTAAACATGCCAGGACCAAGGTTCTTTTCAATTCTTTGTCTTTTGGGTCTCCTTAACTCAACTATTTCATCATTTTTATTGTTGTCTGAATTTTCATCATTAGCAATGGCATCACCATTATCATGTGAACTTGATGCATTTTCTACTTCAAGTTCTTTTGACAATTCATGGTTTATATCTACCTTGTCTACACTTTTTATGTTCAAATGTTCATAAAAAATAGCACGCGTAGCTTCAAACACACGATTGTCATTAATTCTCATAAATCTATATGCTTTGCTTATTGAAGAATAACCAATAAATATAGATTTCACAGCTTTGCTCCCAAGTTTATTTCTTTTCAAAGTTGCATCTAAAACATATGCAACACAACCCCATACTTTTAAATGTGAAATATTAGGCTTACGCCCATTAAATAATTTGTATGGAGTTTTCATATGTTTATTCACAATTCTGTTACAAATGTAAAAAGAACTTAATAGTGCCTCTCCCCAATAGCTCATTGGTAATTTTGAATTTATAATCATGGCACTAACCATCTCCATTAAGGATCGATTTTTCCTCTCGGCTACTCCATTTTGTGGTGGAGTATTAGGTGCTGAAGATTCCCTAACAATTCCATTTTGTTGACAAAATGAAATCATCTCGTTTGGGAAATATTCACCACCTCTATCCGATCTTAAACGTTTTATCCTTAGATTGGTTTGATTTTCAACTTCGACTTTGAAAATTTTAAACTTGTCAAAAGCTTCATCTTTTGTTCTAAGTAAATACACATATGCAAACTTAGAAAAATCATCAATGAACGTAATAAAATAACGTTTTCCACCTCTTGTCAAAATATCTTTGTTGTCACAAATATCGGTATGAATTAACTCAAGTAACCTAGTTGATCTTACTACACTTTTAAAAGATGTTTTAGTCAACTTAGATTGAGCGCAACATTCACAATTATTCATAGAATAAATAGTCGAAGATTTAGGAATATACTCATATTTAATCATACGACTCATTGCATTCATATCAATATGTCCTAATCTAGAATGCCAAAAATCATGCTTTTCAACATTAAAATTAGAATCAACAAAGTAAGAAGAACTGGTAATTTTATTATCAATGCTCAATAAATACATTTGGTCTTTAATGTAGCCCTTTCCAACAAACGTCCCATTTTTAGTGATATTCACTTGTTGGGCGCGAAAGGTTACTTTAAAGCCATTTTCGTCCAATTTAGGAACGGATACAAGATTCTTCCTCATAGAGGGAATATGGTACACATTTTTCAAAGTAAGAGTCTTTCCCGAAGTGAGGGGGAGAATAATGGTCCCTATGCCCAAGACCTCGCTTGTAGAAGCATTTCCCATATAAGCGCTTTTGGCTCTTTCACTTCTTCATAAGTTTTGAACAAGCTTTGATTTGGAGTTACATGACATGTAGCCCCTGAATCAATCCACCAATCTGAGTCGACATTGTTGACTAGACAGATTTCGGAAAGCATGCTAATGAAGTTGCTCTCAACTACATTTGCTTGTTCATCTTTCTGTTGTCCTTTGCGGTAATAGCAGTTCTTAGCCAAATGATTTGTTTTTCCACAAACATAGCAAGAACTCTTCTGCTTTTTCTTAGCTTTACCCTTTCCATCATTTTTAAAGTTGTTTTTCCGTTTGAACTTTCCTTGGTTTCCCTTGGAAGTTCCGGCAACATTTTTATTTTCCACATAGTTTACACCATCAATCTTCTCAGAAATTGAGCCATCACGTTTGAGACTTTCAGTCTCAATTTGGATGCCTTGAAGAAGTTCATCTAAATTGTTGGCCTTCTTCTTATGCTTCAATTTCTTTTGGTAATCTTTCCAAGAAGGTGGGAGTTTACCAATGATGGTTGAAACTTGGAAGGTCTCAGAAATGGGTTCACCCGCATCGGCACATTCGATGGCTATGTCATTGAGTTCATTAACTTGATCAATGACAGGCCTCAAGTCTACCATCTTGTATTCAACAAATTTATTAACCAAAAAAGATTTATTACCAGCATCTTCATTGACGTACCTTCGTTTGATAGCAAACCAAACTTCAGCGGCGGTTTTCTGTATATGGAACACGTTGAACAACGTGTTGTTCAATGCTTGCAGAATGGTGAATCGGCAAATGAAGTCATCCGATTTCCATTTCTTCACTTTTTCAGTAGCCTCGGTTTTCCGTGTCTCGGTTGCTTTATCATTTTCATTCTCCTTTGGACAAGGATCACATAGCACGTAGAATACCTTTGCAATGGTGAGAAGGTATTCCATCTTCAAGCTCCAACGCTTGTAGTTCAGCCCATTTAGCCTCTCTAACTTATCTGCTTCGGGTAACTGTCCCTTCATTAAAATTGACTCCATCTATACGAAATTTAAATACCTTAAAACTGTTGTATATGACTCAATTGTGGGTAAGGAATCAGTAGGTTAGGCACACCAAAAGATGTTATCTTTAAGGTATTTAATTCATCCCACTATGGTGTAATGGTCTCAACGAATTTCACCTCCAGGATACAAAACCTACACACTCTAATTCAAAGTTACACTCCTTTGAATAACTCGGGAACAATAATCGAAGCTTTAACTGTTTGACTCGAAGAATAGATTTGTTAAGAAGAAAGACTCAGGAAGTAATTAACTCAGTGATTTCTATATATCAGTTCCAAGGAGACTAGCCCTATTTATAGAGTTGGTGTTGTCGTCTTGAAAAGACACAACTTTTTCGAACTGGTGCCTCAGCTGCACGGCCGAGTCAACAAAGTTGCACGGCCGCTCCATGCTTTTGCACGGGCGTGTCACCAAAATTGGCACGGCCGCTCCGTACCTGCACGGGCGTGCTCTACGCCTTGCACGGCCGATCCGGGCGTGCCCCTCCCAGCTCATACTCTTTTGTAAATGACTATTCAAAGAGTCACAACCCTAAATGTTTAAACTGATTTACTTCCTCCCTCCTTAATACCATAACCGGTATTAAGATTAATTTAATATTTAAATTAATTAATTTATTTATTTCTTTCTTATATATATATTATATATATATATATATATATATATATATATATATATATATATAATAATAATATAATACTCAAAACTTTAAGCCATACTTGATATTTTTTCATAATAGAGGAAAGCTCAAGCAAGCTTATAGGAACTCTTCAAACATAGCTATTATATAACAAGTTTAGCTCCACAAGTTTTATTAGTAATCCCATGTGGGATAAAGAAGACACAAGAAAATAAGAAATGAAGAATAAGACTTTATATCATGAATGAAAGGTTGGTTTACAAACTCAATATGGGAGATGACCAAGTATTATATGTGAATACTACTACATATAACAAGAAATTGGTCAGATTTTTCCATATTGTGTTTTTTTTTTATTGAACAATAGTGTTGGAAGTTGAAATCTAATTATTGAAAACAATATTGCTGGTTGTGCTCTCTTAAGGTAATAGCAATTCTTAAAATCTCAATTTGTACTTAGAAAACTTTTGGTTGACCATCCCAAAAATATTCTTCCACCGTGCCTTGTCTCTGACTAAACTGTGGGTGTATCAGCTAGTGAAATATCATAAAGGGATTTTGGGAAAATAATGGTTGCAGTCGAAAATCAGCCAGTGGGATTGGATTAGTGTCAATTGAACGAAGCTGGTTAATAGAAGCTGTAATTTGGTACTGTTTTTATCGGTTTATTATGTTATTAAGATATACTCCCTCTGTCCCTAAAAGATTATCCTGTTGTATATTTTGCAATTATTAAGGAAGAGCTTCACCTTCTTGTACCTTAATAGATTTGCACTAACATTCATGTCTAAGTTTAGATATGGGACATACTTTTTGGGACAAGTCAAAATGGCAAATGGGACAATCTTTCAATTTCAGGGACGGAGGGAGTATATTGTTCCAATATAGGTTAAGTGAATTTTGATAAGAGTAATTGATACTCCATTTTGTTGGACCGTTCGAGGTAAGTGACTTTTACCTTTTTCTAGCATTTTCAAATGTATTTATATTATTAAAATTTGTTCGAACCTCTTTCAAAATAAAATTACTATTTTCAAATATCGTTTCCATCAACTCGGACCAAATATGTGTTTCATAAAAGTGGTTGTAATGTTCTGATTGAAAGTGATTGCAATATAATTGTTCTATTGAAACTGTCTGCAATGTAAGTGTTTCATTAAAATAGTTTTCATGCATTTAGTTGGCTATGTATAGTGGACCCTGCCACATGGTTAAGTGTGGTAAATAGTGGACCTCGCCACCAGGGTTAAATGTGTTAATCAGTGGGCCTTGCCACCAGGCGAAGTGTGGCTATACGGTGTTATAGACCAGTTCCGAAACTAGGTTTCAATGGACCCCTCATTGGGGATTAGTGTACAATGGGCCCTGCTACCGAGATAAGTGTGGCCATAGTCTTTGAACTGAATTGCATAAAATGACTTTTTTTTTAAAGTGATTTAAAGCGTTTTACCGTAACACCTTTGGTGAGATCATCATTCCCTTCATGACTTTTAAATGCAAAGAGTTTTGTAGAAGCAATTCTAACTGCCTTACATTTTTGGTTCAACTAGTAGAGGTGTTTGTTACTTGCTGGGCATCGCAACTCATCCTTTTATTATTTTCAGATAAATAGCTTTTACGGTTGTGGAGCAGCTATCTTGGATTGGGTGTGACTGAAGGAGTAAGCGACTGCAAAGTATTGTTTAATTTCATGATTTTATTAATGTACTCGGTGAACTTCTTTTGGTTATAAACTCTTAGTGAGTGAGTTAGGTTTTATTATGATGAGTTCCGATTTGGCTTAAAGAACGTCATTTATTCATTTAATGTTTGGAGGTTAATTATTCTGGTTAATGATATTTATTGAGGTTAGACTGCTCTGAATTCCTTTGATTATTGATAAACGTTTCAAGTGTTTACTGGTTGAATTGTAAAGTAAGACTATTTTAGGCTTTTAAGGTTTCTTTATGAGCATGTGATCGTTGTCATATGCTTGGCACAAGCCTCAGGTTCGAGGCGTGACAATAACAACATTCACAGTACCCATAATTCAAATGAAAAGTAAAGAGAGAACCCACACTATAACAATTTGTTCAGATCAATTTGTTAAAATTAATTCTGATGTACTTCATCAGTCTCAAAATGAATATCCCAAAAAAATATTAAATTTGTTCTTGAGCAAAAGTAAATTTAGATATTTTTTGAACATTTATTTTGAGACGGAGGGAGTACACTGTTTCGATAGGGAACTTCCTGCTATTTATTTGAGGAATATTAGCAGTTGCACGAGAATGGAATACGTTGAAGGCTCCACCCGAAAATTCCAAACCCACAAGCACAATCTAACATAAAAACAATCACGTCAACTTTTAAAGGAACCGATAAAAATTAACGAAATATATAGAGATTTCTTCATATTTTAAAATAGGTAATCTTATCACAAATCTAAATAAATCTTACTGTGTAATGATTAATTTGAAATTCTAAAATATGTAAATTGAATTACTTGATTTCAAAAAATTAAATTGATCTACTTGAGTTATCTTATCGCAGACTGACACATGTAATTTCACGTTATAAAGCCACGTGGCAATATGTATAAATAGAAAATGACTCTACTTTAATAGTTTATATAGACAAGGGAATTGTTGAACACACCCCTACATTATTATTGATTATAGTTGTAATCTATTATTAGTACAACATGCAAAAATGAAAAATGGGTTGTTTATTATTAAAAACACTTTGTTAACTTATTAACAAAATGTGGTGTGTTTCTGGAATATAATTGACGAAATATTGATAAAAAAGGAGTTATTGAAATTACGGGGTGGATGATATATTTTTGAAATAAGGTCGTTATGTTTCCCGTCCACTTCGTTAACTTCCGTCCAATTTTCTTAATGCCCATCCAAAAATGCCTTATATTGCCACAAAATGTCAACATGAGAAGTGAAATTACCAAAGTTGATACGTTGGTAGTCACATTACAACTCACTTGAAACTTAAGGGCACTAACGTGGCATTTGCCATTTGCCAAATGCCAACTATTGATCTATAATGAAACATGGACTTTTTTTTTTTTTTTATACCCAGGTTCCCCAGCTTCGCCGAGTTAGTCCTGAACCACTAGCTACCGGCCCCACAGTGTCCTAGCGAAGGTAAATCGCGGATATGCCCAAATCAGCCAGGGTGGCAGCACCCCTTATACTCCTGCCGGCCCCACAGTGTCCTAGCGAAGGTAAATCGCGGATATGCCCAAATCAGCCAGGGTGGCAGCACCCCTTATACTCCTGACCCCAAGGGAGCCCTCCTACAACGCGGTAGTTGAACTCCCCACACTGAGGTTACAAGCCCAGCAATGCCGCTTCCTTAACTGAATGGATGTGCCCGGGAGGCTCCTAAGAACCCTGAAACCCAAGGAAGAAATTAAACCACAAGGATTCTCCTTGGGGGGAATTGAACCGGTGACCTCCCCTATGAGAAGCCACTGCAAGATACCATTGGGCCATGGCCCATTAGGTGAAACTTGGACTTCTTAATTCTATGTTTGTTCATTGTTTTTCCTGTACTCTCTGCATCTACTACCCTAATGCCATTACTTAACTTTTTGTTTGTTTTATATATTCCTTTTTTTTTTTTACTTTCTATCCCTACCATTGTTGGAATTCCTTCCCAAAAGATAACCCCTTGTAATAGATTAGGCAATGAAGCCCTAAACTTATAGAAAGACAATATAGTGTACACTATATTGTGTACAATTAAACGTTGTGAATTTGAGAGACAATACACAGTTGTGATTCACGGTTTCAATGTTGTCAAATTTAGGTTGTGAGTGAAGGTTGTGACATACATCTGAACTCACATCTAGGTTTTTGTCAAGTTCTTTGTTTTACTTCTGATTGGAATAGAGTCTACTTGGGAAAGAGAGTATGTTCTTGTCATAGAAGGTGATTAGAACTTGTTTAGTATTTTCGTATTTTAGTTTTCACTTATTAGTGTTTTTGTAAGCAACACAATTTTAATAGTGAAATTTTTTTGGGCGTAAGCCTAGTTTGCTGGGATCAAAAAATGTGAACGTATATAATTCTTGAGTTATTATTTTATTCTGCTGCATTAATTGTGAATGTGTGGACAGTTGTGGAACACATCTGTACTCACATCCGTGAGCTGTTGAGTTGTTTGAAGCTTCCTAGCTACACAAAACTTTCAATTGGTATCAGAGCGAGCCAACTCTCGAAATATTACTGAGTGTTGATCCAGAAAGTGCAGTCATAATGGAATGTCAAAATCATCAAAACAGGCCTCCTGTCTTGGATGGCACAAATTATTCTCTTTGGAAGTCTAAGATGCGTAGTTACATCAAAGGTATTGATGAAATGGCATGGATGTGTATCCTTGTGGCATGGCAACCTCCTACTATGGAGAAAAGACCTGAATCTGAGAGTGGTGATTCTGTCTTTGAGAAGAAACCTGAAGAGAGGTGGACTCTTGAAGAAATACAAGCTGCTAATTATAATTCGAAAGCAATGGGTGCTATTTTCAGCCATATTTTTGGAAATATGTACAAACTCATCACTAATGAAAGCATTGCAAAGAATGATTGGGATATCTTACAAATGCAATGTGAGGGGATTCCAAGTGTAAAAGCTACTAGGCTTAGAATCTTAATGGATAGGTTTGAAATTCTTAGAATGGAAGAGACAGAGGACATAGTTTCATATGCTGCAAAAATCCATGAAATTTCAAATGAATATACAAGTCTGGGAGAATCAATCTCTAATGCAAGACTTGTGAGTAAGATTTTGAGGACCTTACCTGAGAGGTTCAATATAAAGTGGTTGTGATAGAAGAAACTAATTACACCAACACTGTAGACTTAGATAAAATTGTGGGAATTTCGACTGTGTTTGAGCTGAATCTTGAAGCTCAGAAAAAGAACTAGTCCATAAGCCTTGCCCTTAAAAGTGTTGCTGCTGTTCCAACAGAGCTTGTGGAACTGTCCTCTGAAATTGACAAGTCTAATCTTGAGAAAGAGGATGTGACACTTATCTCTAAAAAGTTCAGTTCTATGTTGAAGAACAAGAGAATGAGTAAGTTCCCCAATAGACCTGCTCCCAGTGCTGCTGAAAAACCAAAACCTAGCACTGAGAATGGGTTTAAGAAGCCAAACTTTGACAATAAAAAATCCGCTGATTCTGTGCAATGTAGGGCATGCCGTGGCTTTGGTCACTATGCCAATGAGTGTGCTAACACACTTTAAAAAAAGGGAATGAACTTAACTGCTACCCTTAGTGATAGTGAGGAAGAAGAAGAAGAAGTGGCTAACATGTCTATAATCAACTGCCATTCTGTGTTTAATGCCTTTTCTGCAGAAATAGAAGAAGGAGTTTCTGGAAACTGTGGATGTGGTCCGAGATGTGAACACATCTGGTGACACATCTGACCTGATGTTTAGCTGCTTCTCTATAAAAGGAGATTCTGATGAGGATATGGACATACCCTATGAGGAGCTCTTTGCAACTTACAAAGAATTAGATGCTGATTGGATAAAGAGAATGAACAAAATTGAGGTACTTGCTAAGGTAAACAAGTCTCTTTATGACAAATTAGCTGTTTGTGAAGATCAAAAGTCCATGCTTTCAAAAGAGAATGATGTTCAAAAAGATACCATTGCCAAACTTGAAGTTTTGGTAACCAAAAGAGAAGCTGAACTTGAAAAAATCAAAACTGAATGTGAAAAAGCTGAAAGTACTTTTACCAAGTTAAACAAAAGTAAAATGAAAGTTGATGAAGCTATTTATATGGGTCAACTCAATAAAACTGGGCTAGGCTTTGAACAAGGAAAATTTTTAAAGGAGGGATGTGAGGCTTCTACTTCAAAAACTGTGGAAAAACTCATTTTTTTAAATCTTTTTTTGAGAAAAAGGCAAGGAGAAGGCACTACATTTGCCATTACTGCTTTGCTCCTGGGCATATTAGACCCTTCTGTTACAAATTAAAGGCTGATAAGAAATCTGGTTACAATAATCAGTCTCAGATGTGTGAAAAGATGTATACACATCCGGACACACATCCAAGCAAGCTGAGACCTCTGCACCACAAAAAGAAAGCTAAAAAGCAGTGGGTGGCCAAACCAAGTGCTACCTGCAATGTTGTTTACTCTTATCCCTAAAGAGTAGTGTCTCTGGTTCTTGGTACTTTGATAGTGGGTGCTCTAGGCACATAACTGGGAACCAAGCTGTTCAAATTGACTATGAGTTAATCTGTGGGGGGAAGGTGAACTTTGGTGGTGGTGCTCAAGGCAAAATTGTTGGGAAAGGAAACCTAAATGTCAAGGGTCTCCCAAAATTGCACAATGTATACCATGTGGAAGGCTTGAAAGCTAACCTAATTAGCATCTGTCAGTTATGTGATGATGACCTCTATGTGAAATTTGACAAACACTCTTGTGAGGTATTTGATAAAGATAATAAATATGTGTTCACTGGTCTTAGGTCTGCTGATAATTGTTACTAATTTGGTGACAATCTTTCTTACCTAAGCTCAAAAGCTAATGATGTCAATCTGTGGCACCAAAAATTAGGGCATGCTAGCTGCAGAACAATGGAAGAGCTTCAAGGTTTGAAGCTGTTAAGAACCTCCCTAAGCTGAATTTCAAGAACCCTGATGTCTGTGGTTCATGTCAAAAGGGAAAACAAACAAAAGTATCACACAAAAAGGTCTAACAATGCTCCACATCTAGGTGTTTAGAGCTGATTCATACATAATTGATGGGACCTATTGAAGTAGAAAGATTTGGTAGGAAAAAGTATGCCTTTGTGTGTGTTGAAGATTACTCTAGGTATACTTGGGTGATGTTCTTAAGAGAGAAATCTGAAACTATTGGAGAGTTCAAAAATTGGTACAAAAGGATTAGGAATTTTTATGGTCTTAAGACTGTGAGGATTAGATCTGACTATGGCACTGAATATGAGAACACCATGTTCGCTGCCTTCTGTAACTCCAAGGGAATCACACATGAATTTTTTACACCAATCACTCCACAGCAAAATGGAATTGCAGAAAGAAAGAATAGAACTTTGCAAGAAATGGCTAGGGTTATGCTAAGTTCTAAAAATTTGTCCAAAAAATTTGGGGCAAAAAGCATTGAACACTGCCTGTCACATTGGTAATAGAGTGTTCCTTAGGATTGGTAGCACTGTCACTCCATATCAAATTCTTCTTGTCAAGAAACCCACCTTGAAGTACTTTCATGTGTTTGGGTGTATATGCTACATTCTTAATGATAGGGAATACTTGTCCAAATTTGATTCAAAGAGTGATAAAGCAATTTTCATGGGATATTTCACCAATGGTAGAGCTTACAGAGTTTTTAATCTAAAAACAAAAACCATTATTATGGAATCTGCTAATGTTGTTTTTGATGACTTGTGATGTACCCATATCCCATCCCCTCATAAAAAAAATGTCTATACTATATTAAAAGCAAGAAAGTGGTCAAAATGGAAATTTGGAGCCCAAAAATGATCTATAATACTCACACTCTTTGAAAACTTTTGGAAATGTGCAATTTTTTTTCTTTTTCATTAATTAATCAACACTAGGTGTCTAGACTAAGTTGCAATATTTGAATGTTTTCTAATTATTTCTTTAAAAAAAAATTGTTTAATGAGCTTTGAAATTTATTGTTTTTAATTCAGAAAAAATGAAAAAAAAATACCTCATTTTTAGTCTAATACTCCTAAACTCATTAAATAGTTATAATCGAAATATATATTCTTAAATGTTAGACTAAATTTATTGTTTTCTAATTATTAATTAACTAGTATGCCACCCGTGCGTTAAAACGCACGACAAAACGTTTTTTCATAAATAGGAACCCAATCAAAAAAGTTCATATTGTAATGAACTTTCATGTAATTAAGAAACATGACATTAATGAAAGAGTTACTTATATAAGTATATCAAATACTAAATAATATTACAATTTCTGAAAAAATTTCTTATAGACAACATTTGTCGTTTCATTGGTGGCATTTCCATCTTCATCACACATTAGTATCCTCAACCCATGTGGATATGTGACCCTCGACAACTCAACGTACAATTGTCCCGAATATTTTGGATCCAAAGTCGTTTTGAATCTCTTATTCAATCTCTCTCCAAACAAAAAGTATGCATTACAGTGTGGACATTTGTTTGAAAGATCACCAAAGTCCATATATTATGTATGTATATTAAAACATAAGAACAATTGCTCAAAAAATATAATCATACTTTGCATGATAAGAAAAATATATTTTAGAAAATGGATACCTGAAATGTCAAAAAAAAAAATACAAAACTGTTTTGGATTATCGAAAAAATAAATGATGTTAGATAATATCTACAAACACTCTGAACATACGTTAACATGAGGTTCAGAATGTTCACATAACAACTTTGATCTCTATTGTCAGTGGATTTTTTCTGAGCACCATAGACTTGGCAAGATACAACGTAAGTGAACTTTAGATCTGCCAATGCTTCAGCACGTTCCTTGAGTAGTTTGTGATCCCCAAAATTTCGGTAACCGCCAAAAATAGCTGCCAAAGTAATATTGTTAGATATTTAATTGTTCTGCTTTAGATACATCACTTATCAAACCTTACAATTTATTAATCCCTCCAAGCAAAGGAAAAGTTTAATTGAGCTTTCCAGGCAATTCGTAGCTGAAGACATGACTTGGAAGGTTAACATCGAATAAAATTACAGAAATCACTAACCATTATCCCAAGCAAGATCTAGGAAGCACTGAAGTTCAAGAGCCTGCATGTAGTACATCATTCCTCTCACTGAAGTAGATATGTACATTTAGGCATAGTGAATCACATCCTAGGACGAAAAACAATTCAGGAGGGTTTCTCGAATTTCCATACCTGTTCTAGAAAGTGTCTGTCCCCTGTAAGATACCCATTGGCGTGTTAATTCCATTGTGTCTTTGCTGGAGTATCCTAGTTTTGGATCTCTAATTCGCTCTTCATATTTTTCCATTCATCTAATTTTGAAATACACAATCAACAACAATAAGATTAGAAGTATCCTAAACAATGAGGAAAGCCATCCAGCTATAGGGTCAAACTCACCAGGATATATTCTCTGAAGGTAAAACAAAATTGATATTCCATCCTCATTTTCCTTGTTAAGCTCTTCCTCAAAATAAAGGACATCTT
Organism: Adenophora triphylla var. japonica; assembly: GCA_022495995.1. NCBI lineage: Eukaryota > Viridiplantae > Streptophyta > Magnoliopsida > Asterales > Campanulaceae > Adenophora > Adenophora triphylla. Next base: position 38,656 of record JAFEMH010001365.1, on the reverse strand, counting down.
CTTTGTAGTATGGAGTCATGCTTATTTGTATTCATACAAGTGAGACAGAATACTACTTGTCAGAAAATGAAAATAATGCTAGAGAATCATGATTTCTAATAATCAGATATCTTACAAGAGCACTAATGAATAAGTGGGATGACTCTGGCAATCTTGTAATTTAGAGGCATGCATAGATTTTCAATCACGCATGAGGTAGCGCGCTTTATATCAGATTGTGATATAAAGCACAACAGTTCACATAGGCTAAGCAACACATGGACCACCACTTGGCGTCTGCCTACTAAACTGGCTTTATATAAGAGGTTTTTTGGTATAATATTTTTGTTATAACAAATCCATATAAATATAAATTGATAGACTAATATTTCTTTCTCATTTCATCAATAAACAGCAATAGAATACACACAAAAAACCTGCATAAATTATAGCAAAAAAAAAGTACCCAAATTATGCTCCTATTTAACATTAGAAACTTGTTTAACATTAGGGACTTATTTACAATTTATTATAGTTGATCTTTTAACATACCTTCATTAGGAGTTTTCGACCTTTATATTAAATCAGATTACTTTCCAATGTAAAAGATCAACTTCCTGTGTATTTCAATATTTGAATATTTGAATATTTTTATTACAATAGAGGTTATTTAAGGAGGTAAAAACAAAAAAAAAAGGTTGAAAATAACCAAAGAACATGTCCTACTGCTAAGATTTTTTCTTTAAAGTATACTTTATCCCATCAAGGATAGTAAATTGTAAATAAGTACCTAATGTTAAAGATATATCACTTTAGCCCCCAATATTATTTACCTCATCTCCATACTTAGCCACCAAATCAGAAGCTGAAACACCAAGCAGTGTAATACATTCTTGTGGCAGCACTTTCATAGGGCATCTATTGCAAGCCAAATATACCCAACATGAATTTGCCTCTATAGCTGTTACATGGCCATATGTCCAGAAATAGCCAGATTCTTTCATCTCACATAGTTGAGCAAAAGTTCTGAACCTATCCCTTGATAGTTGAAGATCTTCCTCAATGCAAGGAACATATGGCAAACACATAGGTGCGACTGGAATGGCAGCCTTTCCCTTATGTTTGAGACTATTTTTAAAAACACAAACCCATTTAATTAAAAGAAATTTATTAAAACCAATGGCACAGAGTGTATATGTGCGAGCAACTCTCTCTCTCTCTCTCTCTCTCTCTCTCTCTCTCTCTCTCTCTCTCTCTCTCTCTCTCTCTCTCTCTCTCTCTCTCTCTCTCTGTGTGTGTGTGTGTGTAGAAGTGCATAAATTTTTGTGTGTAAACAAACCTGAACAGCATCAGCTGTTGCTTAGCCAACTGCTTGACCTCCCATAAACTGAAGACCATTCCCAAAACCACACAAAAAACCTGCCAAAAAAGCCCAACCTCTACCATTCCAGTCATTCAAGTAGGCCTTAAATGATAATTTAGGTAATTTAAGTACAGGGTAATATAGAAAGGTTATGTTCAGAACAATGGCGAGTACGAAACAAGACAAGGAGAAGTAGAAAAATGCAGTGTAGACACTTAGATGAGAGAACCCATCTCCCAAAGTATTCCACTGATCGTTGGTTGCAAGGTTAAATGCTGGTGAGAAAAGTGAAAAACAAACTCCGGCAAAGAAAGTTATGCCCAAACCAATAAATGCGCTTTTCCCAAACACCTGCAGAATAACTACAATCATAAGCATTCATAAATAGACTTTTTAGTAAATTCACAAACAAAAAAATGTAAACAATATGGTGACTGATTCAACGATATGGATATGGTGTACACTAACCTTGATTGCTCTTCTGTTCTCAAGCTCTATAAGAAAGTTGGCAGTCCCCGCTTTTGCCTTCTCCGGTTGACTAATTCCCATCTCAAGATTATTTCCATCTAAAAAGTTGAGAATAATTAAATCAAGAGTTGATGACTACATCAAGCCGCAAGATACCAATTTCAAGATTTAGGAAGGTTTTTATACCCGAGTTTGAGTATGTATCCTTATTCCCATAACTACCTTTTGTCCTGTCGATAATCGTTCAGTTGTAACATTAGTAATTAAAAAATATAATCTTGACCAATATTTGGGTACTAAGAACAATGCAGTTAATGTATTGTCTTATGATTCGGGAAATCAAAGAACATTCAAGTAAGAATATATACCCTGCTCCATGACTCCCGTCTTCATGAGAAATTTCCAAACTATTAAGTTTGGCTTTATTATCTGCAGCATTGGAAGTATGAACAGCAGAACCAAGATAGACCGCAGTCAAGAAGCATGCAACACCAGGGAAAAGAATCTCAGCTTTGTTAATCTTGTCATCTAAGAAGTAGTTCAAGGTTGTGCCTATTTGGGATCAAAACAAAACTAAAAACTTCAATATCATTAAAAATTGCAATTACCTTAATTCAATGTGTGTGTGTGTGACACTGGAGATTAATGATACCTATAACAAAAGTTATACTTTAAGTAACCACTTCAGTCACTGATAGACCAACAAATGCCCAAGCATATTGTGTCGACAAGTTTCCTAAACTTAGAACCACCCCACAAGCCATTGCAAAAATCACACTGGGCCAATTATTCTGCATTCATTATCATCTTTAAAACAATCAAAACCAAATAAAAAAAAAGCCATATGGCATCATAGTGTAAAGACTCCTCTTTTGTTCCATTCCATGTTAACTCTAGCAAGCATCCATAAGATTCCGATTCCGATTCCTATTAAAATTCCAGCACCAATTGAGATTCAGCAAAACGATTACAATTAGTAATCTTCGCCTGTGAAAAGCCATAAGGCATCATAGTGTAAAGATTGATATAAACTTACAGGTCCAATAATTGTTCCAGTTCCAAGAAGATCACCAGGCCTCAAATTACAACCATTAATGGTATGGTGAGCAAGTTGTTGGGTTAGTGTCCAATACCTAGAACGAAAACAATGTCAAAAAGAAGATATGACTAACAATTTTCAAGAAAAATAAAATGTAAACTATGCTATTGCGAGAAATCAGTAATAATTTCGAATAAATGGCTAAAAAAATCAATAAGAAATTCAAAAAGGGTTTTCAATTTCAAAGCGCTAAATTATAGGGTTAGAGATTTAGGGATTTGAAGATTAGGATAAGAGGGAGAGATGATTAAGGGAGAGAAATAAGTAGCTTAATTTGGTCTTAACAACAGCTCCGAACGTCGGACGGAGAGGGATAGCCGAGAAAGATGGCCGAAATAGATGAAGGTGAAGATGGATGGTCGACTGTTGTACAGAGTTCTTGAGAGAGTGTGTGTTAGAGAATAAGTGGGGAATGGGAAAAGAGAGAGAGAGAGAGGGGGGGGAGAGAATGAAAGCAGGGAAGAGAGAGGGGGCGACGACCATGGCAGAAGAGAGGAGGAGGCGACGACGGTGGGAAGAGAGTGTGATGCTAGAGAGGGAGGAGAGAGAGAGAGAGAGAAGAAAGCGTTTATAAGGAATATGAAAGGTTGGGGCTTATTCTGTACGCCAAAGTAGAAGCGTTTATAATGCTGCTTCATCCGGAATGTTTCATACAAATGTGATTGAACATTAAATTACTTTTTTACCCTTACTTTGAGCGGGAAAATGAAATGTCTTATTCACTTCAGCTTTTATATATATATTGATAATAGTTTTTTTTTGTATTAACGATAATTTTTAAATTTAGATGTGGATATTTTTTTTATTTTTTTTTTCACTTTTAGTCCAAAATTTAAGAATATATAATAAGATTATAACTACTTTTCTTATGTTTTCGAGATAGATGATCATTAGTTAGACATTTTTATTATTTTACTTTTGTCAAAAAAAGAAGAAGATTTTATTTTTTAAAAAAATAAAAAATTGAAGAAAGTGGAGATAATATATGTGACTATAGGGAGGGCTGAGAGGGGTAAGGGATGTTTTGGAGGCAAAAATTGTGTACTTTTTATTCAAAAAATAAATTCATTATGTTATAATGTAATTACTATTCATGCATGTTTGAAGGCTTATAGATCCGAATTATTAGGCTTAATAGTTGAAAATGTCATTTTGCTTTAAAAAAAGAATACCGCTACTACTATAAATAATAATCCTGTCTTTTTTCAAAAAAAAAAAGTATATGAATTTTTACTTTCAAAAAATAAATATGAATGATTGAAAAAGTAAAAGAAAAATATTCAGGATTTCAAATTTAAGCAAATATGACGATTGGGATTTATTCATTTATTTATTTGTTTGAAGCAAGAAAATAATTTAATTGAGAAAAAAATGTAAAGAGATAATTGCTCTTTTCAATAAAAGTCATATAACTAAAATGATGATAAGTGTCTGCCTTAACTGTTTTCTAATATTATCTTTCAAGAAATAAAAAACTATTTTATAATATTATCAAAATATTTTCCTTCACATTTTTTTAATCAAAACATTCTTGCTTTGAAAATTATAAATTTCAGTAAACAAACTTATTTCTGGAAATTTGCGAATTTCTAGGCTTAAAATTGGTAGCTATTTTTTTATTCTTGAACTTAGCTACTTTGTTTTGTGTTTTTTTTTAAACTATTTTTAGCTACTTTGTTTAAAAAATAAAATTCTTTATTACTTTATCATTATTTTTAAATTTATGATGACATATTTTTTTTTTATAGAAATAGAGTATTTCTTTTTTTTATTTTGTAACTTCATTCAATGTTTTGTTATCATAAAATTTAAATATAGAATAATAATTTTTAAAATGGGGCATTAATTTTTTTAAATGGTTACTAATATAAATAATTTTTTTTTTAAAAAGTGATCTTTTTAATTTGAAAATCGATAAATCGAGAAAAATAAATGGGGGCGATGGAGCCATGACTCTATGTTTTAGTTTATAGACATAATTTAGGGGTAATGGGTTGACTATGAGGAAGAATTTAAATTTCTCTTTGTGTTGAAAGTAAAAATTATCATTAAATGTGAAGATAATTTATTTGAAAGCTGATTTGGGATTTTTAGGTGGCAGATTGAAAGTTGTCAACAAAGTCTTGCTAACGAAATTAATTGATGATATTTATGATAGCATCTGTAATGTACTCAATACACTCTAATTAAAAACAATAATAAAATTATTACATTTACGATTTTGTAAGCAAATTTTTGTAATTATTTTGTGTCCTTATTATTACCCAATTAGTATATGGGAGAGAGGAAAATGTTGGTTAAAAAGAAAGTGAAAAATGTTTTAGAAAATTATAAAAGGTGATATGTGATTCTATTTTATAAGCTTCAATTTCTTCAAGCAGGTCTTTATTTTAACTCTCTCTATTTTAAAATAAATATTAAAAAAAAATAAGATTTTCTCTTAATTAAATAGCAAATTTGAAAAATTATTGAATATTCATTTTAGAGATTTAAAAAGGTTTGCATGCATACTTTCGGAGAGAATAGCCTACTATGTGAATTTTCTTTATTTTTTATTGAAAGATATCTTTGACCTCAATTATTTTGTAATAAATTAATTTTTTTTAAAAAAAATTACACCAAAATTCATAATTTTTTTTCTTTACAAATAGAGACTTTTTTCATTTGATTCGGACACAGGGAAAAAATCATATTTTTTAAAAATAAATTTCCTATTTAACTTTGTAAAATTTCCTTTTTAAATTTTCCATATACTTTAAGATACAATTAATTAAGTGTGACATTTTTTTTATTATAAATGAGATTGATAGTAATAATTTATTATTTATAAAGACCAATATTGGGAAAGGTGGGCATCATTTTTAAAATTTTCACTGAAGTGCATGTCAATATTCTAAAAAATAAAGATAGTATGAATTGGTATTTTGAAAGAGGGAGAGGAAGAAGTGGGTTGGGTTTGATAAGGGAGTGAATTGTTTGGGAAAAAAATTCAATTAACACAATTGTTAGGTTTTTTAAGATTATGATTTTTCTTCCCAAAATTAAATAAGTTAAATTGGAAATGAATATCATACTTATGTTCATGATTAGTTAGTGTAAATAAATATTATATTTTTTTATTATTACTATTGTCCGTATACTAATAAATGATATTTATTTTTTTGTTTACAAAATTAATTATTTGGTTGTTACATTGATGGAAGGATATTTTTTTGAATTGTGACATATATATATAGAATTGAAATTAAATATCTCTACATATTTAGAGTTTCAATCATTCGAAATAAAAAATATCTACTTATTCATTTATTTAAGTCACTATTAGATCTGTACCTAATATATTTGAGTCGGTCTCTGGAGAAACGCGTTTCTCCATAAATTATGGAGAAACGTGTTCTGGATATCCATCTCAAAACTTCTGGATATTCAGCAGCTTTGGAACGGATATCCAGAAAAAAAGATTTGGGGCAAAGGCCAAGCTTCTGGATATCCATCCCAAAGCTTCTGGATATCCAGAAGCTTTGGAAGGGATATCCAGAAAAAAAGTTTGGGGCAAAGGCCAAGCTTCTGGATATGCAGAAGCTTTGGAACGGATATCCAGAAAAAAAGTTTGGGGCAAAGGCCAAGCTTCTGGATATCCATCCCAAAGCTTCTGGATATCCAGAAGCCTTGGCCTGCATTGTCGCGCTACAAGTCGGGACGCGTTTTTCCATAAGTTATGGAGAAACGCGTTTCTCCCCAGATTTTACGAATATATTTTTATTTTCAAATGATTAAGATAATTATGTATTTATAATTGATTAAGTGGTAAAAAGATATGAAATATTTTAAGGCTGAAATGATAATAGTTTGTACATATATGAAGAAGATAAAGTATATTAGAAATATTTTAAGGCTGAAATGATATTAGTTTGTACATATATGAAGAAGATAAAGTATATTAGGTGATGTTTTTTTTTCCTTTAATTGATTGTAGTAATCTTTGTTGTAAGTTAAAAGATAGAACTACTATTGATGTTTGAGTTGATCTTTCGACGTTTGTATAGTGTCATCTATTATGTTATTGTGAATGCAGTTGATTTGTCGTTTGTTAAAAAAAATTATTTACAAAAAGTGGATATAATTTTTCAGTAATATATGTGAGATGAGAGACGCATTTGCAAATTTTAGAGAGATAGATGAATTTGTGATAGGTGGATGGGGGTGGTGGTATGGAAGGGGAACAGATGTGAAGTTAACAATTTAATATTTCCACCTTCTTTTTATTAACATGTCTCCATATATAGAGTTACAATCATTTAAATTAAAACTTTATTTATTTAATTATTTAAGTCATTATTAGATTTAGCCATAATTTAATTTTCAATATAGGGATAAAGTTGTAATATTTTGAATATGTTACAAAGAAAATAAAACATTTAATTTACGAAATAAAAATTGGTATTTACTGGGGATGGAAAAATTGGGGTTTTTGATTGTCTAAAAAAATTGGGTTACCTTTTCCGTTTATTATTTTTAAACTAATACGGATTGGTTTAATATATATGTATTTAATGTCTTTACGTATTTTCGATTCAAGTGCGGATGAATATATATGTCATTGGATGCATATAATGTTTGACATGATGTAGTAACAAAATATCATAGAAATCATTGAGTCGGTCTCTGGAGAAACGCGTTTCTCCATAAGTTATGGAGAAACGTGTTCTGGATATCCATCCCAAAGCTTCTGAATATCCAGAAGCTTTGGAACGGATATCCAGAAAAAAAGATTTGGGGCAAAGGCCAAGCTTCTGGAAATCCATCCCAAAGCTTCTGGATATCCAGAAGCTTTGGAACGGATATCCAGAAAAAAAGTTTGGGGCAAAGGCCAAGCTTCTGGATATCCAGAAGCTTTGGAACGGATATCCAGAAAAAAAAGTTTGGGGCAAAGGCCAAGCTTCTGGATATCCATCCCAAAGCTTCTGGATATCCAGAAGCCTTGGCCTGCATTGTCGCGCGACAAGTCGGGACGCGTTTCTCCATAAGTTATGGAGAAACGCGTCTCTCCCCAGATTTTACGTAAATCATTTTATGTAAACGATTCGTCATTTGTTAAATGGAATTAGTCGTAGGAAGTGTGTATGTTACGTAGTACGTTAGTGACATTCAGTTGTATAATCTCATCTTACAATGTTAAAGATGTTATTTGGTTAAGAAAAATTGTTTTCATAATTGTATTCTTTGTTGTTCTCCGTGTTATTTCTCCTCTATTTACGTTAAATATCACTATCTCATATTACATTATTTAACTTTAATCGGTATTTAATTAAATATATTGTTGTACTAATTTTGATTAGAAAATTGTTTACATAATCATAGTTGCTGTTGTTTTCTTTGTTATTTACTTTCCTATACTTACGTTAAATATCAATATTTCATATTATATTTTTTAATTTTAATTGGCATTTTGATTATATAAATTGTTGTACTAATTTTGATTTAAGATAAATTATGTTATTTTAAATTGCATCGCACAGTGTCTTTGCTAGTTTATATTAAAGTTAGATTTTAGAATTCTCCCTCCCTCCCCCACCCCTCCCCGGTCGAGTAAAAATAAAATTAATTATTTTAAATTTATTTCTAACAACTCCCCGCGCCACTTCACTCACCACCATCACCCCTGCCACCCCCAACCCCCTGCCACCCCCCCCCCCTTTTGGGTCAAAAAAAAATAATTATTTTAAATTTATTTTTAACAAATAGCCAAAAACATGTTTATCTCATTTTCCGAAAAATATTTTCATTTTTCGGAAAATATTTTGAAGGAAATCATTTTCCGGAAATCGTTTTACTCTAAACAAACGAAGCCTAACTAGGTCAAAAGATTGGAATTTTAGCAGCCATATTGTATTGAAAAAATCAACAACCCACTTCCTGCCTAATTTAATAAAAGTAGTACACAACACAACATATGAGAATGTAAACAGTCACGACAACCTCTCAGTTCAGCCCTCTTTAATCTTGAAAAAATCAAATCTCCATGTATATATGTTTGATGGACTGCAGAGTTGTGACCATCAAATATTAAAAAGGTTCTTCATTTTAAATTCCAATTTTTTTTCCCATTTATTAAACATTCTTGCTTTTTTTTTTCTTTTATTTCTTTTCAATTCCAATATTTGTTTGAATATTAATATCATTTATGTTTAAATTGCAGATGGTTGGTCGAAAATGGGAAAACTTACCACTTGACTGTTTGGTTGATATATTTTCAAAAGTTGGATTGGGGTCGCTGGTGGAAGGAGTACCATATGTATGCAAGTCTTGGTACAAAGCCACTCTGAGTCCTCAATGCTGGCAATCTCTCTTCTTTCCACGCATCATGGAAAATAATCTTCGGGGTAGTTATCCTGATTGGGTTATACGTAGGTGTTGTTATACAAAATCATTTGTCAAGTTTGTGATCAGTCGTAGCCAAGGATCAGCATATTCTGTTGCTTTTTCTACCGACTTCCCTGTGACACAAGAAGTATTCAATTGTATCGTTGAAGGGTAATTTTCTTTTATTTATTTTTTCGATCAGATTAGGATAATCGCTAGTTTATTAGAAATTCAGGGAACAAGTTTTATATTCCAACAGTAGCTAACATTTATTTTATCTTCTTTGTTATTTTTTTCCTTTGGTGCAGATGTCCTTCTTTGAAAAGGTTGGAGTTGATACCGTGTATTTCGGACTATGGTGAAATTGCATCTGCTATATCCACCCTACTCCCAAATATTGAACTCCTCTCTTTGAGGGGGTCATTGGTCACAAGGAGTGAAGTTGTGAACATTCTGAAAGGATGTAAGAAACTTGTTCACTTTGATGCTGGCTCTTGGTGGGGATTTGATGTTGATGATGAGATTAAGAATCTTGCTGCTCTTATCACCACTTTCAAATTTGAGGTTTCGAAGACTGAATGTAGTAATGGTTTTGATTATGGTTATTATAATTTTGATTTTTCTGATTATGGTTTTGATGATTTTGACTGAATTAGGAACGAAATATTGTTGTCAATTGCATTGTGTTTATATGTCTCTACTTGTAACGTGTACTATATTTTTAATTTATAGACTACATGTATATTCAAACGAAATAAATGTTTATTGACATTGTGGAGTTTTAGGCAACCATGGTAATCTCTAGAAATGATTACACCCATAAAAATATTTGAAATTCTAAAATTGTTTGTTAAATATTAAACTATAAATCTATAAAATGGTCATTTATGAACAAATCAACCAATAATATTCCTACTATATTTGAAAAAAAATATTTTTACTTTAAGAAATACAACATTAGAAAAGAGGATGAAAATTAGGTTATCCATAGATTTTTTTATAGGTAAGTTGTTGAGATAGAAGCGATAAGAAAGTTACTCCATTAACAAAAAATAAATGATTAAGAAAATATCAAATTAATCCATAAAAAAATTACAAATATTTTAGACATTTAATTTGGGATGGACTATGAAAGAAGTAATAGTTGTGAAAAGTGATAAATGGCGATTGAGTCTATTATTATAATAAACATTCCAAATGTTTAATAGTTTTTTTCTTATATTACAAAAAAACTAGTTTTTTACAAGATTTTGACATTTAAGTGCTATATAAATAAAAAAATAGAGGTAATAATATGTAATACTCCCTAAATTTCATAATAAATTTCAAAAAAAAAAGAGTTGGTCTTATAAAAAACTAGTTTTTTCTTAAGATATGAAAAAACGTGTTTTCAAATTAAGCGGTGGCAATTTTGTAAATACTGGCAACCATGTTCAAAATAAACGGTGGCATTTTTGTAATTACTGGTTTCCCCGTTTATGCCAGTGTTTGTTTAACAAACTGCCAGTGTGATAAAGTGCCAGTTCATGTATCACAAATTGCCAGTGAAAAAAGTGTCAGTACAATTTAACAAAGTGCCAGGTGTAACCGACACGGCACTTTGTTAAACCGGCACCGGCACCGGCACTTTTACACGGGCACTTTTATATACATGAACCGGCACTCTTCACACCGGCACTCTGTTCAACTAACACCGGGCACTTTGTTACACTAATATTTTCTTTGGCTCTCAAAAACACAAGCACCGGCATTCAAAAAATCATGAACCGGCATTCAAAATCACGTACACCGGCACTCAAATACACGTACACCGGCACTCAAAAACACCGATAATCATTTTTGCCGGCATTCAAAAAATATGGATCGGCACTCTATTTTACACAGATCGGCACTTGATTATACACTAACGGGCACTCTGTTATATACCAACTGGCACTCTATTTTACACAGACTGGCACTTGATTTTGATACTCAAATACTTATAAACTGGCATTAATTTACACATACACTGGCACATAAAATCCTAACACTGGCACGTAAATAACACATAACACACGGCAAATAAACTATCTCTCTCACTAAACGCAAATGAGACCTTCTCTCTCTAATCGTCAACCTTCTTGCTCCGATCGCCATCGCCAAACAGATTCCAGGCTATTAGATTCCGATGAGGTAATTTAATTCTTCTTCTTCTTCTTCAGGGAGGTCGCCGGTTGATTTGGAGAGAAGGAGCTCGGTGATGGCGATTGGAATTGGAGGAATTGATGGGCGTTGATTGGAATTGGGTGAAGATTTGGTTGGTGAAGAAGGCCGCCGTGGTGAAGGTTAGGTTAGGGAGGAGATTGGCCGGACGAAGGTGAGATTCGAAGGTGAGGAGGAGGTTGAGATCGGTTCGCCGATTGATTTGAGGGCTCCTCCTCTACGTATTTGCGTATAGAGAGAGAAGAAATTCCGGATAGAGAGAGAGAGCGCAAGACCGGGTAAAACACGTTTTTTGTTAAGCTTAACAAAAAACGCGTTTTTTGTGAGTTTTTCGCAAAAAAAAATCCATTTCTTAATAAATTTCAATTTTTTTTTTGTATGACCCAAATAAATATCATATTTTTATATTAGTAAAATGTCTTAGTAAAATTTAATCGTTGTACATCTGAACATAAATAAAGCACATTTCTCAAAAAATATTTACAAGTCAAATGCAACATTTATTATTTATTAAGAGACGAAGTAAGTTATACTTATTTTTTAGGAAAAATTGGAAAAAAAAAGAAAAAAACTGTACTATTCACTTTTTTCGTGTTTCAACAAGATTAGTTTTGTACTGTGCTCGTGATCATATTTTATAGGGGTATTTTAGGTAGTTCACAGTCCATTAACTTTTTATGGGTTTGACATTTTCTAAATTATCTTAGGCTTATTGATCTTTTCACATATCACTAATCTTCTTTCATTTTTCATTTTAGCTATTATTATTTACTTTTATTTTCAATTATATCATCTTTTTCATTAAATATATCGTTTATTATTGTCAATATTTTTTACACTTTAATTTTCAATTCCATCACTCTCTCTTCACTTTTTAAGCTAGCACCCCCACCCTAATCAACCACCACCATCAAAGTTAACACAATCTAACCATCACCATCACCAAATGTTGCCACCGCCACCATGTCACCGCCGCCACCATTTCAAAATTACAGGAAAAACACTCAAAACATTTACCAAAATTATTTCACCAAGAAAAAGGTTTTCATAAATTCAAGTATGTGTGACTGCTTCATTCATCATAAATCTGCACAGTAATGAAATTCAACACAATCAAAAAAATTGAAGAAAACGGGGCAAATGTGGTCTACACAATGTAATTGCAGACCTAACAACATTGAGCCTTTCCATAAATTAAGCCTCCAAGATCTTTATTAGTGTGTTAGGGCTCTAGTGAGGTGCCATAACCAGCGATTAAAAGAGCGAATTCTATAGGGAGAGAAACTCTTGGCGAAAAGGGCACAACCAGGGAAGAGAAGCAAAGCCTTGAGGCTGAGAGAGAGGGAGACTATTGAGGGCGTTCCTTCTTCGCCATTGTTGGAGTGCTGGACTAGAATCAAGGGATTAAAGATTAGTCTTTGATTTTGACTACTGGCAGTGTATATTAGTTAGTAAGCGTGGCTTGGTTTTTTGTAAATTCTAAAATCATGGAACCTTCCTTGACCTAGTAACCCTGCTGATAATGAAATTGAAATTATTATGTTTGAAATCATGGCTTCTTTGTATATTAAATCAATATGCCTACCGGAGAAATTCTGATAGCCAAAAGCCTATGAGAAATAGCCGAACGGAATTAACAACCAAAGTTCTGAAGAAAAGCTTCAACTTTCTTATAAAAAATCAATAAAACAAAGTCTGCCTAATCCAAGACCATAAAGATGTTTAAATACTTCCTAATAACCCTAAAACGACTTAGAAACATAAGGACTAAAATAACCCCAACTATCGTTCAATAAAACAGCATCTAAAAATAAAGAAACAGCAAAATTCGTAAATAAGGAATTCAGGTCGACGCCAGGCGCCCGCCCCGCGCATGTGAGGCGTCCGCCTCCACCACCGTGCTTCATGGTCTGGTCGAAGCTACTTGAGGCGGCCGCATGGCCACCTGTGAGGCGTGCGCCTCAAGCCCCGTAGGAAGCCCTCCATGTTCTGCAACCGGGGCGCCCGCCAGCTCCTGATTGAAGCGCCCGCCTGGCTCCAATCTGCTGTTGTTGCTCACTGCGTTGGTTGCCCCTTTGCCCATGCTTCCTTGTGTTGCTCCAACCATGCTTCCATGGTTTGTTTGAGTATAATGTGGAACTATATCATCCTCCCCCTCTTGAGAAAAACTCGTCCACGAGTTGCCATCATCGTCATTGTCTCCATGGTAGGCTGATAAATCCGCGACATTGAACGTGGCAGAGACGTTGTACTCACCGGGCAAGTCGATCTTGTACGCATTGTCATTGATCCGCTCCACTACACGAAATGGACCATCCGCCCTTGGTTGTAACTTGCCAAAGCGACCAGCTGGGAATCTCTCCTTTCTCAAGTGCACCCACACTAAATCTCCAACCTGAAACACAACCCGTTTGCGATGCTTGTCCACCCGCTGCTTGTACATGCTGATTTGACATATAATGCGCTTGCGAACCTGTTCATGAAGCTCTTTAATCTGAGTTGCACGCGCCTCTGCATCCGAACTGCATCGAGTGTAACCGGAAGAGGAATGAGGTCCAATGGATCGACAGGTTACGGCCATACACAACTTGGAAAGGTCTTTTGCCCGTAGTAGTCTTTGTTCCGAGAATTATTGTAAGCAAACTCGGCTTGTGCAAGTGTCAAGTCCCACTGGCGGGGATGGTCACCAACCAAACTGCGCAATAAATTACCCAAACTACGATTAGTTACCTCCGTTTGTCCATCCGTCTGTGGGTGATACGAGCTACTGAACTGTAAGCGCGAACCCATCTTCCTCCACAACGTGCGCCAAAAATGGCTAACGAACTTGACATCCCTGTCAGAGGTAAGTGATTTTGGAATGCCATGCAACTTCACAATCTCCTTGAAATACAAGTCTGCTACTTGTGTTGCATCAAATGTCTTACTGCAGGGAACAAAATGGGACATTTTTGAAAAATGATCTACCACCACCATAATGGAATCCTTCTGTCGCTGCGTACGAGGCAATCCCAACACAAAATCCAAGCTAATGTCCTCCCATGGAGCAGTAGGAACCGGCAAAGGAGTATAAAGGCCTGCGTTAGACTTGCGAGTCTTGGCTACATGACACACACGACATCTCTCCACAAAACGAGCAACATCATGCCCCAACTTTGGCCAAAAAAACTGCTCGCCTACAAGAGCCAATGTTTTATCTTTGCCAAAGTGTCCTGCAAGTCCCCCTTCATGACTCTCAGATATGATAAGGTCCCTCAACGAACAATAAGGGACACAAAGCTTGTTCCCCTTAAACAAGTAGCCATCATGGATCAAAAATTGCAGAAAATTACCCCGAGTACACTTATCCCAAACCTCCCCAAAATATGGATCATCACGGTATAAATCACGAAAAGTGTCAAATCCGCATACCTCAACCTGCAATGTAGATAGTAAGGCATGTCGACGGCTCAAAGCATCAGCCACACGGTTCTGAACTCCCGCCTTATGTGTAATGACAAACGTAAAAATCTGAATGAACTCCACCCACTTGGCATGTCGCAGATTAAGCTTATCTTTGCCCTTGGATGTATTTGAGTGCCTCATGATCGAATACAACACAAACTCCGTGACAATAGATCATGTTGCCAATGCTCCAAGGTGCGAACACTGGCATAGAATTACTTATCATAAGTAGAGTACTTCTTCTTTGCATCGTTCAGTTTTTCACTAAAGAAGGCGACAGGCTTCTTATTCTGACTCAACACACCACCAACGCCAACATTGGAGGCATCACAATGAACCTCAAAAACCTCATCAAAATCGGGCAAAATAAGAACAGGAGCTTGTGTCACCGCCTTTTTCAAAAGCTGAAAAGCATCCTCCGCTGCCTTGTTCCACACAAATACACTCCCCTTGATGCAGTCAATAAGAGGGGCAATAATACTGCTAAAATCACGAATGAAACGGCGATAGAAGGAAGCCAAACCATGGAATCGCCTAACATCATGAACATTCGTCGGTGTAGGCCAGCTAGTAATAGCTTCCACCTTCGAATCATCCATACGAATACCCTCCTTGGTAACAACATACCCCAAGAAAGTCACTTGCTCCGTCAAAAAGTGGCACTTCTTACGATTAGCATATAATTTCTGCTCACGCAGAACATCAAAAACCTGTCTCAAGTGTCCCAAGTGTTGTGCCACAGATTTACTATAAATCACTACTACATTTCTGACCTAATGTAACGCATGTAACGCATCTAATGTAACGCCAAGAGCTAATGTAACGCATCTAATGCAACGCCAGAGCTAATGTAACGCACCTAATGCAACGCCAGAGCTAATGTAACGGCTAATGCAACGCCAGAGCTAATGTAACGCATCTAATGCAACGCCAGAGCTAATGTAACGCCTCTAATGCAACGCCAGAGCTAATGTAACGAGTCTAATGCAACGCCAAAATCCTAATGTAACGCCTAAATTACTAATGCAACGCCAAAATCCTAATGTAACGCCTAAATTACAAATGCAACGCCAAAATCCTATAACCTATACCCTATACCCTACACTATACCCTATATCCTATATCCTATACCCTATACCCTATACCCTATACCATATACCCTATACCTTATACACTATACCCTATACAATATACCCTATACCCTATACCCTATGCCTCTATACACTATACCCTATAACCTCGTATCCTATATCTTATACCCTTATACCTATACCCTATACACTATTCACTATACCCTATAACCTATACACTATACCCTATACCCTATACCATATACCCTATACCCTCTATCCTATAGGTCATAGGGTATAGGTATACCCTATAGGCATAGGGCATATGGTATAGGGTATACCTATAGGGTATAGGGTATAAGGTATAGGCATAGTCATATGGTATAGGGTATACCCTATAGGGTATAAGGTATAAGGCATAGGTCATATGGTATAGGGTATACCCTATAGGATATAAGGTATAAGGCATAGGTCATATGGTATAGGGTATACCCTATAGGGTATACCCTATAAGGTATAGGGTATAGGGTATACCCTATAGGGTATAGGGTATACCCTATAGGGTATAGGGTATAGGGTATACCCTATAGGGTATAGGGTATACCCTATAGAGTATAGGGTATAAGGTATAAGGTATAGGGCATATGGTATAGGGTATACCCTGTAGAGTATAGGGTATAAGGTATAAGGCATAGGTCATATGGTATAGGGTATACCCTATAGGGTATAAGGTATAAGGCATAGGTCATATGGTATAGGGTATACCCTATAGGGTATAAGGTATAAGGCATAGGTCATATGGTATAGGGTATACCCTATAGGGTATACCCTATAAGGTATAGGGTATAGGGTATACCCTATAGGGTATAGGGTATACCCTATAAGGTATAGGGTATAGGGTATACCCTATAGGGTATAGTGTATACCCTATAGAGTATAGGGTATAAGGTATAAGGCATAGGTCATATGGTATAGGGTATACCCTATACCATATGACCTATTAATAATTATATAATAATTATTATTATTATTAATAATAATTATTAAGAATTATTAATAATTATATAATAATTATTATTATAAATTATTATTATTATTATTATTAATTATTATTATTAATTATTATTAATAATTATTATTATTATTAATTATTATTATTAATAATTATTAATAATAATAATTATTAATAATAGTTATTAATAATTATTATTATTAATATTTTGATAATATAAAAACATTTAGAAGAATTGTGGACCGTTGGATTGAAAGTGTGAATGGTTGGATTTGATTTAGCTCATGACATGTGGCATTGTTTTATTGGTTCTCATATAATCACCCGGATCATGAGCTAAAACAAATCCAACCATTCACACATTCAATCCAACGGTCCACAATTAATCTAAACAAAACCAAATTATCTCTCCCTATTTCTCTCCTCACTCTCTACGTTCACTTTCTCTCTCAAAACGCAAAAGAGAGTCTCTCTCTCTAAATCCTCTTCTCCGGCCACGGTCCTCACCTAGCTCTTCCTCTTCCCAATCCTCTCCTCACCAATTCTCTCATACCCTTCATCACCGTTCTATCTCCTTCAATCAATCCCCAACAAAATCAATGCCAAACCCAATCAACCTTCATCACCGTTTTCTCCCTCTCTCTACCTAAACCGAAGTCCTCTTCTCCGGCCACGGTCATCGTTCTCTCTCTACGGCGACGGCGATTCTCCGCCTCTTCTTCTCTCTCTCCCCCAACGCCGTCTTCTTCTCTCCCCTTCATCGTCTCCGGCGAGGCTCAACCACTAGATCTACATGGATTCCGACGAATCCAAACTTATTCCATGGATTCCGACGAGCCCAAACATATTCCATGGGTTTCCTTTCGATTTGTTGTTGTATTTTGTGTTTTATTTCGATTTGTACAAATTTTTTTTGATTTGTACAAATTTTTTTTGATTTGTACAAATTTTTTTTGATTTGTGGATGGTTGTGGACGGTGGTGGACGGTGGTGGACGGTGGTGGATGGTGGTGGTGGAGCAAAGTGTTACTTTTGAAAAATGCAAGAATTGTTTTGAATATAAAAAAAGTGAAGGGACTAATTTGAGAATAAAAAACATTAAGGGACTGATTTGAGAAAAAAAAAGATAAGGGATTGATTTGAGAATAAATATATATATATTTTTTAAAATATATTTATATATAAATAAATATATATATATATATATATATATATATATATATATATATATATATATATATATATATTTATATATATTGAAAAAAGAAAATTAAAAAAATTAATAAAATTGTGAAATTATGTAATAAATTTTAGGGACTCATCTAATTTTTGGCGTTACATTAGGTATTCATCCACTTTTTAAATTGGCGTTGCATTAGGTTCTTTTTGGCGTTGCATTAGGTTCTTTTTGGCGTTGCATTAGGTGTTCATATAGTTTTAAAATTGGCGTTGCATCAGGTAAATGGCGTTGCATCAGGTATTTACCTAATGCAACGCCAAAGCTCTGGCGTTACATTAGCTTACTATGTCGTTGCATTAGACCTAATGCAACGCAAGAGAATGCAACGGCCATTTGGCGTTACATTAGGCCTAATGTAACGGATTTTGGGCCCTAATGCAACGAAAATTGGCGTTACATTAGGTCAGAAATGTAGTAGTGAATCAAGATATCATCAAAGTAAACAACAACAAACGTACCAATGAAAGGTCTGAAAATCTGGTTCATGAGTCGCATGAACGTGCTAGGAGCATTAGAGAGCCCAAATGGCATCACCATACACTCATACAAACCATCCCGAGTCTTGAAGGCCGTCTTCCACTCATCCCCCGGTCTGACACGAATCTGGTGGTACCCGCTCCGCAAATCAATCTTGGAAAACACCACCGCACCATGTAACTGGTCGAGCAAATCATCGATCCGAGGAATGGGAAACCTGTACTTGATGGTGATTTTATTGATCGCCCGACTATCCATACACATACGCAATGTTCCTTCTGCCTTGGGCACCATCAAAGCCGGAACCGCACATGGGCTCATACTTTCCCGAATGACACCCTTGTCAAGTAACTCCCTCACCTGTCTCTCCAACTCTTCATGTTCCTTGGGTCTCAACCGATACGCAGCCTTGTTTGGAATAGAAGCACCCGGAACAAGATCAATACAATGCTGAATATCTCGCATGGGGGGAAGTCCCGGAGGAATCTCATCAGGAGTAACATCACCGTAATCCTCAAGTAATGACTGTACCTCTGCGGGTGTGGCCATACCCGACTCGTTCTCCTCAAGCACAACAAGAACATAGAACCCCTGCTCCACTGCGATTCTGAATCAAACTACGCACGGCTAAGGAGTTGGTGAACAACAGCAGTCGTAGGTTTCTCACTAATAGTCTGCTCCTGTCTCGGGTCCGTCGGACAAAGAGTAATAGAGACATCATTCATGCGGAAGGTGTACGTATTCTTGAACCCATCATGCTTAACCCGCCTGTCAAACAACCACGGCCTACCCAACAAAATATGGCATGCATCCATTGGTACCACATCACACCACACCTCATCTTTATAACGCTTGCCAATAGAAAACTGCACGAGGCACCGCTTATCCACCTTGAGCTCATTGCCCTTGATCAACCAAGACAACTTATATGGCTGTGGGTGTACAATCGTAGGCAAACTCAGCTTATCCACCATTGTAGTAGACACAACATTCTCACAACTACCACCATCAATAATAACCTTGCAAACCTTACCCTTGGCAGTGCACTTAGTATTGAAGATATTATGGCGAAGCCACTGATCATCATCCACATTGCGTTCAACACACGTCTAACCACCAAGGCCGGACCCTTGTCTGCATAAACCACCACGGACTCGACGTCGGACACATCTTCTGCTTCATCATAGACCGGCAACTCTTCCTCAAGTAAGGCAACAACATTCCTGTTGGGACACTCGGCTTGAAGGTGACCAATACCCTGACATTTGAAGCATCTCGCAGTTGCCTCCCCCTAGTATTTCTTTGCTGCGGTGGTACCCGAATTGGTCAGAATCGGTGTTTTCGGAGCGGTTGGGAACCCCTTTTGGTGTGCTAGAACTACCAACGCCCCTAGTGTTGGTAACATCCCTGCTCGGCCAACGATTCACCACTTTCTTTCGCTTCAACTGTTTCTCAACCTTCAAGGCAAGTCGACACACATCCGTATAGGTCCAATACTGCTGCAATTGAACCACCTCCGACACGTCAACACGTAGTCCCCCAAGGAAGCGAGCAACGGTCTGTTCATCCTCTTCGGAAACATCACACCGCATCTGCAACCGATCAAACTCGTTGATGAACTCCTCAACGGTCATATCCCTGTTTCAAATTATGGTAATCAAGAAAAGCCTCCCCGTCTATAGTGGTCAGGAAGGAATTTCCTTCGTAGCAACTTTTTCATCTTATCCCAAGAGTGAATTTTCGATTTCCCCTCTCTCGCTCGTTGCTTCTTAACATGTTCCCACCATATAGAAGCATGTTTTTTTAATTTGATTGCCACAACCTTAACCTTATGACTATCGTCCATGGGTTTCAAATCAAACACACGTTCAAGGTATTTAGCCAATCAATGAACTCATCGGGGTGTGCCTTACCTTAAAACTCCGGGATGTCGATCTTCATGCCGATATCCTTCGAAGGATCGGCCCAAGCCTCGTCCACGATCATGACCACGAGCGAAGGGATTGCGCCCGTCTGCAAAGCCTCCCTCATCGACGAGCCGTCTGAGATCGAGCCCACATCGGTGGGAGCCCTCATATCGCAATCTCTTTGTTGGAGCCGCGAACTTGGTTTCGCAATTCGTCATTCTCAATATCGCGTAGGTCTCTCTCCCGATGGATTTCATCCGCACAGGGGTTTGCACGCCGGCCTCTACCCTGTCCACGACGACCATCTCGAGCACCACGTCCGCGTTCGGCCATTGATAACCAGGATACTGATACCAAATGATAGCCAAAAGCCTATGAGAAATAGCCGAACGGAATTAACAACCAAAGTTACGAAGAAAAGCTTCAGCTTTCTTATAAAAATTCAATAAAACAAAGTCTGCCTAATCCAAGACCATAAAGATGTTTAAATACTTCCTAATAACCCTAAAACGACTTAGAAACATAAGGACTAAAATAACCCCAACTATCGTTCAATAAAACAAAGCATCTAAAAATAAAGAAACAAAGAAAATTCGTAAATAAGGAATTCGGGTTGACGCCGGGCGCCCGCCCGCGCATGTGAGGCGTCCGCCTCCACCACCGTGCTTCATGGTCTGCAGTCGGCGCTTGAGGCGGCCGCATGGCCACTGTGAGGCGTGCGCCTCAAGCCCCGTAGGAAGCCCTCCATGTTCCGCAACCGGGCGCCCGCGCTCCCGATTGAAGCGCCCACTTTGGCTCCAATACGATGTTGTTGCTCAACTGCGTTGGTTGCCCCTTTGCCCATGCTTCCTTGAGTTGCTCCAACCATGCTTCCTTGGTTTGTTTGAGTATAATGTGGAACTATATCAAATTCCATTGAAATTTGGTGATTTAGAAATTGGTCAGATTTTTCCATATTGAGTTTTTTTTAAAAAATTATTGAACAATAGTGTTGGAAGTTGAAATCTTATTAGTGAAAACAATAATCTTTGGTTGTGCTCTCTTAAGGTAATAGCAATTCTTAAAGGGATTTTGGGAAAATAATGGTTGCGATCGAAAATAGTGGGATTGGATTAGTGTCAATTGAACGAAGCCGGTTAATAGAAGTTGTAATTTGAGTGCTTGTTTTGATCAGTTTATTATGTTATTAAGATAGTATATTGTTCCAATATAGGTCAAGTGAATTTTGATCAGAGTAATTGATACTCCATTTTGTTGGACCGCTCGAGGCAAGTGACTTTTACCTTTTTTTCTAGTATTTTCAAATGTATTTATATTATTAAAATTTGTCCGAACCTTTTTCAAAATAAAATTAATATTTTCAAATATCGTTTCCATCAACGCGAACCAGATATGTGTTTCATAAAAGTGACTGTAGTGTTCTGATTGAAAGTAATTGCAATATAATTGTTCTATTGAAATTGACTGCAATGTAAGTGTTTCATTAAAATAGTTTTCATGCACTTAGTTGGCTATGTATAGTGGACCCCGCCACAGGATTAAGTGTGGTAAATAGTGGACCTCGCCACCAGGGCTAAGTGTGGTAATCAGTGGGCCTTGCCATCGGGCGAAGTGTGGCTATACAGTATTAGACCAGTTTCAGAACTAGGTTTCAGTGGACCCCTCATTGGGGATTAGTGTACAATGGGCCCTACTACCTAGATAAGTCTAGCCATAGTCTTTGAACTGAATTGCATAAAATGTCTTTTTTTTTAAGTGATTTAAAGTGTTTTACCATAACAACTTTGGTGAGATCATCATTCCCTTCATGACTTTTAAATGCAAAGAGTTTTGTAGAAGCATTTCTATCTGCCTTACATTTTTGGTTCAACTAGTAGAGGTATTTGTTACTTGCTGGGCTTTGCAACTCATCCTTTTATTATTTTCAGATAAATAGCTTTTACGGTTGTGGAGCAGCTATCTTGGATTGGATGTGACCGAAGGAGAAAGCGACTGCAAAGTATTGTTCAATTTCATGATTTCATTAATGTACCTGGTGAACTTCTTTTGGTTATAAACTCTTAGTGAGTGAGTTAGGTTTTATTATGACGAGTGCCGGTTTGGCTTTGAGAACGTCATTTATTCATTTAATCTTTGGAGATTAATTATTTTGGTTAATGATATTTATTGAGGTTAGACTGCTCTGGATTCCTTTGATTATTGATAAACGTTTCAAGTGTAAAATGGTTGGATTGTAAAGTAAGATTATTGTAGGCTTTTAAGGTTTCTTTATGAGCATGTGGTCGTTGTCATGCCCTTGGCACATGCCTCAAGTTCGGGGCGTGACAATAACAACATTCACGGTACCCATAATTCAAATGAAAAGTAAAGAGAGAACTCATACTATAAATATTTGTTCAGATAAATTTGTTAAAATTAATTCTGATGTACTTCATCGGTCTCAAAATGAATATCCCAAAAAATATTAAATTTTTTCTTGATCAAAAGTAAATTTAGATATTTTTTTGAACATTTATTTTCAGACGGACGGAATATACTGTTTCGATAGGGAACTTCCTGCTCTTTATTTGAGGAATATTAGCGTCGCATGAGGATAGAATACGTTGAAGGCTCCACCCAAAAATTCCAAACCCACAAGCACAATCTAACCTAAAAACAATCACGTCAACTTTTAAAGGAATCGATAACAATTAACAAAATATATAGAAATTTCTTCATATTTTAAAATAGGTAATCTTATCACGGATCTAAATAAATCGAGTAGGTCTGCTGAGAAACGCGTTTCTCCATAACTATGGAGAAACGTGTTTTTAATAGCCAGAAGCTTTGCATTTGATATCCAGAAAAAAAAAACCAAGACCAAGACCAAAGCTTTGGATATCCGAAGCTTTGGGTTTGATATCCAAACCGTTAGGTGCATATCCGTAAGTATGTGAAATGTATATCCGAAGCTGTTAGGTGGATATCCGTAAAGCTGAAGGTGCATATCCGAAATGTGTTAGGGCATATCCGTAAATTGCTATTGAAGGTTTCTGGATATCCAGAAACCTTCAAATGTATATCCAGAAACCATCAAATGAATATCCAGAAACATTTTGAAGGTTTCTGGATATTCATTTGAAGGTTTCTGGATATCATTTTCATAAGGTTCTGGATATCCAGTTCATTGTCGCGCGACAAGTCGGGACCCGTTTCTCCATAACTTATGGAGAAACTTTCTCCCTAGATTTTGGCAAATAAATCTTACTGTGTAATGATTAATTTGAAATTATAAATATGTAAATTGAATTACTTGATTTTAAAAAATTAAATTGATCTACTTGAGTCATCTTATCGTAGACTGTCACGTGAAATTTCACGTCATAAAGCCACGTGGCAAGCTGTGTACGTACGAATAGAAAATGACTCTACTTTAATATTATACTCCCTCCGTCCCATTACAAATCACACACTTTTCTTTTTGGGCGTCCCACTACAAATCACACACTTCCTAAAATTAAAAGTTTTTATCACTATTCCTTCCACTCATTCTCTCTCCTACATTATTTTAATACTCACAACACCATTATAATTTACTATTCATCCCACTCATTCTCTCTCCTATTTTACTTTTACACTCACAACATTTACGGAGTATATCATTATTTTTTCCTTAATCTACGCGTGAACAGTAAGTGAGTGAATTGTAATGGGACGGAGGGAGTATATAGACAAGGTAATTGTTGAATACACCCCCACATTATTATTGATTATAGTTGTAATCTATTATTAGTACAACATGCTAAAGTGAAAAATGGGTGTGTTCAACAATGTTTAATGTTTAAAACACTTTAACTTATTAACAAAATGTGGTGTGTTTCAGGAATATAATTGACGAAATAGTGATAAAAAAGGAGTTATTGAAATTACGGGGTGAATGATATATTTTTGAAATAAGGTCGTTACATTTTCTGTCCACTTCGTTAACTTCTTCCAATTTTCTTAACGCCCATCCAAAAATGCCTTATATTGCCAGAAAATGTCAACATGAGAAGTGAAATTACCAAAGTTGATACGTTTGTAGTCACATTACAATTCACGTGAAACTTGGACTTCTTAGACCATACACATCGGTGACTCTCCAAGTGAGAGTCACCCCAAAAAAAAAAAAAAAAAAAAAAAAACAAGGAAAGTCACGAAATTGCATGACTCCGGGCAATTGGTTGCCCTTCGGTTGGCCCCGGTTGTGCATTATCTTTTTTTTTTTTGATCAAATTATTTTGATTTTGTATTTATATAAATATATTTTTAAAATTAATATATTTTATATATTAATTTTATTTTTAAAAGGTTGGGTTGGGTTGGGTTGGGTCGAGGTCACTGATGGGAGTATAAATTATATAAGGTTTGAAGTGTGTATATGAAAATAAGAAAAATTAATATTTTATTTGAGGTTGGGTTGAGTCAGGATCACTACTGATGGGGATGGTCTTAATTGAAACTTGCACTAATGTGCCATTTGCCATTTGACAAATGCCAACTATTTATCTATAATGAAACTTGGACTTCTTAATTCTATGTTTGTTCATTGTTTTTTCTGTATTCAATGCATCTACTACCCTAATGCCATTACTTAACTTTTTGTTTGTTTTATATACTCCCTCCGTCCCCCGTGAATGTAAACCAACTTTTTGGGTGTGTGAATTAAGGAATTGCAGCAAAAGACTTGGATAGATATCAATACTAGTAGAATTTAATCAATACTAGTAATCAATCTTCAACACTCGTAGAATTTAATCGATACGGAGAGTCGGCATCCAAAAGAAATTTAATCACTTTTAGAAAATAAAGATTGATTACGGGTAGAAATTAATCAATACGCGAATCAATCCTTCAACAGCAGTCGAAATTAATCAAGACTACAAGTTGGAACAAGAAAACACTCAATTTTTATTAATCATTCAACTGATATTCGGAATTACACATAAACCTAATTTTATAGGACTCCTACGACTTGAAAAACAAGTCAAATACTTCTAAATTTAACCCTAATCTATATAGTAACCAAATAAACCTCTAAAACATTAAAACATTGACTAAATCTAATTCTAAACATGATATTGTCACCTAATTAAATAAAATTCCGAAAATTACATTAAACTAAACTAATTCGTATCTTGATCTTCATCATTCTCCTCGGCTTCGAAAAATTCGTCCTCGAATTTGGATTTGCTCGTCCTCGAATTTGTAGCAGTGCATAAAGAACATGTAACACCATCTTCCTTTCAATCGGATTTGATATCAGAATATGACAATTCTCAAATCTTTGGCGAACCTTGAATTTGTTTACTTGGGTGATAACATCCATCCAATCAGCCCAAAACAATCGAATGAATTCATGGAGTAGCAAATTTTTTATATAGCTAGAAAAAAATGTCTTCGATTGAGGAATATCAAATGGATCATTAAATTGATGGGTACCGATTTTTTCATCATAGATCGGCCAAAAGAAATAAAATAGAGGTTGTGTAGTGGCTGTATTGGCTAAAGGCAAAACATTGTCAGATTGACAAATTTCGCAAGAACACTTATCATAAATTGGAGGTTTCGACCAATCGATGAGAAGATCAATAGTCGTAGATTCAATGAAAGGCCATGAAAAATCAAACATTTTTTTTTTGAGAATATAAGGAGAACAAAAATTGATAAACGGATACCTCAACCGAAACGAGAATCCCTGGTTTTGGCTCTGATACCAATACTAGTAGAATTTAATCAATACTAGTAATCGATCTTCAACACTCGTAAAATTTAATCGATACGGAGAGTCGGCATCCAAAAGAAATTTAATCACTTTTAGGAAATAAAGATTGATTACGGGTAGAAATTAATAAATACGCGAATCAATCCTTCAACAGCAGTCGAAATTAATCAAGACTACAAGTTGAAACAAGAAAACACTCAATTTTTATTAATCATTCAACTGATATTCGGAATTACACATAAACCTAATTTTATAGGACTCCTACGACTTGAAAAACAAGTCAAATACTTCTAAATTTAACCCTAATCTATATAGTAACCAAATAAACCTCTAAAACATTAAAACATTGACTAAATCTAATTCTAAACATGATATTATCACCTAATTAAATAAAATTCTGAAAATTACATTAAACTAAACTAATTCGTATCTTGATCTTCATCAGAATTAAGGAAAAGTGATGTAAGAAAGAGAAAAAGTTAAATGTAGTGAGTATGAAAAATTAAATAGGAGAGAGAATGAGTGGGAAGAATAGTGAGGAGAGAGAATGTTGTGAGTGTAAAAGTGAAATATTTATTTCCATTTTGGAAAGTTTGCATTTACGTGGGACGGACCAAAATAGAAATAAGTTTGCATTTGTTGGGATTGGATCCTAAAACTGCAAGGGAGAAGAAAACGTCGGAGGAGCTTCTGCGAAGGAGAGCGGCCGCGCTCGAGGAGGAGAGCGACCGCGCTGGAAGGTCAAACGTGGGTGTTGAGTTTTCTGGCGTGGAGGGAGACCGCGCTAGGGGTCTGCGCGGCCGCGCTTGGTTCGGGATTTCAGCACAGTTTTGATTTGTTTCCTAATTCGTTTAGATCTCTTCTTAAACTGAGTTAGGGCTTCCTTGTATAACTATATAAGCATAATTTTGGCCTAGAATACATTGTAGCAACATATTAGAATACATATTGGCTTGGCAATTGCCCCCAGACGTAGTTCACGAGTTGGTGAATGAACCGGGTAAACAACTCTTGTGTTCTTGTGTGTGATTGTTTCTTTCTTGTACGTGTGGGTGTGTTGATTTCTTTGTTTTGATTGCAACGGGGGAGCACCAATTTCACAATAACTGGTATCAGAGCTTTGGTTCGGAGGATTCAAAATCTTTTCATTAGTTGATTAATTTTTGAATCGCGTTCTTGGGGATTTTGGTGAAGCAGTCAAGATGAAGAACTCAATCGAGAAATTCAACGGTGTGAATTTCACGTTTTGGAAGACAAGAATTGAAGACTACCTTTATTGTAAGGATCTTCATGGACCCTTGAAGGCGAAGCCCGAAGACATGTCACAAGGAGATTGGGAGACGTTGGATCGGAAGGCGTTAGGAGCAGTGAGGAGTGCCCTAACCGACGATGTTGCACGGAACGCTATGGAGGCCAAGACAACGGTGGAGTTGCTACAAACGCTGTCGGACATGCATGAGAAGCCGTCGAATATCAATAAGGTGCATTTGATAAAGAGGTTTGCGAATGCGAAGATGTCAGAGGGGCAGACAGCGGCAAGTCATATCGGCAATTTCAAAGGTATGGTGGACCAATTGAAAAGTGTTGATATTACTTTCTCCGATGAAGTGCTAGCTTGTTTTCTACTAAAGTCATTGCCTGATAGTTGGGAGGTTACTGTCACAACGATTAGTACGTCGAAAACAGCATTGGTGTATACGGAGGTTAGAGATCTCGTCCTTCAAGAGGAGTTGCGAAGGAAAGAGAAAAGGGGAGAATCGTCCATAGATGGGGCTGCACTTAGGGTGGAGAGAAATAGGGGGAGACCTAAAGGGAAAAAGGTCAAGTGCTACAACTGTGGCGAATTAGGTCATATTAGTTATGACTGTTCGGAAAAAGGTGGTGGTGCTAACGTGGTGGATGATGGTGGTGATGTATTAATCCTAGAGGAGGAGCAGTCGGGTGAAGATTGGGTGTTGGATTCTGGAGCTTCTTGTCATGCTAGTGGGGATGCAGAATCAATGAAGCGATACAAAACTGGAGATTTTGGGGTTCTCTATCTTGGTGATGGTCAACCATTGAAGATCAAAGGTAAGGGGGATGTAATGATGAAGATACCTAATGGGGCTGTTTTACAACTACACGACGTGATGCATGTTCCGGATTTGAAGATAAGGGTGATTTCCGTGGGACAACTTGACAGTGAAGGGTATGGTGTTTCTTTCATTGGTGGGTCTTGGGAAGTCACAAAAGGGGCTAAGGTGTTGGCTCATGGGGTTAAGGGGAAGACGTTGTACTCTACCTACAATGTCGATGTTCGTTCCGGTGGGAGCAAGAGGCTTAAGAACCGGCCTGTTGGTGTAAAAAGGGGAGACATCAAGAAACGGTATGTTGGGGAGGACACAAAGTTGATCAACGCGGTGTGGATGTCCAAGGGCCCTAACAGAGAGCGGATTCAGACCAAGAAC
This sequence comes from Adenophora triphylla var. japonica, assembly GCA_022495995.1. NCBI lineage: Eukaryota > Viridiplantae > Streptophyta > Magnoliopsida > Asterales > Campanulaceae > Adenophora > Adenophora triphylla. The sequence goes on along the minus strand of JAFEMH010001365.1, from coordinate 9,842 downwards.
AGTCGATGCAAGAAACAAGGTGTGTCCAAGTTTCAAGGGGAGGCATTGCAAGGAAGGTGGGTCTGGAGAGAGAAGGCGAAGTTATACTTGCGGGGAGAAATCAAGGTAGAAGCTGATTTGGGGAGGCAAGAACGATCTAACACGGAGAGGTTGAAACGTCGCTTAGTTTCAACTCGCCTTAGTACTTGAGGAGAGGAGTGGTAGTGTCAAGCCAATATGGAGGGGGAAATGTGTTCGAAGGCCTTTACTCCGTGGTGGGAGTTAATGGGTGATTTTATGTTTGTTGGTTTAGTCTCCGGTGGGAGATTGTTGGGATTGGATCCTAAAACTGCAAGGGAGAAGAAAACGTCGGAGGAGCTTCTGCGAAGGAGAGCGGCCGCGCTCGAGGAGGAGAGCGACCGCGCTGGAAGGTCAAACGTGGGTGTTGAGTTTTCTGGCGTGGAGGGCGACCGCGCTAAGGGTCTGCGCGGCCACGCTTGGTTCGGGATTTCAGCACAGTTTTGATTTGTTTCCTAATTCGTTTAGATCTCTTCTTAAACTGAGTTAGGGCTTCCTTTTATAACTATATAAGCATAATTTCGGCCTAGAATACATTGTAGCAACATATTAGAATACATATTGGCTTGACAATTGCCCCCGGACGTAGTTCACGAGTTGGTGAATGAACTGGGTAAACAACTCTTGTATTCTTGTGTGTGATTGTTTTTTCTTATACGTGTGGGTGTGTTGATTTCTTTGTTTTGATTGCAACGGAGGAGCACCAATTTCACAACAGCATTCACGTGGGTGGGTCGAAGGGAGTATTCCTTTTTCTTTTTTTTTCTTTTTACTTTCTATCCCTACTATTGTTTGGAATTCCTTCCCAAAAGATAACCCCTTGTAATAGATTAGGCAATTAATGAAGCCCTAAACTTATAGAAAGACAATATAGTGTACACTATATTGTGTACAATTAAACGTTGTTTCCATACATATTTACAAATAAACGTTGTGTTAGTTAAATGTAGACTTTCTTAAAAATGACTACATAAATATCAAAAAAAAAATTGGGTCGTAAAATAGTTGAGGCTGAAAGCGTGAGCTTTTTAGGAAACCAATTCTTGTTTCCTTATTTCAAAAGACTTATATATGGTAAGAAGATTTTGGAACTTTCATGGAGATTTATAAGTATATTACTTTTACTAGGAATTGTAAATATAGTAAATATCTTTTATTTATGTACATAGTTTTATATTAGGACTAACCTACTAATATTTGATTTCCTTGTGAGTGTGTTTTATGTTTTCATATAGGAAAAGGATTCTCACAAAGGAAGAGGTCGATTGCATGAAGATCTTCTCAAATGGTGCACTATAAATACAAGGCATTCAGCACAAAGAGAAGCTACGGTTTTTAGAGAGAAAAACACACATACTTCATTGCATACGTCCTTGTTGATTTTAGGTTGTGAGCTTACATCCGTAACTCACATCTAGGTTTTTATAAAGTTCTCTTGTTTTACTTCTGATTGAATAAGTCCTACTTGGGAAAGGGGAGTTGTTCATATCGTAGAAGGTGATTAGAACTTGTTTAGTATTTTCATATTTTAGTTTTTCACTTATTTGTTTTTGTAAGAAACAAAAGTTTTTATAGTGAAAGGTTTTGGGCGTAAGCCTAGTTTGCCGATCACACGGATCGGTAAGCGTATATAACTCTTGAGTTATTGCATTTAATTTGCTTTTAATTACTTTATTCCGCCGCATTATACGTGGATGTGTGGACAGTTGTGAGACACATCCGTACTCACATCCTTTGCCTCGTTGTGTGATCTAAGTTTCCTAGCTACACGAAACTTTCAATTGGTATCGAGCTAACTCTCGAAATATTCTTGAGTGTTGATCCGTAGAAAGTGTAGTCATTATGGAATGCCAAAATCACCAAAATAGGCCTCGTGTCTTGGATGGCACAAATTATTCTCTTTGGAAGTCTAAAATGCGAAATTACATCAAAAGTATTGATGAAAGAGCTTGGATGTGCATTCTTGTTGCATGGCAACCTCCTACTGTGGAGAAAAAGCCATCTTCCGGTGTTGGTGAGTCCTTTTTCGAAAGAAAACTGAAGAACAATGGACTCTTGATGAAATACAAGCTTCAAATTACAATTCAAAAGCCATGGGTGCTATTTCCAGCCATGTTTACGGGAATATGTACAAGCTTATAACAAATGAGAGTATAGCCAAACTGCTTGGGATATTTTGCAAACTCAATGTGAGGGAGCACCAAGTGTGAAGGCTACCAGGCTTAGAATTTTAATGGATAGGTTTGAGTTACTTCGAATGGAAGAAACCGAGGATATTGTGTCATATGCTTGCTAAGATTCATGAGATTTCAAATGAATGCACAAGTCTAGGAGAATCTATCTCCAATGCAAGACTTGTTAGTAAGATTCTAAGGACCTTGCACGAGAGGTTTAACATTAAAGTAGCTGTGATTGAAGAAACAAAGGACACAAACACCGTAGGTCTTGACACTATCATAGGAATCTTGACTGTGTTTGAGCTTAACCTTGAGGCTCGAAGAAGAACAAAACACACAGTCTTGCCCTTAAAAGTGCCGCTGCTCTACCAAAAGAGCTTGTGGAATTATCCTCCGAAATTGACAAGTCTAATCTTGAAGATGAGGATGTAGCTTTTATTTCAAAGAAATTCAGTTCTATCTTGAAAAATAGAAGGATAAGCAAATTCCCCAATAGACCTACTTCCAAGATGCTATTTGAAAAGCCAAAACCTAGCACTCGACACCGGATTCAAGAAACCAAGTTTTGAAAATAAATCATTTGAATCTGTCCAATGTAGGGCATGTCGTGGCTTTGGTCATTATGCCAATGAGTGTGCTAACACACTTAAAAAGAAGGGAATGAGCTTAACTGCTACCCTTAGTGACAGTGAGGATGAGGAAGAAGAAGTGGCTAATATGTCTGTCTTATATTGCCATTCTCGTGTTTAATGTCTTTTCTCGCAGATATAGAAGAATATACTCCTGAAAATCTCTTGGATGTGGGCTCGGTTGTGTACACATCTGCTGTCACATCTCGAACCGGTGGCCGAATCAAGTTTCTCGTAAAAGGAGATTCGAGATGATGAAGATGAAGAAAGAGACATTCCCTATGAGGAACTCTTTGCCACATACAAGGAGCCGCATACAGATTGGATGAAAAGATTGTTCAAAATTGAGGTACTTGTTAAGGTAAACAAATCTCTTTCGATAAATTGGCTGCTTGTGAAGATGAAAAAATTTGTACTTTCAAAAGAAAATGATGCTCAAAAAGATACCATTGCAAGACTTGAAGTCCTTGTGACCAAAAGAGAAGTTGACCTTGAAAAATTCAAGAATGAATGTGAAAAAGCTGAAAATACTTTTACTAAGTTAAACAAAAGTAAAATGAAAATGGAAGAAGCTTTCTCTATGGGTCAACGTGACAAAATTGGTATAGGTTTTGAAAATAATTTTGTAAAGGAGGGATGTGAGGCTTCTACCTCTAAAAGTGTGAAAAAACAAGCTTTTAAAGAAAAAGTCATTCTGAGTGAGAAGAGACCAAGAAAGAGGCATTACATCTGCCATTACTGCCTAGCCCCTGGTCACATTAGGCCCTTCTGTTACAAACTTAAGGCTGATAAAAAATCTGGTAATTTCAAACAGCCTCAGATGTGTGAGAAGATGTATGCACATCCTAACACACATCCAGTCAATCTGAGACCTCTGCAACCCAAAAAGAAAACTGTTAAACAGTGGGTGGCCAAACCAATTACCACCTGCAATGTTGTTTACTCTTCCCTCAAGAGTACTGTCTCTGGCTCTTGGTATTTTGATAGTGGGTGCTCTAGGCACATGACTGGAAACCAAGCAGTCCTTCTTGATTATGAAGTGATAAATGGAGGGAAAGTAAATTTTGGTGGAGGTGCTCAAGGAAAGATTGTTGGGAAAGGAACCCTAGATGTCAAGGGTCTCCCAAAATTGCATAATGTGTACCATGTGGAAGGCTTGAAAGCCAACCTAATAAGCATCAGTCAACTGTGTGATGATGACCTATTTGTGAAGTTTGATAAGCTCTTGTGTGAAGTGTTTGATAAGGATAATAAATGTGTGTTTACTGGTCCTAGATCTGCTGATAATTGTTACCAATTTGGTGACAATCTTTCTTGCCTAAGCTCAAAAGCTAATGATGTCAATCTGTGGCACCAAAAATTAGGGCATGCTAGCTGTAGAACTCTGGAAGAACTTCAAAGGTTTGAAGCTATTAAAGACCTCCCTAAACTGAACTTCAAGAACCTTGATGTCTGTGGTTCATGTCAAAAGGGAAAACAAACAAAAGCATCACATAAAAAGGTCCAACAATGCTCCACAACTAGATGTTTGGAGATGATTCACACTGATTTAATGGGACCTATTGAAGTAGAAAGCTTTGGTAGGAAAAAGTATGTCTTTGTGTGTGTTGATGATTATTCTAGGTACACTTGGGTAATGTTCTTAAGAGAAAAGTCAGAAACAATTGGAGAATTCAAGAATTGGTACAAAAGAGTTAGAAATCTTTATGGTCTTAAGACTGTGAGAATTAGGTCTGACCATGGTACTGAATATGAGAATCAAATGTTCACCAATTTTTGCAATTCTAAGGGAATCACTCATGAGTTTTCTGCACCAATCACCCCACAGCAAAATGGAATTGCTGAAAGAAAGAATAGAACCTTGCAAGAAATGGCTAGTGGTCATGCTAAGTTCAAAGAACTTGTCCAAGAAATTTTGGGCGTAAGCTTTAAACACCGCTTTGCCACATTGGGCAATAGGATGTTCCTAAGGATTGGTAGCACTGTCACTCCATATCAAATCCTCCTTGGAAGGAAACCAACTGTGAAATATTTTCATGTGTTTGGATGTGTTTGTTATATTCTCAATGATAGAGAATACCTGTCCAAATTTGACTCAAAGAGTGACAAAGCAATTTTCATGGGCTATTCCACAAACAGTAGAGCTTACAGAGTTTTCAATCTCAAAACTAAGACCATTATGGAATCGCGCTAATGTTAAATTTGATGACTCACTTGATCTTAACCTCAAGACTGCTGAGGATGATGTTTCGGGTTGCTTCTTTGGACTGGAAGGATGAAGAAACAGTCTTTGAAAAATCAAAAGAAACTTCCAGTCTTTGATAAAAATGTTGAACCCGATAAGGATGTAACCAAGGATGTGGACACATCGCCTCCACATTCGAACCCACATCTGCTCCCACATCCACTCAAACTCCACGTAGCGAGACGAGTTCCTTCCGATTCGATCGGGATGATGCTCGAGAAGGTAATGTGAATGGGTGTGTGGATAGGTCAAAGGATATCCCTTCAAAAATCCAGAAAAACCACCCCACTTCACAAGTTGTGGGAGATGTGCATGCTCAAGTGAGAACTAGACAAAAGGACAAAGTTGATTATAGAAAGATGGCTGGTTTATGGAGTTGCTCCTCAGCATACTCCCAGGTAAGTTTCTGTTGTTTTGTTTCAAAAATTGAACCTAAGAATGTTCTTGAAGCATTGAAAGATCTTGTTGGATTATGGCTATGCAAGATGAATTAATTCAATTTGAGAAGAATGAGGTATGGACTCTTGTTCCTAGACCCTCACATGGTAATGTCATAGGAGAAGAATGAGGTATGGACTCTTGTTCCTAGACCCTCACATGGTAATGTCATAGGAACCAAATGGATTTTCAAGAACAAAACTGATGAGCAAGGTGTGATAACTAGAAATAAAGCTAGGTTAGTTGCTCAAGGTTACACTCAAATTGAGGGAATTGATTTTGAGGAGACATTTGCTCCTGTTGCAAGAATTGAGTCCATTAGGCTTCTGTTAGCCATTGCTTGTTACCTCAAGATCACTCTTCATCAAATGGATGTTAAGAGTGCTTTTTTAAATGGGATATTAAATGAGGAAGCCTATGTTGAACAACCTAAAGGCTTTGTGGACTCCAAATATCCTAATCATGTGTATAAGCTGAAGAAAGCTCTGTATGGGCTAAAGCAAGCCCCTAAAGCTTGGTATGGTAGGTTGACTGACCATTTACTTCAACTAGGATTCAAGAGAGGTGAGGTTGACAAAACCTTGTTTGTGAGGAGAAATAAGAAGGAGATTCTTGTGGCACAAATCTATGTAGATGACATTGTGTTTGGATCAAATTCTGATTCAATGCTAGCTGAATTTGTGGATAGCATGACTTCCACATTTGAGATGAGTATGGTAGGTGAGTTGAATTTTTTCTTAGGCTTACAGATTAAGCAATTCAAAGATGGCATGTTCATTTCACAGTCTAAGTATGCCAAGAATCTTGTGAAAAAGTTTGAGCTTGATCACTCTTCACATCAAACAACCCCAATGGGATCTTCCCAAAAGCTGAGTCATGATTCTGATGGTGAGAGTGTTGATCAAACCCTTTATAGAAGCATGATAGGAAGTCTGCTTTACCTCACTGCAAGTAGACCTGACATTATGTTCAGTGTATGTCTCTGTGCTAGATACCAAGCCAACCCCAAAATATCCCATCTTAAAGCCTTGAAAAGAATCATTAGGTATGTGAGTGGAACTGTGAACCTAGGTCTGCATTACTCTAAAGAAACAAACACCAATTTGGTTGGGTACACCGATTCTGATTGGGCTAGAAATAGTGATGATAGAAAGAGTACCACAGTGGATGTTTCTACTTAGGTAATAACCTTGTGTCTTGGTATAGTAGGAAGCAAAATTGTGTGTCCTTGTCCACCGCCGAGGTGAATATGTTGCCCTTGGGAGTCAGCGCACACAATTACTTTGGATGAATCAAATGTTAAAAGATTATGGATTGAATAGCAAAGTTTTGACTGCTTTTTGTGATAACAAAAGTGCCTTGGACATATCTAAAAATCCTGTCCAACATTCTAGAACAAAGCACATTGATATTAGACATCATTTCATTAGAGATCTTGTAGAGCAAAAAACTGTGTGTCTGGAATTTGTTGGGACTGAAAATCAATTGGCTGATATATTTACAAAGGCATTAGATTTTGAGAGATTTTCCTCCTTGAGGAAGTCTCTTGGCTTGTGTGATATCTAAGGTTGTGAGACCAGATGTGTCTCACATCCTCTAACACATCTGTAGATTAGTTTAACTGAAAAAAAAAAAAAATCATAAAAAGAAAAATCCAAAAATATCATGCATTAGCACGAAATTTCTCAGTGTGGTCACTTGTGAGTCCTCATCTTGACATTATTTTTTGATCACTTAATTGTGAGCACTTCCTGTTCATGTTACCTTTTGGTGACTTGATATAACCTTCCTAGGTATCTCACAGTGGGTGCTAAAAGAAAAAAAATATATATATATATGTGAGAAACAATTGCTTCACTGCCCTTAGTATGAAGCCATCCATTATTGTGATCAAGTGATTTTCATAAGAAAACTTGAAGTCAAACTTGATAAGATCATTGGGAAAAAGGGCTATCTTTGGGATCAAGTAAAGTGAAAGCTACTCACATTGCAAAAATCCACAACAAAAAATTGGTGGATGCATCCTAGAGGCTGTGCAGATTGGATTATTGCTCATTGACTTTTTGTGATCTAAATGTGTCCCAATATGTGACTCACATCCTATGCCACATCCATAAACTGAGAATATTTCCTTCACCTGTGTGTTTGCATCATGCTAGGCATATTGCATTTTTTAGGACATATAGGAGCTTTGTAAATATGCTAGTTAATTAATTTCCTTTTCTAGTTCATTTTCTGATTATATAGGTTTTTGATCTCCAATATCTTTCATGAAAGAAAAAGGTGTGTATCAATCCTTGTTTGAAAAGGGTGGAAAATTCTTTTGGGATTCTGTTTTAATTAAAGATATGCCGAAGTAATTTTTGTTTTCATAAAAATCTTACAAAATCTTGATTTATTTTGATCCCCTATTTTCTTGGAAGGTGCTTGTGTGTAGTAACCTCAAAGGTTTCTAGCCGTTGGAGGACTCCTAAGGATTTTGAGGTATGTTAAACCTTTTTGAAGAAGGATTCCTAATTCTATTTGGAAAGGGGGAGCTGTGAGTATTTAATATTCCTCACATCCGTCCCATCCCCCATAAACCTTGACAAAACCCTTTGTTCTTCCTTCTCTTTGCACACAATCTCAAACCATAGCATTAATTTCTCTTTGCACTGTTCTACCAAACCCAATTCCTCTGTTAAATGGCCGAGCATTCAAACATTCAAGAGGAAGACATTCTTGATATTGCCCCTATTTCAATAGCTAAAGGTGAGGATTCCGTTCTCTTAAACCCTGTAATTTCAAAGTTTCTTGCGGAATTCTCATCTCCATCACCTTCATCTGATCCTACAATGGAAGCTAGTGCTCCTAAATTCCCCACATTGGATCCTTCCTCCGAAAACCCTAAAGCTCCATCCTCTCTGGTGATCCCACCATCGGATGTCGCTCCTGTCGCCATCACTGAAGAACCATCTTCAACTAAGAAGAGGAAGCTGTCTCAAGTCAAAGCCCCAAAGCCTACTGCAACGCCGGTGCCCCATCGTGCTCTTCGTCGCTCTGGTAGGGTTCGCAAGCTGTCAGAATCTGACAAAGCCAAGAATCTAAAGAAACCTGGCGGGAAACCCTCATCAGCCATTGTTCTAGAAGAAGAAGAAGAAGAAGAGGTAATAATTCCTCTTGTTAGGACTAGGGCTAAATCATCAATTCCTCCTCCCTCTGTTATTGATCCTGTCCCTGTTGTTACACCTTCTGAGGATGTTCCCCCTGTTGAATCTGTTGTTCCTACTCCCCATGTTGAACCTTTTATCTCTATTGAGACTGTTCCCCATGCAGAGTCTGTTGATCCTTTTGTTTCATCACCCTCTCCCTCATTATCAACTGATCCCATTATCCCTGTTACCACCCCTTGTGTTGAGGTTCCACCTCATATGGATAATGTGTCTGCCCCTGTTATAGATTCCTCTGCCACTGTAGTTGCTAGTCCTGTTGAGGATCTTATTTCTTTTGATGATGAAGTACCCTTAGCTAATATCCTAATGGATTTGAGGGGAAAGAAAAAGGTGGCTGAGACTGATTTAGAGCCAATTGAAGATGAATCTAGTTCAAGTTCAGATAGTGATGATACTGCTTCGGATGAGAACTACAAGCTAGGGAGAGAAGAGCTTGATCAAGAAAAAGAGGACCAAGAATTAGACTCCTCTGATGCTGATGACACTGAGATTGAACCCATCAATGTTCCATTCCCTGTGAAGGATGTGTCTAAGGATGTGCCCACATCTAGACGCACATCTACTCGAAAGAAAGCTGATCAGGGTATGTCATCTACTGTCTCTGTTATCTCTTCCCCTAAACCCTTTTCCAAGAAGTTTTTAACCAAAAAGGCATCTGATAGGTTTGCTTTAATTTCTTCCAAAGCCTTTGTCGTAGAGATGAAAAGGGATAGGGAATCTTTTGCTAAGCTTGGGATGGACAAATTCTTTGAGGAAAGAGGATTATTCTTAACTGTTGACCATCCCCTTCCTTTCTATCCTAAAATGATTTATGAGTTTTATGCCAACTTGCCTAAGGGATTAGATAAAAACTACTCCTCTCCTCCCACCTGTCTATGTTAGAGGAGTGTTTGTCCCTTTACCCCTTCTGTCATCAATGATTTGCTTGGGTTGAATGATTTTTTGGATGAATTGGTTTCTATTGAGGATGATGAACTTGGTGTCCGCCATTACACATGGCTAAGTAACCTCTTGGCTGTGAAGCCTCAAAGATTTAGGAAGTGGATCTCTATCTTCCTCATCGTTTTCACTCCATCCTTGTTGC